>CM068827.1:26128968-26728968 GCA_028554795.2 Sinohyriopsis cumingii
TAAAAAAAAATCCCATGTTAAATTCCCCTTGTCCCTAAACAAGCCCAAACTCTATTCCCATGTTAAATTCCCCTTGTACGTAAAGTGCCCCACGATTTATCGCCATGTTAAATTCCCATTGTACGTAAAGTGCCCCACGATTTTTCTCCATGTTAAATTTCCATTGTACGTAAAGTGCCCCAAGGGTGTTTTTAATGCTAATTCCCATTGTACGTAAAGTGCCCCCCTTCACTACTATCGTTGATCATCCACGCTAGGGGCGATTAAATACAACTTATCCCACTTCATCCATCTCATTATTAAATTGAGTAACAATTGCGTCTTGCCGGATCCGGATGGTCCGATGATAATCATCCGGATCGAGTTTGGTAACGCTGCAACATGCTTAACTGGTTCTCTTGTTTTAGTCGCCGAAAAATCAATTATATTCATATCTCTATACATAAATTATGGATCTATATTGTGTGAAGTGTAGAGTGCGTACTGGCACAAATGATATGACAACCGTTACAACAAAAAATAACAGATCGGCGCTTACTGGTAAGTGTGTACAATGCGGTATAAAGAAATTTAGATTTATTTCTGCTAGACCCGGGGATGCTTTGAAAAAAAGCGAGGAGGTGATATTGCAGCCAAGTTATCAAAACTCCCCGGAACACCGTGGGCAAAGTATCCAGGAGAAAAGCACCTCCCAGGATATAGCTACTGTGGCCCCGGAACACGATTAGATATCAGACTCGATGATCAAAATCAGCCCAAACCCGGTGAGTATCCAATAAACGCTATCGATAAGGCGTGTCATGCTCATGATGTTGCCTACTACAAAAGTAGCGATCTGCAACAGCGTCATATCGCGGATGTAAAATTAATTCACGCGTTAAATGCTATTCCTGATAAATCCCTCAAAGAAAAGTTGGCTTCATGGTTGGTAAAATCGGCTATGAAAGGTAAATTAATGATTGGAAGCGGAGCTTCTCGCGCTGGTAATTGAAAACGCTAGCGTTTATAATAACAACATGGAATCCATCTATTATTCTCCGAGAGGATACTGGAAAGGAAAGGCCGCAATTGGTAAACTCGCAAGCGCTGCAAAGGTAACAAAGGCCGTTGCGGCTAATTGGTTATCCAAACAGGCTATATGGCAAATTTATCTACCACCGCCTAAACAAATCAACTTTTCGCGCTTTGATGTCAGCGTACCTAATGAAGTTCATCAGGCTGATATACTATTTCTGCCGCATGACAACGGTTACAAATACGCGCTAACCGTAGTTGATGTTGCGAGTCGATACAAACAAGCGGAGCCGTTAAAAACAAAGTCAGCAACTGAAGTAGCCGATGCGTTTGAGCGGATTTACCGAAGAGGCCCTCTGCGCTGGCCAAATCTATTACAAGTTGATCCTGGCAATGAATTTCGCGGCGCTGTTCTATCAACGCTGAAACATCATAGCGTCGCGGTACGACGAGGTCATACTGCGCTACATCGTGATCAGGCAATTGTTGAACGATTCAATCGGACTCTTGCTGAACGGTTATTTGGATATCAGTACGCAAAAGAATTCATCCAAGAAAAACGATCTCGTGAATGGGTCAAAAGGTTGCCAGGCGTAATTGCAGCGTTAAATAACGAGATTACCCGAGCAATCAACATGAAGCCCAGCGACGCGATTAAAAAAAAGTATATACCCGGAAGATCAAAAATAGATAGCGTTTCCAAGCCGATTCTCGGCGATGTCACTGTTAGATATCTGTATGAACCAGGAGAGCTTGAAGGCGGTAAAAAAAGAGCTACTGATCCTATTTGGAGTGTTACCACACATAACATATCAACGATAACACGATCAACTGGTAGACCACCGATCTATAGACTGGATTCAACTGCCCCACAGCGTGGGTTTACACGCGAGCAACTACAAGTGATACCTGACGATACTCGATTGCCCCCGCGTGGTCTTAACTAGCGCTGTTGCGTCTATTGCACTCAAGACAAGTTAACCTCACATTGTTTTTGACATGACCGAGACTGTTATCGATCCTGTCCACGGTAAATTGGCGAGCGTCTTTATCCGAATAACGCCAGCGCATTACACAATTGCAACTCGCGCAGTGATTATTCTGTTGTTGTCGTAACGCAATTATTAATTCGGCATCAATATCAAAACGCCGCTGTTTTTTTTTATCCTGTTGGCGGTAACCCGAGAGTTTTCTATCAATGACGCTTGCATCGATGATGTCATCGTTGTCGCCGGCTTCGTCGGTGGCTTCGTCAATAACAATTCTTCGAAGCTGATTCATTCTCCGTACTCTGGACACTGCAAGATAGACTAGATTTGACCATTCGATGCGATTATCAACCATCCAAACAATTGTATCCGTGATAGTTAATCCCTGCGAGGAATGTATTGTCGTTGCGTATCCTAGCGTCCACGGGGATTTATCAGCACGTAGCGCGTCTTCGACGACGCTGATATCAACGAGCACAATATCATTCAGCACAAGAATTTGTTTTTTTGTCCCTGACGCTGTCGGGCCCGGGATTTCAACTTCAATGTTCTGCCGCCGTGTGTCCACGGGTCTATAACACAACGGCACTTGACGCGTTGGAAACTTTTCCTTATGCAACGCAAACAACTTCCGCTGAAGTGTGTCTCTGACTATCTTTCTACTCGCTACAATCAAATCGTTTGGTTTCCATGTTTCCCAGAATTCATTTAACGGCGTTTCCGGAATCACCTCGCGGATTATTTCACATTGAACTCTATCCGGCTGTAATCTGATTAATTTTTTAACCTCGCGCAGTTGTTCATCAAGTGCTCGGTAATCAGTATCGGTTTCTTCATAATAGTCCACAAAACCCTTTAACCAATCATGTGGACCCTCGCCGACAAATGGTGGTGGTTGGCCATGGTCGCCACACATGATTACCGCTGTATTCGCGCGCAGCAACCACTCAAGAAACATTTGTAAAACATCTAACGAAACAGTACATATCTCATCCCAGATGATAACCTCAGGAATAAATTTTTCCCCCATTCGATCAGGAGTCCACTCACCGCCGCTGTATCGAAAAAAGCTGTGATAAGTAACGGCGTCAACATTTCGTTGTTTTATCTCTCGCGCTAGACTATGGGTCGGTGTAAGCACGATTATACTTGCCCGCGTTCGAAATAATTAAATTGCCCGAGTCGTCTTTCCTGACCCGCCACAGCCGCTTAAATAAACTGTTTTATATCTACAAATTGGATCAGAACACGGTGGTGCATTAGACCATTCTGATAAATTATCACCGCGTAAGTAATTATTTTCAACGGTGACATCTGCTGACGGGGAATAATCGCGTCGTATTTCATTTTTAATTCTCCATATACC
This sequence comes from Sinohyriopsis cumingii, assembly GCA_028554795.2. Classification (NCBI taxonomy): domain Eukaryota; kingdom Metazoa; phylum Mollusca; class Bivalvia; order Unionida; family Unionidae; genus Sinohyriopsis; species Sinohyriopsis cumingii. The sequence continues at coordinate 26,132,338 of CM068827.1, forward strand.
CCAACTCTCGTCCGGACTAGTAAACTCGGCTAAGTTTCCCTTGTACTTTACGTCTGTATAAAATGAATCAACGGCTACTCTAACCGCGGTGTCGGGAAATCTATTTATCATCGAGAATAAATTGATAGCGGCGTAACCCAGCATAGACGCCCTCAAATGTGGATACGCGGGGCTGTCTCCATCGCTGTAGGCAACAACTGTACCCAACTTTGTTCCATTGGACAAGAAAGCTGTTTTGCAGTTCACGTATCTATTTTTTGCCACTGCGTCCTTGATTACGAAATCATATTCTGCGTCATCTATAATCAGCCGTGAGCAATATCGTTTGTAGTCGCAGTTTTTTCCACCTTGTGTGAACTTACCGATTATTCTTCTACCGAGATCTTTTGCCTCGCAGTTTCGTTGGTTGAATATCCTTTTGGACCATTCGATGATATATTCCTCGTCGGCATCAATGTGTTTTCTCGATTCGTCAATTATGCTATCTAGACGCTCTGGTTCTGGTAACCAGACTTCAGTCTGCGCCCGATATGATATAATCGCGTCACTGACAATCAACGAAACTAGCATGCTACAATCAATCATAAACCGTAGCAGCGCTATTGGAAGCCACTTCTTTTCAGCCATGTGTCTACCGATCCAAATATAACAACAGCGATGAAGCCCTGCCGCGAATTCAAATGATACTATGCGAGCGAATCCGGTTAAATCAAAATCAGGCAGTGGTCCATTAATAGCAACACGAGTCATTTCATGTCTGGGGTGTCCAAATCGTTTGAAGTACACAGCGGCGGATCCATACCCGAGAAAACTCGCTGGATAACAGGCAACCATATCAACCGAGATCATAGCGTCGCGGTTGTATTCAGTGTTCCATAGTCCACCGTGATAATATTCCAAACAACTGGATTGTACATCTGGTAGAAATTCCTTGCGCGTTGGTCTCCACGCATTTTTCCTTGCTGCAACATGAGCCGCAACCGATGGAATCGTAAAACAATTTGTTAGCAGTTGTTCATCATGCTCTTCAAATTCCATGGCGGTTTTTTTCATCTTGTTGTGAAACGCTTCAGTGCGATATAATTCACCGTTTGGTCTTACAAACTGATCAAAGGTATCCATGTCGTTTTCAGCGCTGCGAAGTAACCACACTGATACAGGGTCGTTTTTACACAAGCAGGCAATAGCATCAAATAGTTTCCTCTCCGCGAGAAAACCATCCTCTCCCAGGAATTCCCCCGGGATATACTTTACTGTTCTATCCCGTGGAAATATTGTGACCGCGGGCGTCCACGCGTGTTCGTTATGATCAATAATTTTGATTGGGGCTCCATTTGATTTATACTTTGATTCGTATAATACTTCACCGGTTATTGTTGTAACGGTTATTGGAAATCTCAGCGACGTTTCTAATCTCGCTATGTCGCTGATGGTTGCTCCTTGCTCGCGCACTGTCTTCTCCCATTGGTTCATTTTGCTACGTCGTAAATCGGTCAGTTTATTTCCTCGACACGCATTTGTAAAATGCTCTATTACTCGTTCTGCTACACAATTTATCCCCGTTGACTGTTTCATCGGCGCTAGTTTTCCGATATCAGGTTTCTTATTTAACGGGTATATTCCATAGACAACTGCTGTTTCAGGATACGCTCGTTCATAGTATGGTCTGTCAATTCCGGTTAACAGCCCTGGCTTGGAGTCGCGGCTAACAGTGACTGTTTTCTTGTCGCTGAGAACCGGTTCAAATTTATCACGTATGATCCAATTGCCTGATTCCACCCGGACAATAAATTTTACTCTGAAGAAATACTTGCTGGAGCCAAGTTGTGATATTATCGTTGCCGCGCGGTTGTCGTTCATGGTAGCATCAACAATACCATCAATTCGAAATGTTGACCAACTATGAGATGCACCATCGCGCTTGAATTCATTGATACAGTCGCGTATTTTATTCAACAGGGTTCTATCGTTTATTAACGCTTTTGGTGCGTCCTTGAGGACTCTATCGAGATTGAACTTAATATTTTTCCAGGGCTTAATTGCTGCTAATCTCTCGAACTCCTCCATATAATTAAAACAAGTATTTAAATGAAAGAATATAGTATAATGAATCACTGCAAATGGTTGATGATTGGGTCGACAACCCCGTGCAATAAATCATGTAGAGGTGAATTCTGCGGGTATCATTTACAAAGCGTTCGTAATGGTTCTCTTGGCCCCCTACCGTGCTTGGTTTGCCACGTTGGTGTAAGAGGAAAATCGTTATTATGTATCAATTGTGGCGGAAAGCGATACAGAGAGTTAAAACGTTATTATGATAAACGAATAAAAAATGCCGTCACTGACCCCACCGCTGACTCAGTCATCAAAACTCCTCAAGACTACATTGCAAGGTTTATAATTAAACCAAATAATGAATTAGACAAGTAGTATTATTATACAAATGAACCAAGAATTTCAGCCGCATCCCGTGCTTGTTAATTACGAAGCATCTCGCGACGGCGTTGTTAGAAACCGCAGACTGAAGAAGCCGGTTGGTACCGTAAATAATCGCGGGTATTTGATGTTTACTGCGGGAGGAAAAAGATATTATGTTCACAGGATTGTATTTGAAGTATTTAACGGATTAATCGAGAATGGGTTTGTGATTGATCATATTAATAATAATAAGACTGATAATTCTCTTATAAACTTGCAAGCTATCTCGCAAAGTCAGAATACCAAAAAAGGCGGAACCGGTAAATACTCAGAAAAAGCAAAACCCGTAAAGTCATTTGATACAATAACGCACGAAGAAAAAACTTTTCAGTCGATGAATGAAGCCAGTAGATATTTTGATATTTGTGTGTCCGCAGTACAATTTGTTGCAGAAGGAATACAAAATTCAGCGATCTCAAAAAAGACCGGGCGCAGAATTCGATTTTCATATGTAACATCAAAGGGGAATAACTCGTGATGGTATATCACCCAGTGACAAAGTTACCGACAGTGTGAACGCTACAGTCTATTACAATTAATAAATTGTTTCTTCCGGAAGAAAACTGATGGAATAAATTGTCTTTACAAACAACTGTAATATTCTGTTTTATGTTTCATCGAATGTTAACACACCTCGGGATTGATACGCGGGGTTCATTTTGTAAAATAATTTTTTTTGATATTAGAAATAAGATGTTTTATAAGAATATGAATATCGAAGACATCAATAATATATTAACCGAGATTTTAAAATTAAAAAATCAAGGAATTGAATTATCTGATAAGCTTGATAACCAAAAAATATTGTCCGATTATGAAATTATTAACGAGCAATCAAAGAAAGGTCGATATACCCTGCCACGCGAGTATTCTTTTATAAAGCGATTACAATATACGATCAATGAAAACTTGTATGGCAATGACGTAAATGCATTTATTGGACTATTTACTGCCGTTGAGACAGTACGAAAAAAACTCAGACAGGCTTTTGAACGACGTCGAGAAATCTCTAATAAAATTAAAAACATTAGAAGGATTATAGACGAAAACTCCCTGGAGCCCCTGGGACATATCCCCCCCCCCCGCCACACTCGGCGGGAAATTAGAAATTACGGAGCAATTGCAATAATGGTAGGCGAATCACTTACTACTCGGCTAGCCAGAGAGCGGCTAGTAGCGCTTAAAAAGTTCATACCGTTACGAGACAGGGTCCGAAAACAACTTCAAACGCGGCAACAACTACAAACTGATTTTGCTGTTGGAAGCGAACAGCTCTTTGCTCCGGTAACTAAAGCGACCAAAGATGTTACGGCGGCAACTGTGCCCGTCCTCGGTGCGCTTGAAAAGATAGCGGCTCAGACCGAGCAAACAAAAAAGTCTCTGGAAACACTCCCTGCGAAAATAGCGGTTGCTACAACATGGAGGCCGCCACCACTCGCTATAACGGACCCACAAGAACCTTATGTTACAATAGCCGATGAAGAAGAACTAGGCGCCACCGCAAGAGAACCAGAAGAAGAAATACCGGAAGAAATACCGGAAGAAATAGAGAAAGAGGGGAATATACCCCGTAATGTGCTTAAAAAGAGCACAATAGACACAATTAGAAATCTCGGCTACGAAGGATTAGTTGATTTTACTGTTACAAATTTTGCTAAGGACACACGAGATGAGCATATCAATAGCGGCTACGAGAAAAATATAAAGTCGTTAAAGGACTGGACAAGGATAGTGTATTTGGCAAGTAAATATAAAAATGAATTACCACCGCGTGATAATAATTATATAATATTCCACAATAAAGTAAAAAGTGAAAGACCAAAGCACGGAAAAGGATACTCTGTTGGTAAAGACGTTACTTGTCCTGGTAATGTTCTCAGTGATATATCACGGCTAGAAATACTAATCGGAGGAAAACGAGCCGGAAATAACTCTCCGGAAATAATCAATGAGGCCGCTGATATTTGCAGGCGGTTATTTGCCGGTGGTATCATGGACATTAATGCATATCGAACGCTCATAGACGAACTCGTGGATGATTAAAAAAATTATAAAATTGTCGTTTTTTGTCAGTTTTTGGTCGTTTTTTGTCAGTTTTTGGTCAGTTTTTGTCAGGTTTTGGTCGTTTTTTGTCAGTTTTTACGGGTGAAAACCCCAGGAAATCATTTAGAGAAAATCGATGTTTTTTACCAAAAACCGGCAAAAACCGACCAAAATCGACAAAAAACGACAAAAATTGACAAAAATTGACAAAAACCGTGGATTTTTACCGCCGATGAAAACCCCAGGAAATCATTTAGAGAAAATCGATGTTTTTGACAAAATTTATGATTCGGTGGTGGGGAGGGGAGGTGATCAATCACTAATTGGAAAACACTGGTGTTTTTTATAATAAAGATGATTATACACTACAACCATGATAAACCAGTCAGCGTCTACGTGGTAAACTCACGATTGCCTGTATACCGCGCGTGGTACGGAGACGGTCTCGGTAGCACCATTGCGGGGTTATTTACAAGAATGGCTCCAAAAGTGGCGCCGTTAGCCAAACAATTAGGAATGAAGGCTATTGATGTTATTCGTGATAAGGGTATTAGTGCTATTGGAGATGTTGCCGGAAAGGCGTTTTCTGCAGCACGAGATAAACTAATGTCGTTGGTGAGAAAAAGAAAACAGAAACCACCGGTGATGCCATCAACGAAAGTGATGCCTGCAAATGTCAGTAAAGTAATAAATAACGCCGTGGAAGAAAAACTAGAGTCGTTGGCGGCTCAGTCATCCACCGATGCAACAACCAACGCGCTCATGAACGCGATAGCGGGAAGTGGCCTACGACGAAAACGACGTTGATGAATTAAACATCAACATGATAAATAATAAAATGTTTGCGCAAACCGCTGGTCCCGCGTTTGATATGGACGCCCCAGTGCGCAGGGATGATTCTGTCCGTGATTATCAATATTATTCTTATCATGCAATGCAACCGAATCTACGATCGCGAATTGAACTTCAAGTCCAAGATACCAGTAAATATTTTTTGCCGTGTGAAGCGTTTATCGAAATTGAGGGAGAACTTGTAACAAATGCTGCCGATAATGCACCATACCCAAATGACGGTCGTACTCGAGTTGGCTTCGTCAACAACGGTATCATGGCGTTATTTGAGAGCGCCAGATATCTTATTGACGGACGAGAAATTGTATCAATAGAAAACGATGTTGATGTTGCAACAACGATAATCGGGCTAGCGAGATACTCAGATGATTATACAAGATCGGCGGGCCCATCTATGATGTTCGCGAAGGATACCACTGATAACGCTGATCATATTCAGTACATTAATGTGCTGACACCACAAGATACTTCAGTTGCTAATCAAGCTGAAGCAGCCAACCCAGACCGCAGAGCAAGACCAGGCGCTGAATTTACTGTTATAAAAAGTACTAACGATAATTTTAATCTAGGGTTTGCAACACGATTAGGGATGTTGCAAGGACAACGCCGACAGTTTTCATGCGCGATTCCACTCCATCACATATTCGGATTTTGCAGAAATGTTAGAAAAGTTATCTATGGGGCTAAGCACACAATCGCTCTAACGCGAAGGGGTGATGATAACAGTGCAATATGGCATGCTGCTGGTGTCGCTGCCGGTAAAGTCGTTTTAACTAAAATAGCATTGTGGATGCCGGTGTTAACTCCATCAGTTACCACGGAAGCACGATTGTTATCATTTATGGAACGGGGGGAAAATCGTTGTTGAGTTGGCTAGCGGTAACAACTGATGCTAAAGAGGATAATGTCGGCGATACATTTACATGGCACCTGGCATCAAAACAGGGTGTTTCAGCCCCGCGTCATATATTTGTTGCGTTACAGAATAGGGAACGATTAGGTTCCCAAGAACGCAGCCATATGATATTTGATCGATTAGGAGTCAGGGAGGTTTCGCTGAGAATAAACGGACAACAGGAACCATCCGAGGATATACAGCTTAATTACGACAACAACCATATTGCTCGCGTGTATCATCGGATGCTGTCATATATGGGTCGTGATCAAAACGTTGACACCGGTTTGCAAATATCACAACTTGATTTTAAAAACCTGTATCCGATTTATTACTTTTCGTTGGAACATCTTGATTTAACGAGACAGTCCGTCGTTGATATACACTTCCGAGCTCGTATAGACCCGGGTGTTGTTAATTATAGAGCGGTTGCTGTCATTCTCAGCGATAAATCAATGCTGTTGGAAGGTGTTGGTGGACGAATGAGAATCGTTGATGCACCAGTGGAAAACATGTAATTGAAAACATAAACGCGTTTACAATAAAAATGTCGTATAATGTTGTCGGTGTAGAGTTGACCGATGGTCAAGTCAAGAAATTACGATCAAAGTCGGCTAAACAATGTGGAACCACAATAACGTTAAAGCCGTCACAGATGGCAGGTGGTAATCATAAGATATCGTTGACGGCGCGTCAAATAAAACATTTCAATGATGCGATGAAGAATAAAAAGGGTGTTCAAATAGATTTTTCGGCCGCAGCGATTAAAAACATGGAAAAGACCGGTGGGATATTTCCGCTGTTAGCTGCGATTCCAGCGTTGATTGCCGCGGCGGCCCAAGCAGTGGCGAAGGCGGCGGCGTTGGGGGCCGTTGGTACCGCGGCGGGAATGGCATTGAAGAAGGCAACCGGGAAAGGCTATAAAGAAAAAACGACCCGTAGCCGGAAAGGGTCTAAGACTACCGGGAACCCCGTATTCATGGTACTCGGGGAAGGGTCTAATACTACCGGGAACCGTTTAATGACTCCTATGTCTAATTTTGATTTAATAGATGCCGCAAACGCGTTAGCGATAAAAAACTTCAGAGGTGTTTTTATGAGGGATCAATTACCGACAAAACCAAGGAATATTGAAACCGGTATAATTAACCTCGATAAATCCTCCGGAGCGGGGACTCATTGGGTTGCATACGCAATTGATCCGCGTGCGATCGTCTATTTTGATTCATACGGGTTAGCCCCGCCAAACGAGTTCATGCGGTATATCCGGGCGTGTTCAGCCCCGGTTTTTTATTCCACGCTGCCAACACAACAATTAAGTGACCCACCAATATGCGGCCGTGAGGTATTGAACGTACTCGCGGCGATTTCATCATCGCGGAAACCACCTCATGTGGTTGTAAACGAATACACTAGTGGGGTCGTAGAGGCCCGGCGGGTTAATTAAAAACACTGGGTTTTTTTACAATAATAATGATTGATATCTGGGGACGACCGGTTTCGGCGCTGAAAGAATCCACGGAAACGCTCGCCACCGATGACATAAAAAAACTAATCTAGGATGAAATCGCTGATACGTTAAATTTAACCAGTGTTGACCCGGGCGAAATAGTTGTATTTCAAGATCGTCAGGGTAAATTAAAATCCAGTAATGTGTCGCTGAATGATGTTTTAATACGACAGCGTGATGCCGCCGAGAACACCATCGTGTTGTATACCGATGACGGACGACTTAAATCAGGTGAATCCATCTTGACGATAAATGGAAAAATAAATAAACTGGGCGACAATTATATATCCGTGTCGGATTCGTTAAAAAATTTGTATGATAAATTTGACGCGCAAGCAAATCAGTTCGAGGGGATACAAAAGTCTGTCACCGATATACAACTCACCACTGCTAGTTTTTTTGGAACCCCGACGGTAACCGAACCGAATCTTGTGGGGATAAAAAATACTATTTCGGAGTTTACAACGCTGTCGGGCCAATTTACCTCGTTACGAAAAAATTTTAACAGGGCTGATAACGCCATTGATAAATTCTTTGGTAAAAAAAATACCAGACCGGATGAAATTACAATAACTATAAATGATATCACTGCGTATGGACAGGAAATAGAAACAATCAAAAATGATGTTAAAGCGAACAAAATTACTGTAGACGCGTATGAAATGTACATAGAAATAATCAACGTTAATATTGCAGCGAACAAAAAGAGTGTAGACGCGCATACACAGGAAATAGAAACAATCAAAACTGATGTTGCAGCGAACAAAGGGAATATAGACGGGTATGGAGGGGAAATAAAAACAATCAAAACTGATGTTGAAGCGATTAAAAACAGACTACCTAGAATGACAGAGCAACTTGAAAAAATGAAAACACCTCATGGGAGCATCGGCAATAGCGTATACACGGTTCAATACGGATCATTCGATTGGACTCCTACGAATAATACAGTAAATATCACCGCAATTGTTAAGGGCATTTATCGATTGACATTGATTTCAGCGATGCAGTTTAATATATCATCGTCGAGTTCATCTGGGTTTAACAATACAATATCAACAATCATTGACAAGAATGCAGCTGAACTGTTTACAATTGAAACCGTTGATAGCAGTCTATTTAGGGCAAACATCACATGGTATGTGGAATTCGTTGTGGATCTAAGTGAGTAATTGAAAACACTAGCTCTTTTAAAATAAAATGCCCACCAGGGTAATTGAATCAGAGGTATCACCGACGTCACATCAATATCGATTCGATACCGCAAAAGAATTCTCCGCGAGCTTAAAAACGCTTTCCGAACAATACCGCGCAAAAATAAAAAAATACCGTCGTAAAATAACCGCCATCGACGTGGCCGTGTACTCGGTGTCCGGTATAGTAGCTGGTACCGGCGTCATTTTATCCACGGTGACCATGATGGCCCCGATCGCTGTTCCAATCGCTATCTCCGCGGCGACAACAATTGCGGGAGTCGCCAACGCAATCACTAGAAAGATATCATCGTGTTCTCAGAAAAAACTCAACGAGTATACAGTAAAACATCAAATAGTATCCGACGCGTACTCGAAATTATCCGGGTTGATCTCGTTGGCGATAGATAATTCGTTTATATCCGATGCTGAATTCTCCACGATGGTCCAGTTGCATGACTCCGCGATGTCAAAAATCGAGGATTTTCAACTGGAAGCTGGAAACCACGTCGCTGAAACCACTTCAATGGGCTTAAAACATCCTCCTGAAAACAAGCAGGTTGTTAATATTCGGTGTTGAAATTAAACAATAGAAACGACGAATAATAATAATGTCGCTGAACCCCGAAGGGTTGCAATTACTTCAACGGATCGCGGAGAACACCACTCCGGTACAAACAAATATGATATCGATAACATCAACGAAGCCAGAATTCAGTGTAAACTTCTCCTCTCCGATTCCAGTGAAGGAAATAGCGCTGGCAAAATTGCGAGTATATCACAGTTGGCCTAATATCCGAGCGGAAGCATTTAACGGACAACAACCTAATAACTCGCTGGTTTTTGCATGGACAAATAAACCCAATGGGACCCCAGACTGGAAGGAGGTTACAATACCAACTGGGTCATACCAAGTAGAACAAATCAATAAAGAATTTCAACGCAGGATAAAATCGATCACAGGAAAAGAATCAAAAATCGCTATTACGGTTCATGAACCGACGTTATCGTCGACGATTGAAATAAGCACACCGGGGTATATGGTTGATATTTATAACAGTTCAATAAGAACCATACTAGGTTGGCCCGAGAATCCACCTCATGAAAGTCCGCGGGAATTTCACACGAATGCGCAATCGTATCATGAAATTATTCCCAGTTATCGAGATAAATTGTCTATTATGAAAAAAAGTTATTACCCGGCGGGTTTATATTTCAAGACAGGAATACCATTGAATGGCATTTTTTATATATAAAACTTCCTGAATCGCACATCACATTAACAGTTAATTTAAATGATATCAATAGTTTTTTTTTATCGAGATTAATCGTAATTACCAATTGCAACTAGAACAACTACGGAAAACAAAAGCACAAAAACACGTTGAGGTGTCAAATCAACTTATATCAGACATGGAATATATTAATGAGCGAATCGTTAAAATAATATCCGATAACAACGATGTTAATAAACAAAAATTCCTAACCGAGTATAATATCACAGAAGCCGATTTACCCGATTTCAAGTTTCCAGGATACAACGCGCCAGAACTAAGAAAGTCTCTTAATGATTTTTTCGGTCCATCAACTATCCTCAAACACGATAACGGAGATGGTGGTAGGCATATTGCTCCATACAATGTAAATATCGCATCGGTGATAGCAATCAATCTAGTGTGTGATGTTATCGAAGGGAGTTACCAGGTAGATACCAAGCAATCAAATCAAGCTCAACAGGGGTATATCCTTTATTCATTTTCACCAACAGCCCCTCCCGGATTCTTAATCGTTGAGAGCCCAATTAATCCGGTCTATATGCGATGCCATAATCGGTTTTTAACGAGAATTAATTTCAGACTTACCGATCAGTCAAATAACCTAATTGATCTACAAGAGGAGGAGTTAGTGGTTACTCTATTTGTGAGATCATTGTAAATAACTTCTTAGCAGCAGGGGGGGAAATGACATCGACGCGGTCGTCGCTGTGTTTACCGGACGCTGACGACGCTGGGATCGGCGCGCATTAAACCAAATGACGTCACCTTCGTGTAGGATGGACCGACGTCGTTTTTTTATTTACCGGCGCTGACTACACCGGATCCGCTGAGTGCAGAAATATTAATTAAGCCAAATGACGATTGGACAAAATGTCGGATTCGCCCCCCCTGCTGCTACTCAACTTCCCCCCCCCCCCCCATATACATACCATTCCACTCTCTCATAAAACGTTACTCAACATTTCGAGTAAATAATGTTACTCCAAAGTTTGAAATCCTAACCCTAACACTAGAAATGGACAAATACAGACTTTTCGTTCGTAAAAAAAGTTTTTGATTCACATTTGGTCCAAAGAAATGTTTTATGACAGAGGGGCAAGTTTTAAACAAGGAAGACCTAAATCAAAATGACCAGTCGCCAGCTTATTAGGTGACAAACCCAAGTCACCAACCTTCAAGCTTGAACGTTCGAAATGCTTTCAGTTTTCATGCTGCATATATGTGGGTTAATTGGTGGAAATGACAGGCTTTCTTCAGTTTTATCAACAAAAATCAAACTGAAATAAATAACCCTGACCAGGCAAACACGTGATTTAAACCGGAATAAAAATCCGGGCCAGGCTAATACGTTAAATAAACAAAAATGAAAACCAGGGCTAGGCAATCACGTGATATAAACTGAAATGAATAAGCTGGGCCAGGCAAACACGTGATATAAACCGAAATGAATAACCCAGCTAACTAGGCAAGCACTTGACATGCACTGTGCAATATATCTTATGGTTATAATATGACGTGATTGTCCAAATAATATATTATAACGATGTATCTTGCCCGATTATTGGACCGAGACAAGGAAATCCCAGTCGCGGGTTTATATTATATGTCTATCAAACTCGGGCAAGCCTCGTGGGGAAACATACAATATAAACCCGCGACTGGGATTTCCTTGTCTCGGTCCAAACCCCAACGTAGATTATTTTTCTCACCCAATATTTTCTTTTAAAGTAAAAAGAATTCTTCACTATTGTTCACGCCCAATGTTACATGCGGCGCATGAATATAATTATGTTAATGAGGGCTGTGGTGTGACTGTTGCGTCCGAAGTAAACAGTTTATACGCGTGAGCAAAGAAAAATAACAACATAAAACGTAGCATAATAATGAGGTATTATCACATTTAATATATGGATGTTATATGAAATTGACAATAAATGATTAATATTTATTACAAGAAACTGTTTTATTTTCATCAGTTCCAATTTTGAAAAGTTATATTGTAAATAATAAAACGATATTGGCTACTCAGCTCTACTGTATTTATACTTAGTACAAAGCTGTAACGAAGAGTAACATCTTTCTTTAGATTATTCATGGGTAATTAGAGATCTGTGTCACTATCGTATATAACTATTCTTTCTTTCTGGAGGAGGTGAAACTGTGTGTGACATACTTGTGTTGTCCTTAATAATGATTGTAAAATTACCCCCGTGTATAATAGACCCTCCAAAAACGGACTCTAGCGGATAACCATGTGCTAAACTTTCAAGTTCAAGGATTCTTTGAACATTTATTTTTCTGTCCTGGAAATATGGCAAGTGCTACAGTGAAATTTGCTTATGGATTAATGTGCTGGCGGATAATTGATTCCTCTGGCTGGTAAGTGTATTATTTGTCATTTAATATTGTAGGTATATTTTTGATTTAACTGGGGCACAACGGAGATGCATAACAAAATTAGAAAAAGCATCTTTTATAGAACACTTTTCTGGCTGTTACTAAGTTTTCCGTTGTTGTTAAAAGAGTTGGGAGGCTATGAAGTGTATAGGTCTATAGTCCATATGCATGGATCAGTGTTTTCTGTTATATTGTTCATTTCACACAGCATTGAGAATTTTATCCTATCTGTAGCACGGTCATTTTCAGATCAGCGTCATTAAATGTAGCTAACAGTATATAATTTGTTTCACACGAAGTATTTAAAAGTAGTTATGTAGCTTTAGCTACATGACGCTGATTTAAAAATGTACTGAGCTAGGCCTGCATATAGGATAAAACTGACCATGCTGTGTGGAAGGAACAATCATAATACCATAAAGCTGGACATCATATGCGTTTGTCTTTGTCTCTCTCGAAATGTTGATAAGTATTAGTGAGCGCGAGTACTCAGAAAGTAGACAATAACAGCAATATGACGGCTGTTGAATATGTCACCTACATGCCTTAAAATTTGCTCCCACAAAAATTGTCTTCTAAACACACCACGACTGGAATTTACTTTAATCCCCCCCCCCATGACGTTAGTCCAAACATAATTTTCTATTGCTATCTTTATATATTTACAAGGCAAAAATTCTTTAAAAAAGAAGACCAGGTTAGAAATAACAAACTGAATGGTCGCCATTTCGGAGTAAGCCAGAACAAATGAATTTCAGAGGGATTATATCATCTATAGTTACCATTTGTACACAAGTTTTATTATTTATTCCTTTCGGTAACATGTTTAAAGATGTTAAATTGGTGCTGATGTATCGGACTTGAGCCCTTCCTTAAAGTATTGTCGAGATTAGGAAGAAGTAAAACAATATAACTTCAATCTAGTGATATTCGCCTGCACTGTGCTCTGTCTAAGTGACGCTCTTCGTCTTTATGTCTTTCATCTTTCTTGTGGACGCTATAGTAAATCAGAGCACAAAAACTAATGAGATCATTGATCCGTGGCACGCAACAAAAAAAAAATTAAAAAGGAAACGACAACAACAAGTGTTTAAGTGGGCTAGTGCCAAATAGTTTAGTTATAAATTTTCTGCTTCCTACGGAAATGTTTTGAACACTGAAAACTAAAAGTGCACGTTACTGTCTAGATTTCAAATGTATCATAGATATAAAAAAGGCCACGTGGACTACATATTGAATGACCATTCATTTTGAAATTACATCGTAAGGCTTCAGACTTCAGCCTATGACAAGCTCTCCATTTAAAATCTAACATATTCCAACAAAAGAACAGGTCCCCGCTTCAAATCTGATTAACTTCAACAAAAGACCAGCTCCCCATTTCAAATCTTATAGATTCCAACAGAACACCAGGTCCCCATTTCAAATCTTATAGATTCCAACAGAACACCAGGTCCTAGATTTAAATCATATATATTCAATAAAAGGTCAGGTCACCGAGTCCGATTTTATGGGTTCCAATAAAAGGCCAGGTGCCTGTTTCAAATCTTATATATTCCAAAAAAATTCGACATAACAGAGCCATATACAGCCGACACCTTTGATACTTCTGTGAAGATTCTGTCTTTTGTCCTTAGCCGAAGGACTGCGGATAAATAACTGGACTGAAACAAGTTATCTCCCATTCGTCTTCTTTGTCGATCTACGAGCAGGAGCTGCTTCGTTGTAACAGACAAGAATTGACGCTCTCGGTATACGTGGTGACTAATGGTACCTTCCTCTTCCCCGATCCCCGTCCTAGGTTTAAAGGTGATGAAGGAGTAGAGAAAATAGTCTCCCGCAGCTGGCACTACCAGAGCGGTGTTATTGTCCAGTATTCCGCTATTGGACTCGAAAGCTGTACCAAAACCTTGCATCAAACTCCAGCGAAGTGAACTGGCTGAAAAATAAAACGTTTCGCATTTACTTCCGTCCCAACCAAAACCATTTACAGATGTTGCCATGAAGCTAAGAAGAAGAAAAGTAGGGTAAATGGTTGGTTATCCAAATGATGCTGGATTACTGTTTTATTCTCATATCCCCCCCCCCATGTATTATTGATCATGGTAGTGTCCATAAACGATACATATGTAATTAATTTTGTGAACAGTCATACTTCATTGTGTCTACTAATTATTATTGCACTGAACTTTGTGTTCTTCAAATGCTTTGAATTAGTAGTGCTAACAGATCGTTGTATTAGCGTTGATTTAGTCGCGCTAATAGATTGTTGTATCAGTGCTGAATTAGTGGTGCTAACAGACCGTTGTATTAGCGTTGATTTGGTCGTGAAAACATACCTTTGTATTAGTTTTCAATCATTATTTTAGCTGAAATTTACTCATTTAGCAACTTGTGGACATTTACTAATCCAGCAATTGTGGACATTTACTCATTCAGATACTATTGAAAATTTACTCATCCAGCTAATTGTGGAAATTTACTCATCCAGCTAATTGTGGATATTTACTCATCCAGCTAATTGTGGAAATTTACTCATCCAGCTAATCTTGGAAATTTACTAATAAAGCTAATTGTTGGCATTTTTGTAGGCCTATGTCCTCCAATTGAAATGAAGGTTGTTCTAACCACAGAGATGCTGTATTGCAGGCTGAACAACAAGGTACAAAATTATAAAATTGCAAGATACTGAAAAATAATGCCTGACTTTATCGCTGAGCTGAAAGGCATCATGTCTTGATAATTACAAGATGACCACCAAACTCGAATAGGTAGGACTGTGGTTGTAGGGAATATTGTTCACTAACTTTTCAGAATGTCCATCATTTTCTTTCACTTCTGCATCGATCATCTCGCCAAATAGTATAATTTGTGGGCTATACAGGTACCCAGAAATCTCTCTGTTATCAGTTATGTCTTGGATATCTTTTTAGCACGTCGTCTTTTTTAGCCTGATTACCCTATTTTGCTTTGTGTTTTCCTACAGTGGAGAAGAAGTCTTAATGTTGTACTGTATTTGTAGTTTGTGTTTGTTAAAGCTCGTGTTCCTTTCATTGTGCGTTTTTCTTTTTACATTGATAAAGCGCATAAAAAAATGCCGGAAGCAGGTGTGTTTCTCACCAACTCCGGTTCTTCTGCTTCTTCCGAGCCTGATCATGTGTACACTATTGACTGAGTCTGGTCTTTGTGTGTGCTCTTTTACCCTTTGTCTTAGAGCAGAATAACAATTAAAGAAAACGTTACAAATTCGTATTTTTAACTTATTCTCCTTTCGATCAGCAAACGTCAAGGAAACATATACCTTCATTGATACAGTGTGATCCTTTGCATGCATTTTCTTATTCCTTTGTAAAAATTGTCTAGGATTGCTTATCATATTTATCAAGATGGCTCTCAATTTCAAATGATTTAGCTTGAGTATTTTTTTGCCTTTTACTTCGGGTCCCTATGAAAACTCAAAGATCATTATATAAGAGAATCTTAAGACAATTGAAGGACGGACAGACATACATATATGTACACATTGAGAAGACTCTACCAACAATCATCTCCTTCATATCTGACTCTATATTTGGCCTACACAGATGTTTGTCAGCCGGTCAAGAAACTTCAGTGAGATCAAGGACACTTGTACTACGTTTTGGACATATAGTTCACGCCAAGCAATCGTACAGAGTACACTGCGGTCACTCATTCCTATCTTGGTCAGAAACGTGACACAATTATATCTTGATCACAAAGTGATACATATGCAATCATACCTAAATCACAAGATCATACACCTGCGTTAACAAGGTTATACACCTGAATAGATAATGATACCCAGTTCTGGTGAAGTTTTCAGTTAATCGAAATTTTTGTCTTAGCTAAGGTTGTCACATTGTAGCCATTCTCGTACTACCATCGGTTTTATTATTGTCCCTAGGACACTCAAAGCATGATTATCAAGGCGATGCCAGTGCGAGAATAAATTTTCACTTCATAGAAAATGATATGCTAATTATCTGGCGTAGATATCCCTACCCCAGCGACGTGACTGCTATATTCGGAGAACGATTCCAGCCATTTAACTGTATTCGGATCCTGACTCTGACAATATGGTTATTATATCGGATCCCAACTCAGGTGATACGGCTGTTGCAATTGGATCGCATAATCAAGCGAAATAGCCGTTATAATCGGATCGCAAGTTAGTCCTTTCAGATTGAAAGATAACATTTCTAACCATAGCTCTCCCTAACAAAAAATGCAACGTTGTATCTTATAGATTACCAAAAATGAGAAGACCGGGAATTGTAAAGGTCACCATCTTTGCTAGCCAAGGTTCCGATATGTTAGCCCTATCTACACCTCGGTGGATCGAACAGATATGTCTGTGTTTCGGGTCTGTGAATTTTATTGGATGTGGCGGCATGCCAATGCATCCAATCAAAATTAAGTTGTTCAAATTTTAACGATGTTCTTACATGACCGAGACAAGGGAGGACACAACCTGAATGGACTCATAAATAAGCTGCCGGTCGGTGTTTGTATAAATACCTTTCACTCCAATACACCGTCATTAATGGTTTCTCTCTGGTACGTAATCATACTTTTGATCTTAGACTTACAAAATATATTTTTGAAGTCAATTGCCTCACCATTTTCGGCCGATGTACAATGCAGCACTGTTATATGCTGTTGGTTAGTTGGCGTTACATACTAAGGGAGGCAACTCATTAAAACCAATTGATGTCGGTAGGACAAAGCATTAGAATATCTGCTCGATCCGCCAAGGTGTAGATAGAATTAACATATCGAAAACTTGGCCAGCGAAGTTGAAAGGTCATTAGAAAATGAACTTTTATCGTTACATGTCAGATCTTGATTTTAACCAAATTGATTCGATCAGTTATAATGCTTGAAGAATAGGATACGATTCGGATTGCTTCGGATTGGTTGCAATGCTTGAGGAATAGCATAGGAATCGCAAAGAGTAAGGAAGATAAACTAAAAGCTACTGAAGTATCGTAAACTAAAAGCTACTTAAGTATCTACCATAACCATCTAATGGGGATAGATAGGACGTGGAAAGGCTAACAATAGATAATGAAAGCTGGGGGAATATCTGAAACGACAAACAAATCCAGTTTCGGAAGTACATCAAGTTATGATTGTTAACAATTAACATGCATGGATTACTGTACTCACATTTATTCGTTGTCTCTGCATCTAGAAAGACGTGTGCAGCAGGCCGAACTTTGTCCACATTGGTCTGTGATTGCATTTGCATCTGTAACATAATCTAATAATAATACAGATAAATATTGGTTATCTGTAGCATAATCTGATGATGAAATAAATATAGATTATCATCGCCAACCGAAAATTTGAAAGACCTGGGTTGCTTGAGAAGGCAGCGACACAGCAAATAGTGTCCTTCAATTATACTGACAGATTATCTTCTCATTGGAAATTTTTACACGTATCAAGTTAGACTTGAAAAAAATAAATAGTGCTGTTTTGGTATTAAAACAGGACGATTGTATGTATGTATGTATGTATGTGTGTGTGTGTGTGTGTGTGTGTGTGTGTGTGTGTGTTAAATAAGTGACTTGTTAACAATTTATACAGCCATGCATCAATAAAAATGTAGCCTATCCACCAGACGGAAAATCCCGAATGGCAAAGTATTGCATGCATTGTTTTGAGTAATGCATATAAATCAGATATAAATACAAATAATTTACGGGAATTTAAAATTAGAGACACGTTGTGCAACCCGGTCTCAATGTTCCAAAGTCACATCAATATGATATATTCAGTTTTCGCGTGCGTGACTCGCTAATTGACGAGTGATGATTCGAATCCTGCCCAGGCCAAACTCGATCGGCCACCATGGATGTCCCTGTGCAATGCTCTTTCTTCTAATTGCCTCAGTAGAATATAACCCTAAATGTATTCGTCTGCTGCAGGAGTTGTAGTGTCGGTGGTTAGCATACTGGACTTGCGACCGAAGGGGTGTGGGTTCGAATCCTAGCATTGAATTATCCTAGGTTGGCTACTATTATGTCTATGGGCAAGGCGCATTATTCCAATTGCCCTGGTACCAAATAACCTACTTGTGTTGCTGGACCGTAAAGCACCAAATAAAATGATAAAAATAACAAATCATATGCAGCAATCAACTTCTTAATCAAGCAAATAATCCGTATTACACCGTTTCTCCGTATGAGCAGCGAACTAAAAATACTTTATTAAAATCTTTGACACATCTGTTTTTTTAATGCTTCATTTTCCTTTTATGTATTTTTTTTTAGCGTAGGCGAGATATACATGCGATTTAATATGGCATGTATACTGCAAAGCAATTTATTTTGCATTTTAGGAATAAACGTTGTATGTTGTCGTGATTGAATGTCGACTTTCTTCTTTACTCAGAGCTGTGGTGGCTCAGTGGTTAAAGTGGCGGACTCACAATCGAAATGGTTAGGGTTCGAATTCTACCATTAGACCATCACTAATTAGTTCCCCCTTCCCCCATTTACCTCTAAAATCCATGGAGTGAAAATGACCAAGCGGAACTAGCCTTTTTTTTAGTAACTGCATAGCCGAAGTAAGGCCAAGCTGTATACTCTGTAAGCCATATTAAATCCATCAGTTACACACCAAAGGCAATTCAAAGTTCTTGTAACAATACCAAAAATATAGAAGATCATTTTTTTAAATAGTATCACCAATGAGGAAAACCTGGGAAATTATTTTTCTTTACAAATCTAACCCCTATGCAAAATTCGAAACTGTAGATGGCCACAGAAATAAAAAAAAAATACACTGTGTTACCCGGAAATATCTTCGCAGAAAAGAAATTAATATATTCGAACAATCTCGGCTATTTATATAAACTGGACTCGCCTTAGGATTGACCAACAAGTTGCAAATGAAAAACAAATCGATATATTCGTAACTTCTCGTTGTTTCGTAAATAACCGAGATGGTCCGAATGGTAGCTAATGGCAATTATCGGAATGCATTCCTGTTATTCAAGTTGCGAATGAGTAACAATGTCATCTGTAATTTTTTTAAAACGATTTCTGACTTAGATCTGCTAGCTGACGGAAGAGATTAATATAGGCAAAACAAGGGTATGGCGATAGAGAATTTGTGGGTTTATATAACGATGAAACTTATTGCTGAAACTATACAATTTAACAGATCTAAGTATCAAACAAAAATACTTGGCTATAGATCTAATTATGAAACATCTTTTGCATCTATATTTCCTGTTCTAAATTTTATCATTGCAGTAAACTCATGTGGAAAATCATTTCTCAAAGAAAGAGTTAATAAATTATACAAAATGAATGGTAACTTAAAATAGCACTAACTGTAATAGCAATAATAATAAGAAGAAAATGAATGTAGAAGCAGTAGTATAATTTTTGTCTTACCGGGTATTTCATTTGAAAATATTTAATATGTAATTAATTATTATCGCATTTCACTCGTTTAACGTAAGTGTCATATTCCGATAAATGTTACTGAAATCAAATTACTTTTAAGCGCTGTGTGAAAATCATAATAGATTTCAATGAATGAAGTTGGTACCAAGAGAGAGAGAGAGAGAGAGAGAGAGAGAGAGAAATAAAGAGAGAGCTCACAATTTTGGCGATATGATTAATATACTCCACGTTTTCTATACAACAGAGATCCTCCATAGCACATGATTTTCTCCAGTGTTTTTCTATATACGAGTTCAAATTATTGTTGGAAAAATTGTCTCTAAATTTGTCCAGATCTCCACAGTTTACACATATGCTTCCATAAGAATATGAACTTGTGCAAGTTTTCTTTGTATTATTTTCCTCTTGTGATATTACACTGTAAATTACCCACACAAAGAGACCAGTGTTTATTAGAGTTGATACTATTAGAAAACTCTTTTCAAGAGTTGACCCATTTTTGAATCTTGCAATGTCCACCTCACCAGTTTCATCTGCCGGGCATTCCCGAAACCGACCAAGAACTCTGTCTTGTAATCGTATAAATCTCCCCGACATAGTTTGTTTTGCATTTCAAACGGACTATCAATCTTATATTTATTTGCATGAATCTTTCCAGGTAGAGGAAATGAAACTAGAATTGAATCGCTACTGTAAAGTTGTGTATAATTCGTTTACTTTTGTTTACATTGTGCTCATTCAGCCGATGTGGTATAAAAAAAGCAAAGTGTGTCAAGGTCGTATAGTTTTGCAAGCAGGTATGCAAAATAATGAACACTGTATGCAGATTTAAAAGCATATCAGAACAATCATGGGATATAGTGCTGAAAAAGTTTAGGTATCCCCTAATAGCATATAGAGTAAAGAGAAAGGCCGAATAGAGTAAAATCATTATAATATAAGCTGTTTATATATATATATATATATATATATATATATATATATATATATATATATATATATATATATATATATATATATATATATAACCCAAAAGGTAAAATGCCCTATTGGCAAGGCTATAGTGCTGAGGGAAAGCCCAGGATCGTCGTTTCCTCACTTTTTTTGCACGTGCCCTTAGCTTTTTTTGCGTCAGCCATTATCACATCCCCGTCTCGAATCTGAGTAACATGCGTTCCCTCACTTCTTCACTGCGTTCGTTCACTTCTTTATTTGGTACTAGACCACCGCCTGTTTAAAATAGTTCTAGACCGTCTCATAACGAGACGCTTCTCGACAAAAGAGTTTACCCATACGAAGATTCCGGATGCGGATTTGTTTCAAAAGTATTTATGAAATGTCAGAATCCAAAGTTATTATTCCTGGATTCAACCAGATTTTTCTTTTGTCAAATTTGTGGCTGCATACCTTATATAATCGGATAAACTGGATAGACCCAGATCTGCCGTCGCATAATGTTCTGCAGATGTGGGTCTGTGCAGTTTGTTAAGAGTAATTAATATGAAAAAGACTGTGATCTGTCGGCGTATCATACGACGGCAGATAAAGGTCCACGTTGTTTGCAGTTGCACATAACTCACGCCAATATATGGTAAATAAAACTTGCTGTCAACATTTCTCAAATTATTCTCAAGTGGTTTGTCAATAATAAGTCATTAATTCACTCTTTTGCACTTGAAAACCGAATTTAATTAAATAATAAATCATTAAGTCACTTAATATATATATGATATCTTCCTTTTCGTATGAAAGCAGTCAATTCTGTGACAAATAGCACCGTTTGATGCATTATACTGCCAGCTAAATTTATGAAAAGTCGCCGTTCTAAACATAGTATAAAATATCGGAATTTCAATTCTACGAAATTTCGTGATTATGGACTGGATTCATATGTGCAAATTATACATGAAATACATCGGATTGAAGCAGAGCGGGAGAAGCTTGTTTACATCTGCAAGTGTGTTTGTTCTGTCATTGACTATTTGAAATCATAATGTGGGAAAATATGAAATGTTTCAATTGCGATTATCAAACAGACGCTGTTGAATTTAATGTTTATTTCCTTTTGAGTGCAGTAAGGAGGGTGTAATTGCATTTGGAATATAGTCGAAATTACAGTGCAATTTCGAAATGTGTGATCAAGCTTGAGAATTCATGACATGGCTCATGTAATTCGGATTTGCAGAACCAAGAAAGTACATTTTGAAGAAATTCAGAATGTAAAACTGTATGTATATTTTTGCCATTCTTATTAAAAGCTAAAGGAAACAATTTATGCCTTTATAAGTTGTATGTTATTTGTATGTACCAAGCAATTTTATGAAATCTGGCGTCCCTCGCCAAAATTCGAAACACTGTATCAAAAAAGTTAATGCGGAATATAGCAAAGCAGACGGTATGTGACAGTCCACGAAACATCCGCTTTAATTCATTCATAAACAAATTTTATCAACCAATGATTTAATGAGTTGTTTACAAAGTAGTTCCTAATACATTACTGGGCACACGTGTACTGCGCGTGAGTGCAATATGAAGGTGTGCAATATCGTACAATACTGAACGATTCTGACAATGTAAAGTTAGCGGAGAAAAAAGTGAGCATATAATAATTTCTGATATTTATCCCAAAACGCGAAAAACCTCCATGTCATTAACGTCAACATCATCGTTATTCAGTTAATTAAATATATAATTTGCTTGTACAAAGAAACAGCATGCTACAGAAATTAATGGTTACACGTTTCATACATTCATTAAAATCCCAAAATGTATAACATGCACAATATGTGCCGTGTTTAAGATTTTCAAATTCTAAATACTATCATACAGAGGAATGACGTAACTCACTGACATACTATCATACCGATGTCTGTCGCAACTAAATGGCGTACTATCATATTGATGAATGACGTAACTAAATGGCGTACTATCATACTGTTGAATGCTGTAACTATATGATGTACCACCAAACTGTTGAATGACGTAACTAAATAGCGTACTGTCTATCATACAGATGAATGATGTAACTAAATGACGTACTATCATACTGTTGAATGTTGTAACTACATTTGTTGTTGTTGAGTTTAATTATAGTGACGTGCGCACAATTGTGCATGTGCCACTTTTTTTCTGACTGCACCGCAGCCTGCTAGTTGTTCCTGGGGAAGGGAATGGTGCCACCTCCCCCAGGCTTTTATGGGTTCAAGGAACCCTGATAGTTTGGCCTCAATCTGTGGGTCCATAAAAGTCCTTTACAGTTGAATGGATGGCTGTCATTAGTGGGAAGGAGAGCTCGGGAACGGTCCTGGTTGCTTCACATCGTTGGTTTCTTGTTGCATTTGCCTGGTGTTTCTTGCGGGGTTTTTTTCCTGTTTTTTCTTCAAAATGTTCTAAAAGGGGGGGGTGTTCTATGCTGTTTATAGAGGTTGTTAGTAGAAATCATGTATGAAGAGAGATTTTCAAGGTTATTATGGTGTTTAGGGTGTACTTCCTACGTTATGTCATTTATAAGTTTTTGGATATTGCCTCTTTAAGTTATTTATTTATTAATGCTTTTAGAAATTGAATGTTATTTATACTTTATTTAGCAAGAGACCGGAGTCCTAGCCGATTACACGGTTCGTTAAGGACATCTAGGACTGGAGTCCTAGCTGATTACTCGGATTTTGCGGTTTCCTTATTTTTTATAGGTGCTTCGTAAGTGAATTATTTATTAATACTTTTATAAAATTGAATGATATGTTATGGGTTTTTATGTGGGGGATTCTACGTTTATTTAGCTAGTTACTGGGTCTTTTGGTTTTGTGGGGATATTAATTATATTTTGTACATAATTCCTGCTGAGTCTATGAATTTATTTATATTTTTTGTATGCTGATTGTTTATTTTTATTAGAGTCCATAAGTTGTTGTTGTTGTAGGGTTTAACGCCATTTTTCAGCACACGATAGGCTATACATGGCGGCCAGTATTAATGGTGGAGGAAGAACCCGGGAAAACCCCGGAAAGAACCACCGACCCACGAGAAGCTACTGGCAAGCTTTCTCACATACCCACATTGGATGAATCCGAGACTCGAACCCACGCAGACAGAGGTGAGATGGCAGTGATCCGTAACGGAGATCGCTTTAAACCACTCGGCCACTCTAGGCCCCGAGTCCATAAGTAACTCTGGGTATGTGTGTGGTGATCCAATCTCTTTTTGGTTTTTGATAAATATTTTCCGAGCGGGTTGATATTTTAGGCATATATTGAATACTTGGTGTAAATCTTCGGTGGTGTGGCAGTTAAAGCAGTTAATCGTTGCTGGTTTGGGTCCTATAAACCTTCCAAAACTGCTTGCTAGTTTAGTTTTTCCAGTTATTATCCTGTTTATGGTTTTCTGTTCTAAATAGGTATCCTTAGGTAGCTGTATGTTCCAATCTACGTTTTTTTTTTTTTGCGGGGGGGGGGGGTTCATGGTGCTTTTTACCTTTTGTGGAGGAGTTCCAAAAAGCTTGCCATTTTTGGTCTGTATCTATGTTTGTGCGAAGCTTAGTGCTTCGGTAGAGCTATAGTTGGTTTGTGCAACTTCGTCTGCTGTTTCGTTGCCAGAGATTCCAATGTGCGATGGTATCCACATGAGCTCGACTAATTGATGTGCTGTGGGATATCGTCGATTAATTGGCATGCTCTGTCGAGGAATTGTTCCCTAGAGTGCGTATTGCGATTTTGGATCGATTTGATAACGCTTAGGGAATCGCTTATAATGACTGCTTTAGGTATTTGGTTGTCTTTGATCCATTGTAGTGAGTCAGGTATAGCCCAGAATTCAGTGGTGTAAATGGAACAATTGTCAGGTAATCTGGATCCCGTTTGTATATTGAATTCATGGATGACTATTGCTGCTGCTGTTCTTGGTGGGTTGTTTGTTTTTGATCCATCGGTATATATTTTAACATAGTCCGGGTATTTTTGGTTGATTTCGTTTACCAGTACAGGTTTTAGTAAGTTTTCTTGCCTCCTTTATTGCCTAATTTGGTAGCTTCAGTGTTAATCCTTGGTGGGTTTTTTAAACATGGTGATTTGTTCTGGTCTGTATTGTTTGTTACCTGTTTTTTTAGTAGAGGTATCGTTTCTCTTAGTTCAAGAATTACTTTGCCACTTGGCGTGGTGGGTATGATTTTGGGTTTGAAGACAACTTGACACTTGTTTATAGTTATTTTGGTGGGATGGTTGTCTGGGTGGGTATCTAATCGAATGGAGTATCGGAGGAGCAGTTCTTGCCTACATAATTTTAAGGGTATTTCTCCTGTTAGTATTTGTAGTTCTTCTAATGATGTTGAGGGGAGTGTTCCTGTGAATAATAGTAAGGTTTTTCTCTGGATAGTGTCAAGTTTTTGTAGTACAGGTTGCTTAGCCGAGTTATATGCTTGGCAACCGTAATCTAGTTTTGATCTAATTAGGGTTTTATATATCGTGAGATGGGTGTCCTGGTTGGATCCCCAGTCAGTCCCTGTGATGTACCTGAGTAAACGGAGATCTTTGTTACAATTCTGGGTGAGTTGTTCAGTGTGCTGTTTCCATGTGAGGTGGTTGTCAAAGAACATTCCTAGGAATTTTACTATTGTTACGTATTTGATTAATTGATTTTGTATATAGAAGTTTGGATAGACTAGGTTGTTATTTCGTTTGGGGGTGAATATGATTGCCACAGTTTTGTCATGAGATATTTTGAAACCCCATTTGTCCGCCCATCTCCCTATGTTGTCTAGGCTCTGCTGGATTTCTTTAACTACCGTTTTATTGACAGGATTTCCATTCCTCCATATGCCACTATCATCTGCAAATTGTGACAAATTTATTTTTGTGGAGGCTGAACTGACGTCAAGGTCGTTTGCCATTAGGTTAAATAGTAGGGGACTTATTACACTGCCTTGCGGTGTTCCATTTTCAAGTGAAAATTCTTCCGAATGGGTGTTACCTATTCTTGTGGCAATTTTCCGGCCTGTGAGGAAATCGCCAATCCAGTTGAACAAGCGTCCAGTTATTCCAAATTGGTTTAATTTGGCCATTAGTCCATACTAGGTCAAACGCTTTTTCTAGGTCTAGAAAAACCGCTATGAGGTTGCGATCGGTTTTCCTATGTGCGTTAAAAGCGAGTTTGATGTCTGTTTCCAATCTGCGAAGTTGGTCGGTGGTGGACCGTTTGTTCCGAAAGCCACATTGATTTATGGAGAGTAGGTTATTGGTTTCTAGGTGGTGTTTTAACCTATTTGCGATTATTGTCTCCATTATTTTGCAAATATTGTTTGTAAGGAAGATGGGTCGGTACGAATTTATGTTGTTGTTATCTTTACCTAGCTTGGGGATTGGTATTACTATGGCATGTTTCCATTTGGTGGGGAGTTGGCCTTTATCCCATATCCTATTAAAGAGTTTGATTATGGCTATTGTTATATTGATAGGTATTTTTTTAAATTTTTTATAGATAATGTAACCTAACTGATCCTTACCAGGGGATGTTTCGCTTTTGGATTGTAGGGCTATCTCCCATTCATGTACTGTGATGTCGCTATTTAGGTGAGATTCTTTTGTTCCTTGGTCTTGAAGCATTTGAGGTTGGGTTTCCTCCATTAGTTTTTTGTGTTCTTGAAAGTTTCTGGTGTGGTTATTGTTGCTACTCATGTTCGAAAAATGCTTCGCTAGGAGGTCTGCCTTATCTTTATTTGTTATGGCATTTTTAATTTTTAGGGCTGAGGTAGTTGCTTTCCCTTTTATGGCTTTTATCTTGTCCCATATTTGTTTTGAGTTTGATTTTAGACTCAGTTTAGAGCAAAAGGTTTGCCATAGATTAATTTTAGCAGTTTTTATAGTTTGTTTTAGTGCTTTTTCTTTATCTTTATATTGCTGGAAGTAGATAGAATTTTTGGTGCGTTTATATTTATTTAAGGCCCTTTTTTGTCTTTATGTGCTATAGTGCACTGTTTAGTCCACCATGGTACAGGGTTTTTATTTTGGATATTAGTTGTCTTTGTGATGCATCGGTTAGCTGCCTCTATAATTGTGTCTGTTATGTTATCATAATACATGTCAATATTTGGGCTTTCTAAGTTATCTGGATTTACTCTAGCTAGTAAGAATTGGAATTGGTCCCAGTCTGCCTTTTGGTACCTCCATTTAGGCGGGGTTTTAATTGGAATGTGTTGAGTTTTTGTTTGAATATTGATTGTGATGGGGAAATGGTCACTTCCTAACGTATCTTCTTGATCCACCCACCAATATGTGATTTGAGCCAATTTTGGGGTAGTGATGGTTAGGTCTATGGCTGAGAGAGTACCATCTTCAGGGTTTAATCTAGTGTTCGACCCGTCATTTAAGATGACCAGATTGTTCTCACTTATCCATTTTTCAACCATTTTCCCTCTTTGATCTTTCTTTTTACCTCCCCATAATTCACTGTGTGCGTTGAAGTCGCCACAGATAATTAGATTGTTGTTGTTGTTATTAGTGATTGCCTTTAGTGAGATTAGATTGGTATGGCAGAAGGTACCCCCTGGGTCGTATGCATTTATTATTTGAATGTGTGTGGTTCCTATATTTATCAATACTGACATCATTTCGATGCTATTATTGATGTTTAGGTTAGGGGGTACTTCTATTATTTCATAGTAGATTAGTGTATCTATCAAAACAATTGCTAGTCCACCCCCTTTCTGCCCCATGGGTCTGTTTTTAAAGATTCCCTGGGTATAGCCTTGTAGTTTGGGCAGGCGTTTGTGTTCTTGTGTTATGAGGGTTTCCTGTAGGCCGATTACGTCTGGTTTCACGGCAGTATTATTCAGTTTGTTCTGCAGTTCTGATAAGTTTTTAAAGATTCCTCTGCAGTTCCATTGCCAGATGGTGATTTTATTATTTTTTGCACTATTCATTTTTGACGTTGTCTTTATCTGTTAGTCTTGTGGTCCAATCAGCTAGTATGGTGAAAATGGTTTTGAGGGTTCTCATTATGCTATTGAGATCTTGTATTAGGGTTCCTGTTGTTAGGTTCATTACTTCCTGTATTAATTCTGTGTTTGGGGGTATGTTGTGTGTTAGGTTTGGGTATGTTTGGGGTGACAGCTTTGTTTGCATCTGGCGTGTTATCAGGGTGGTCTTGGTTTGTTACAATGTGGGTTGTAGTTTTTGGTTCTTTTGTTTCCTGATTCAAGGGTATGTTTTGTGGTGCAATGTTTTCCCTTTTGATTCTACGTGGAGAGTTTTGGTGCTCATTGATTGTTTCAGAGGTAGATTTTGTATGGTGGGGTTGTTTTTACAGATAATGTTTTTGGCAGAATGGTAGGCGAGGTGTTTGAATTTGGATGAAATTTTCCACCTGTTGAATTGTGCTGCATTGGACAATCAGGTAGTTTCGCCTTGGTCTTATCAGTTTGAATTGTCCAGTGTGAATTTTGGCCAGTGCTGTCATAATACTACTGGTACTTAGACTAGTAATTCTGTTGCACCTGCTGCTTGTGTATATGGTGTGTTCGATGGAATGATAATTGTAAATTTTGTTTTGGGGGTTATGTTGTTGTTTTATTTCCTGTTTTGAGTTAACCTTACCTGTGGGTTGTTTTTGGTTGTTTTGGGGTTTTATGGGCCCTTGCCTTTACCTAGGTTTGTGTTTTAGGTGTTTTGGGTTGTTTGGGGTCTTTGGGTTGCCATATTAGTGATGCTGCTGGGTAGTTTGGTAGTGTCTAATTCATTGGATTTGTTCCCATAGGTTGGTGGTTCCCTTGCTATTATTATCCCTGATGGTCCAGGAGTTTGGCTTGAGTGTATAGTTTCTTTCCTAATGTTTTGATTTATTGTTTTTTGCTTGATTTCCTGTTGTTGGTTTGTTTGCATGTTTCTAGAATTGGTTATTTCATTTTTGGTGAATTTTGGGGTGCTGGTTATGGTTATGTGGTCTAATTGTGGGGAGTTTAAGGTAAGTACTTTACTGTCAAATTCATTTGTTAGGTTTGGAATAGTGGTGTCTATATCTTCATTAGTGTGTGGTTTTTCCGCTTCGTTGAAGAGGATTGGCGATAGTATTGGCATTGTATTATATTGTTCCCTGGAGTGTAGTTTTGTATTTCTAGTAGTTTCTGTTGGTGGGATGGGGGTGTGTTAGTCATGTCTGCCGGTTTGTGGTTTTTTTGGTCTGTGTTTGTGACCAGAATTTGGGGTCTCAGTGTGATGTTGGTTGAATTGGAGTTTGCTGTGGTTGGTATGACTTGCGTTAATCTTGCTTGTTTTACATGCTTTATTGGTGCTGTTCGGAGTTGTGATACATCCATTATTTTTACTGATTTGTTGATAGGCTTGTTTGCTGGCTTGTGTGTTTGCGTGTTTGGATTGAATAGAGCCATTTGTTTGGACCTAGTTTGCATTCTTCTACTTAAATTGCGTATAGCATTGAATAATGACTTATCTTTTGTTTTTGTCTTATCGCCCAGTCTGCTCCTCCGCTCCAAGTCTCTCCTTTGTTCCTTTGTTTTCTGTTACGTGTTCCCATCGTTCCTTTGTTTGAGAGTTCCTTTGTTCTGTGCAATTCTTTTGTTCACGGCTTGGCGTGTTGCTAATCGTTTTCTCTTCTTGGTATTATTTCTTTGCTCTTGTTTTCCTGTTCCTTTATTCTATGTTAATTGGTGATGGTGGTGGCCGCACTCAGTAGAACTTTTAAAATTATACACCAAGCCGGTTCTAAACAGTAAACTAATCAAGCAAAAAAAAAAACAAAAAAAACATAAAATAAATTTACAAAACGTGAAGAACGACGTACAATGTATGCGATTTTTGTTAAGCTATGCATGGAGTCAAATTGGGCCAACGGTGACTAAGATCTTTTTATTAAAAAATTATATAAAATAACAACAACAACCCAACCGCCCATAAAAAATAAAACAAACAAACAGTAGGAACAAATATAAATGATATTGAGATCAGCAGTTATTCCCCTTGCGGATAATGGACCTGTAACTCTTAGCTTACGAGTGCGATGCTCTAGCAAATGAGCTAGCACTGCATTAAAGAAGGAAAATAACTCTGAGCTCTTTTCAGATTGGATCTGTAAACTAAACCAAATGACGAGGCAATGGACAGGTACTGCCTTATACCTCTGAAAAAATCAAATCATTACTTATTACTTTACTCCCCCCCCCCATATACATACCATTCCACGCTCTCATAAAACGTTACTCAACATTTCGAGTAAATAATGTTACTCCAAAGTTTGAAATCCTAACCCTAACACTAGAAATGGACAAATACAGACTTTTCGTTCGTAAAAAAAGTTTTTGATTCACATTTGGTCCAAAGAAATGTTTTATGACAGAGGGGCAAGTTTTAAACAAGGAAGACCTAAATCAAAATGACCAGTCGCCAGCTTATAAGTTGACAAACCCAAGTCACCAACCTTCAAGCTTGAACGTTCGAAATGCTTTCAGTTTTCATGCTGCATATATGTGGGTTAATTGGTGGAAATGACAGGCTTTCTTCAGTTTTATCAACAAAAATCAAACTGAAATAAATAACCCTGACCAGGCAAACACGTGATTTAAACCGGAATAAAAATCCGGGCCAGGCAAATACGTTAAATAAACAAAAATGAAAACCAGGGCTAGGCAATCACGTGATATAAACTGAAATGAATAAGCTGGGCCAGGCAAACACGTGATATAAACCGAAATGAATAACCCAGCTAACTAGGCAAGCACTTGACATGCACTGTGCAATATATCTTATGGTTATAATATGACGTGATTGTCCAAATAATATATTATAACGATGTATCTTGCCCGATTATTGGACCGAGACAAGGAAATCCCAGGCGCGGGTTTATATTATATGTCTATCAAACTCGGGCAAGCCTCGTGGGGAGACATACAATATAAACCCGCGACTGGGATTTCCTTGTCTCGGTCCAAACCCCAACGTAGATTATTTTTCTCACCCAATTTTTTCTTTTAAAGTAAAAAGAATTCTTCACTATTGTTCACGCCCAATGTTTACATGCGGCGCATGAATATAATTATGTTAATGAGGGCTGTGGTGTGACTGTTGCGTCCGAAGTAAACAGTTTATACGCGTGAGCAAAGAAAAATAACAACATAAAACGTAGCATAATAATGAGGTATTATCACATTTAATATATGGATGTTATATGAAATTGACAATAAATGATTAATATTTATTACAAGAAACTGTTTTATTTTCATCAGTTCCAATTTTGAAAAGTTATATTGTAAATAATAAAACGATATTGGCTACTCAGCTCTACTGTATTTATACTTAGTACAAAGCTGTAACGAAGAGTAACATCTTTCTTTAGATTATTCATGGGTAATTAGAGATCTGTGTCACTATCGTATATAACTATTCTTTCTTTCTGGAGGAGGTGAAACTGTGTGTGACATACTTGTGTTGTCCTTAATAATGATTGTAAAATTACCCCCGTGTATCATAGACCCTCCAAAAACGGACTCTAGCGGATAACCATGTGCTAAACTTTCAAGTTCAAGGATTCTTTGAACATTTATTTTTCTGTCCTGGAAATATGGCAAGTGCTACAGTGAAATTTGCTTATGGATTAATGTGCTGACGGATAATTGATTCCTCTGGCTGGTAAGTGTATTATTTGTCATTTAATATTGTAGGTATATTTTTGATTTAACTGGGGCACAACGGAGATGCATAACAAAATTAGAAAAAGCATCTTTTATAGAACACTTTTCTGGCTGTTACTAAGTTTTCCGTTGTTGTTAAAAGAGTTGGGAGGCTATGAAGTGTATAGGTCTATAGTCCATATGCATGGATCAGTGTTTTCTGTTATATTGTTCATTTCACACAGCATTGAGAATTTTATCCTATCTGTAGCACGGTCATTTTCAGGTCAGCGTCATTAAATGTAGCTAACAGTATATAATTTGTTTCACACGAAGTATTTAAAAGTAGTTATGTAGATTTAGCTACATTTAATGACGCTGATTTAAAAATGTACTGAGCTAGGCCTGCATATAGGATAAAATTGACCATGCTGTGTGGAAGGAACAATCATAATACCATAAAGCTGGACATCATATGCGTTTGTCTTTGTCTCTCTCGAAATGTTGATAAGTATTAGTGAGCGCGAGTACTCAGAAAGTAGACAATAACAGCAATATGACGGCTGTTGAATATGTCACCTACATGCCTTAAAATTTGCTCCCCCAAAAATTGTCTTCTAAACACACCACGACTGGAATTTACTTTAATTCCCCCCCCCCCCCATGACGTTAGTCCAAACATAATTTTCTAATGCTATCTTTATATATTTACAAGGCAAAAATTCTTTAAAAAAGAAGACCAGGTTAGAAATAACAAACTGAATGGTCGCCATTTCGGAGTAAGCCAGAACGAATGAATTCCAGAGGGATTATATCATCTATAGTTACCATTTGTACACAAGTTTTATTATTTATTCCTTTCGGTAACATGTTTAAAGATGTTAAATTGGTGCTGATGTATCGGACTTGAGCCCTTCTTTAAAGTATTGTCGAGATTAGGAAGAAGTAAAACAATATAACTTCAATCTAGTGATATTCGCCTGCACTGTGCTCTGTCTAAGTGACGCTCTTCGTCTTTATGTCTTTCATCTTTCTTGTGGACGCTATAGTAAATCAGAGCACAAAAACTAATGAGATCATTGATCCGTGGCACGCAACAACAAAAAAAAATTAAAAAAGAAACGACAACAACAAGTATTTAAGTGGACTAGTGCCAAATAGTTTAGTTATAAATTTTCTGCTTCCTACGGAAATGTTTTGAACACTGAAAACTAAAAGTGCACGTTACTGTCTAGATTTCAAATGTATCATAGATATAAAAAAGGCCACGTGGACTACATATTGAATGACCATTCATTTTGAAATTACATCGTAAGGCTTCAGACTTTAGCCTATGACAAGCTCTCCGTTTAAAATCTAACATATTCCAACAAAAGAACAGGTCCCCGTTTAAAATCTGATTAACTTCAACAAAAGACCAGCTCCCCATTTCAAATCTTATAGATTCCAACAGAACACCAGGTCCCCATTTCAAATCTTATAGATTCCAATAGAACACCAGGTCCTAGATTTAAATCATATATATTCAATAAAAGGTCAGGCCACCGAGTCCGATTTTATGGGTTCCAATTAAAGGCCAGGTGCTTGTTTCAAATCTTATATATTCCAAAAAAATTCGACATAACAGAGCCATATACAGCCGACACCTCTGATACTTCTGTGAAGATTCTGTCTTTTGTCCTTAGCCGAAGGACTGCGGATAAATAACTGGACTGAAACAAGTTATCTCCCATTCGTCTTCTTTGTCGATCTACGAGTAGGAGCTGCTTCGTTGTAACAGATAAGAATTGATGCTCTCGGTATACGTGGTGACTAATGGTACCTTCCTCTTCCCCGATCCCCGTCCTAGGTTTAAAGGTGATGAAGGAGTAGAGAAAATAGTCTCCCTCAGCTGGCACTACCAGAGCGATGTTATTGTCCAGTATTCCGCTATTGGACTCGAAAGCTGTACCAAAACCTTGCATCAAACCCCAGCGAAGTGAACTGGCTGAAAAATAAAACGTTTCGCATTTACTTCCGTCCCATCCAAAACCATTTACAGATGTTGCCATGAAGCTAAGAAGAAGAAAAGTAGGGTAAATGGTTGGTTATCCAAATGATGCTGGATTACTGTTTTATTCTCATATCCCCCCCCCCATGTATTATTGATCATGGTAGTGTCCATAAACGATACATATGTAATTAATTTTTTGAACAGTCATATTTCATTTTGTCTACTAATTTTTATTGTACTGAACTTTGTGTTCTTCAAATGCATTGAATTAGTCGTGCTAACAGAAGTAGTAAATGGGGCCACCCTAGGGACAATGGGACTTAGCATTAAAAACACCCCTGGGCCACTCTAGGGACAATGGAAATTTAACATGGAGAAAAATCGTGGGCCACTCTAGGGACAATGGGAATTTACCATAGAGTTTGGGCTTGTCTACGGACAAGGGGAATTGAACATGGGAATAGAGTTTGGGTTTGTCTAGGGAGAAGGGGAATTGAATATGGGATTTTTTTTTTTTTAAAAAGTTTTTTTAAATTTAAATTTAAATTTAAATTTAAAAAAGGGTAGGCAATGGAACGGCTATCTCTTTTCGAGAAATATGGCTGGCCCTGAAAAGGGCCTTTGGGTTTATGTTAATGTATCCATTAACATAAAGGGTACCGCATTGGTCTTCTTCTTGTCCTTAGGCTACGTTTCACTGTAGGACCGTAAATCAAGACTCTTTTCAGGCATCCTTGTCTTTCTACGTAGATCCTACGTATCCACAGACTGGTGTTTGTCCTGTGGACAACGGTCCACTTGGATCGGACATACATGGGTATGTCCGTCCGGAACATCATGGAAGACACAAGCGTAGAAGATTGCACATCGGTCCACATCTTGAAGCGACGAGAACAGGTGAATCAATGCACTGAACTGCGCTTATTTATCGGTAGAGGTAGGATTGAAACGGATTGAGTTCATTCTCCAATTCAAACACGCGTTACAAAATTTAGTCAGCCCGCATCCAATCCGAAGAGATTAGTCTGTGACGTCACGTGGTCTATATAGATTCGTTAGCGCTTGTGTGCAGTCAATCTATGCGACAGTGATTCAACATGACGGAAATTCAGAAAACGATCCATTGGGGTGCACCAGCAGGGGAGACCGCCCAAGGGAACCCGGACTTACTTTCAGAAGAGGTACATTGGGATTTTGTGGATCTTCTTACCTCGCAAGAATTTGTTCCGGAACCTTCGTCATTACCGCAAGTGGAGAATTTTAGACAGAGACAGAAAGAAGAATTGGAGAAATTTATGCAACGACAAAAGGAAGCGGAACAAGCTTTTCTCCTACAGCAACAGCAACAGCAACAAGAAGAGGTAGAAAAAAACAACAGCAACAACAGCAAGAAGAAGTAGCAGCAAAGAAACAAGAAGGTGAAAATCAAACGGCTACGGTACTGTTGGACATTTTAGCGGAGTTAAGAAGTCTGAAACAAATGTATCAGACTTCTTTATCACGACCGAAGAAAATACGACCTTCCCGAGCTAAACACGCCAACCCTGTGACTAAGCCTGTCGTACCACCCTTAGTGATTTCAACCCAATCATCAGAAGTAGGCCTTGGCCGTGGCAAAGGCTTAAGGCAGTTAAAGTTGATTGGTTAAACTCACTCCTACACCATAAAGAAAAAAAGGCCCTTTTCAGGGCCACCCACATTTCTCGAAAAGAAATACAATTTCAATTTGCCAATAACTCAAAAAAAAAAAAAAAAAAAAAAAACACCCATTTTACCCTTATAGTACGTGTCTGTGTATGAGTGCGTGAGTGTAGCTTCTTATTTTAAAATCAAAACTCAAAGACACTTACCTTATATCATTCATGTATTCTTTTATCCATTTTTTACAATCCAATTCACAATTCACCACAGAACACTTTAAAAAGTTCGTACACTTCTTCTTTCTCATTATTTAGTCTCTCTGTTTTTTGAAAATCTTCACCGTTTTTTCCTCATTTTCTTCCCTTCTTCTTTTCTTCTCCTGTTTCTTTGCCTCTTTTAAATAGAATTGTCTTCTTCTTCCTCTTCTTCCTCTGAAGAATCCCTCTCTTCTTCCGAAGAATCCCTCTCTTCTTCTGAAGAATCCTTCTTTTCTTCTGACTCCTCTTGTTTCTTTTTTGGGCAATCTGGAGACCAATGTCCTTTTTCTTTACAATAATAACAGGTATCTTGACTTTTGTCTTTTTTAACCCCTGTTTTTTTTCTTTTTTGACGGTCTGGACACTCTGAAGACCAATGCCCTTTCTTCTGACAGATATAGCAAGTATCCTGACTTTTATCTCGAAAGGAAGGAGAGTAGTCCTTCGGCTGGTCTGAAGAGAATTTTCTAATGACCCCTCGCAAAGCTCTGACGAAACGTTCCATCTGGGTAGTCTCTTCCATCGTTGTGCTCGGTTTGAGAGTGAAATGAATAGTGAAAGGACAAGACACACACCCTTTTATATACGCTGGTTTGTCATGACTATAAATTAGTCTATGGTGTTTAAACTTGAGTCATTTGACGTTTTGCACTCAAGATGAAACGATCCTATTCATTCGAGAAGAAAGAAGAAGAAGAAGAAAGTAAGAGGCAGAAACGTGATCTATCGCCTCGTACCAGGGCTGAAATCTTGGCACAAATTCATGCCAGTGATTTTGAAGAGGACATGAGTGAACCAGAATCCGAACCCTCTAAACCAAGTTCACCACCCTTATTCAACCCTGAAAAGTACTATTCCATTCGAGAGACGGAAAAGCGCTCCTCTAGAAAATTTAGAACCACGGCTTACACCTACACGGTGAAGTTTAAAGATTTCAAGGCCGACGTACCCTTGGAGAAAGCAGAAGGGTTTATCACCGAGATGTGGGATTCTTTGCTCACCTCACTCAAGCGACAATGTCAACCCAAAGAAGACGATCGCTTGACACTATCCATAGATCACGACGGTTTGAAATCCCCTGTTTGGATCGAGTTTAGCAGACCCGCAGAACTAACCCCTTCCAAAGTCATGGACAAGATTCAACACGTACAACAATCTAATGACCAGTTTGACATCACCGATGGTAAAGCCACACTGAAAATGGCTCACGTCTCTCTTCCTCAAGGGACAGGACGCAAAAAGATGTTATTGGTGGACGACCTTCGCAACACCAAAACAAGTCTCGTCCGAATTAACAACCCTCAAGACCAGATGTGCTTAGCCCGTGCCATCGTGGTGGGACGAACCTTTGCCAACAAGAACGACACGGTAGAATGGAAAAGAACCTGGGAGAACATTCGAAAATCGAACCGAACCAAGCAACGAAACGAAGCAGAACTCCTGTTGCAACAAGCTGGCCTGTCCAAAGACACACCCTGTGGCATTCCTGAGATGCAAAAATTGCAAGATGCCCTAGCTCCACGCTACACCTTGAAAGTGCACCCTCAAGAAATGCGCGGACCTTTGTTGTTTCGAGGCCAAGACTTTAAGGACGGAAAATACATTCATCTTTATCATCACGATGACCATTTCGATACCATTACCAGTATCACCGGATTCCTGGGATACAGATATTACTGCGAGAAATGTGACTATGGTTATAATAATCGAGAGCAACACAAGCATTTTGGATGGAAATGCCCAGGATGTTTGGCCTCTCCACCTTGTCTGAGCGAAGAACCAGTGCCTTGTTCGACTTGTCTGCGCACGTTTGTCAGCCCTACCTGTTACCAACAACATTTGAAAACACAAGGTTCACAGAAGAAATGTGCTTGTCAACTCCTGAGATTGTGCCCTACGTGTAGACAAGGCATACGTACCAACAGTACCAAGGCACACGTATGTCGAGGAAAGAAAAAATGTCACATTTGTCACCACATCGTGGACTTGGAACACGAATGCTACATGCAAAAATACCAACCCCCACCAGAGAAAGAGGACGGTCACAAGAAGAAAGGCAATTTCATCTTTTTCGATTTCGAATGCATGCAAGAGACCGGCATTCACATTCCTAATTTCTGCGTGGCTCATCGAGCGTGCGAGAAGTGCATTCAAGAAACTATCTTCAGTCATTGCCCTCACTGCAGCAAGATTCCTGGAGGACGTGAAAAACTCTTTCGGGGACCGAACACGTTAGCCGATTTTGCCCAATGGGTCTTAGACCCCATCGACAAGACGTGGAGCCAAGAGGACATCGAACGTTACGGAGATTGTCATCGTCATGCCACAGTGATGGCTCACACTTTCTCCGGATACGATGGACAGTTTCTTTTGAGATACTATACGGAACAAGACACCGAGCGTCCTTAATTGAACGGAGCCAAAATCATTTTCATGCAAGTGGGACAAGTACAGTTTAAAGATTCGATGAGCTACTTGGCCATGCCTTTGAGCCGAATGCCTAAAACGTTTGGAATGACAGAAATGGCTAAAGGGTACTTTCCACACTTTTTCAATACCGAAGCCAATCAACATGCCGTTCTACCCCATTTTCCTCAGCCTAAAGACTACGACCCCGACAACATGCGTACCGAACAACGAGAAGCTTTCTACGCTTGGTACCAGGCTCACGCCTGGGACCCTTTCGACTTTCAGGAAGAAATGCTAAAGTATTGTCGTTCCGACGTGGACATTTTACGGCGTTGCTGTGGAAAATTTCGAGAACTGTTCATGGAACACGGAGGGGTCGATCCTTTGAAAGAAGCTTGCACCATTGCCAAAGCGTGTTCCTTAGTGTATCGACAACGATTCATGCCTGAAAACACCGTAGCTGTCATCAGCCCTCAAACGACCCACTATGTCAAGCGTCAATACTCGGTCAAAGCCCTACGCTGGTTACATTACTTGTGCGACAAGGAAGACAAATGGATTGAGCATGCCCGCAACGGAGGGGGTGAAAAGACCATCGGAACGTATTCGGTCGATGGCTGGGACTGAGTAAACCCCAAGATCGTGTACGAGTTTAATGGCTGCTTATTTCACGGATGTCCCGTCTGTTACCCTGACCGTAGCACTAAAAATCAGTTTTTACAACGAACCATGGAAGACTTGTACCAGGACACTTGTCAGCGACGCCTAAAGTTAGAACAGCAAGGATACCAAGTGGTGGAAATGTGGGAACACGAGTACGATCACCGTATGAAAACCGATCCCGAGTTTAAACGCCTCGTGGAAAGTTACCAGTTCATGGACCCGCTGAACCCGAGGGATAGTTTGTACGGAGGAAGGACCAATGCCACCTGTTTGCTGTACCAAGCCGACGAAGAGAAAGGAGAAGAAATCAAATACTTGAATATGTGTTCGCTGTATCCCTACGTGTGCAAATATTGTCGCTTTCCTGTAGGGCACCCGCGATAGCTGACGGAACACATCGACCTGAAAAACATTTGACAATACGAAGGCTTGATCAAGTGTAAAGTTTTGCCTCCCACGAACCTATACCATCCCGTCTTACCTCACCATTGTCAAGGCAAACTGATGTTTCCATTGTGCCGTACTTGTGCCGAAACGTGCAACCAGGACCAACCTTGCCATCACAGCCAGGAAGAACGTGCCTTGACGGGAACCTGGGTCAGCGTGGAATTGTTCAAAGCTCTGGACATGGGATACCAACTGTTAGAAGTGTACGAAATTTGCCACTTTCCCAAGACACAACAGTACCACAAGGGTGACCCTACTCAGAAAGGCATTTTCGCCGACTACGTGGATGCCTTTTTGAAACTGAAACAAGAAGCCAGCGGCTATCCTTCCTGGTGTCACACTCCCGAAGACCAAATACAATTCAAAGAGAAATACTACGAACAAGAAGGCATCTCTTTAGACCACATCGAGAAAAACGAAGGCAGGCGATCGTTTGCCAAAGTGATGTTAAATTGCTTGTGGGGTAAAATGGCACAACGACCGTGTTTACCCAAGACGGAATATTTGACAGAACCTTCCCGCTACTTCCAGATGATTCACGACAAAACCAAATACATGAAACACGTGGACGTCGTTCGAGAGGATTTGATCTTGGTCAATTACGAAGAAGATCTGGACTTTGTACAAGACGACCCTTTTGGAAATGTCATCATTGCGGCTTACGTGACAGCTCATGCTCGCTTAAAATTGTACGAAGCTTTAGAACTGTTAGAAGAACGCGTCCTGTACTTTGACACGGACAGTTGCATTTACATCCATCACCCGATTCAACATCACCCTGACATCGAAGGAGACCGTTTAGGAGCCTGGACAGACGAGCATCCCGACGACAAGATTCTAAGTTTCGTCAGTGGCGGCCCCAAAAATTTTGTCTTTCGTATTCATGTTTGAAACATTCAATAAACGTGTTCTGAAAAAGTATATAAACTCTTGTCTTGTCTGTTTTCGTGTCACAAGTGACATTTCTCACACCATGGCTACCTCTGCTGTCTCTGCTCCCTCTTCCTCTACTATCAAAGTCATCGACGAACATTTAGATCGTGCCAGTTGGGAGGCTTTGTATCTTCGCCATCCCTTTAACATGCTCATTGCTGGACCTAGCGGTTCAGGCAAAACCGAATTCGTCAAACGTTTGATCGAACATAAACATCATTTGATCGATCGACCCCCTCAACGAATCGTGTGGTGTTACAAAGAGTGGCAATCGGCGTACAGCCTCTTGCGAGAAAGTCAAGGCGATTCCATCGTGTTTGTGGAAGGCATTCCTAAAGAAGACGACGGCATCGTCTCTGACTCCCGTCTAACCCATTTGGTCATTTTTGACGACATGTTAGGAGAAGACGAAGAAGAAATTAAACTGTGGTTCACGCGCAAAGGGCATCACCGTAATGCCAGTGTCGTTTACATCACCCAAAATTTGTTTCAACAAAGTAAAGCCCATCGCACCATCAGTCTCAATGCGCATTACGTGGTCTTGTTTAAAAGCCCTCGAGATAAATCGCAAGTGCAAGTCTTAGCCAAACAGTTAGGAACGCCTTGGCTGACTCAGGCGTACAACGATGCCACTCAAACGCCACACGCCTATTTACTCGTCGATTTGAAACCTACGACTCCCGAGGATTTGCGATTTCGTACCCACTTGTTTCACCACTGTTGCCAAGACGGAGGGCCTGTCCTGTACACGTCTCCGTCCTCGACTTCATTTCACTCCCCATAAAAAAATCTATAAAAAACCTCAGACCCTTTTCGTCTGTCTCACACAGTGTGAACATGACGTCCCTTCAGTCGCATCTTCCCGTCAAATTGATTCGTGCTTTATATGGCATCAGTCGAGAAAAAGATCCACAAACACGAGCTCGTGTCTTAGAAGCTAGTCTCAAAGAAGTCTTACGATGGTTCACGGTGACGGCACGTCAATTACTCCAAGGAATCATTCAGATTCCTCATCAAACCAAACGCTTTTTTGATCGAAACAAAGTCGCTTTGGTCCAACTGGCCGATCCCCACATCGACACTCAAACCAAAAAACAAATCATTTTGAAACCTGGAGGGAGCGGTACTCTAGGAGGGGTCATCATTCGCTCACTCTTAAGATGGGATCCTAATGCCCCCAAAGTTATCCCCAAGACAAAAGTCCAACGAAGCCCCAAGAAGAAAAAGACCAGGTCCCCAAGGAGAACTTCTCCAGTGGCAGGACCCTCCTCTGACCAGACACCACCACCCCGGAAAAAGAAAAGAAGCCCCCAGAAAAAGAAACAGAGAAAAAGTCCCCAGAAAAAGTAAAGTCCACAGAAGAAAACTAGTCGCAAGAGAGGCACTTCGACCAGGACGCAACCTTACACTCGCAAACCACGATCTGCCACGGCAGTGACTGCGTCTCCGGCATCCTCACGTTTATCCACTTCTCCGTTGATGACACCAGGAACTGAAGAGTACTTGGAGACGTTGATCACACCAAGAACTTCTCCGTTAATGACCCCCAAAAGAACTTCCCCAGTGGCAGGACCCTCCAATTTAGTGGCAGTGGCTGCTGCTCACAAAGTACCTTCTCCCAAAATCAAAGTCCATGAAAGATCGGGCATGTTACAAAGTTTACTGGATTTGTCCAAGCAAGAACTGGCTCGATTTAGTCCGTTACGTACCCCTGCACGACGTGTCATGCCTGTCCTCAAACTGATACGACGTAAAGACAATCAGTGGCGACGCTTTCCAGTATAAAAAAGACCTGTGACCAAGTAGGGTATCAGTGTTTTTTCGGTGCTCCTGAAGACTCAAAGATGTCACCCTCCAGAAAACCCCAAGGAAAGAAAAGGAAAGGACTGCCACCACGTTTAGCCAAACATGGGGACATGTTATCTGTCCTGTCCAAAGCTTCTCCACCCCTACGAAAAAAACTCATTCAAACAGCCTCCAAAGAGATCATCGGTACCGTGTGCGAATGTTGTTTGAATGTTTTGAAAGGCACGATCCCTTTGTCCAAACACCAGAAACAATGCTTAAGCAAGCATCGTCACGTTCTTCGCCAAATGGTTCGAAAGAAAATTCCCATTCGTCAAAAAAAGAAGATGTTGGTCCAACGTGGAGGCATTTTGCCTCTCTTGTTAGGGCCCATACTGAAAGGAGTCTTGGGAACCATGTTGGGAGGACTGGTGGGAGCAAGATAAAAAGGCCTCGGAAGTCCCAAGATCTCAGAATCGACCCCTGACAACCCCATGGAAGGACGAAAACTAGCTTTAGTGCCTTACAAACGATGGATGGAATACCATCGGTGGCAAGAACAACGCACCCCGCATTTACCTCCCAATCCCAATTTGAGCGAAATGTCCCAGTTACAACACGAATTGCAGTCCTTGATGGATCGCCAAGATTCGTCCGAAACAGAAAAATCGCAAAAGTACGGTCAACTCTTGCAACGACTGCAACTCTTTCACCAGAAAGCTTTAGACGAAACAGCTCTACCCACTCTGAAAGATTTTAAGACCTTGATGAAAAGTCTAGCACCAGCACCAGTACCAGTACCAGTACCACCAGTACCAGTGACCAAGACAGAAAAAGGAGAAGAAGAAGAGGAAGGGTTTCAAACTCCACCAGAAAAAGTACGCAAGTTAACAACACCACCTACCTCCAGAATTGGATGGATTAAAAAGATGATGGCCACCCCTTCTTCATCACAAGAGAAAAAGAAAGTGAAGACAGAAGTGAAACAAGAACCGATATCCCCCGCTCAGACATCCTTCTCTTCGACACCTATTGCCGGCCTCACACGCAAAGCATTGCAATCCAAGAAAGTACCCCAAGAGAAAAAGAGTAGCATCCTCCAAGAGTGGGTGTCTTATTAACACAAAAAATAAAAATGGAAAAAGTCTTAGCCAGCATTTACTACGATCCCTCCCATCCTGCAGGTTACGCAGGAGTTCAAAAATTGTATCGTGCTGCCAAAACTCGACTGAAAAGTCTCCGTTTACCTCAAGTGCAACGATGGTTACAAGCACAAGCTACCTACACTTTACACAAACCCATTCGACGCAAGTTTGCCAGAAGTCGCACCCGAGTGGAAGGCATCGATCATCAATGGCAAGCCGATTTAGCCGATGTCTCTCATTTGGCCAGCTACAATCGTGGCTACAAATATTTGTTTTGTGTCATCGACGTCTTTTCCAAATTTGCCTGGGTCGTGCCCTTGACTTCCAAATCGAGCAGCGAGTTAGTGCGAGCCCTGCAACGGGTGTTGAAACAAAGCGGTCGTCACCCTCTTCGATGGCAAACGGACAAAGGTACCGAATTTCTGAACCAAGCTTTCCAAAAAGAATTAAAGAAACGTGACATTCATTTTTTTACCACCGAGAATCCCGAAACCAAAGCCAGCATCGTGGAACGTTTTCAACGCACTTTGAAAGAACGCATGTGGAAATATTTTACGCATCACCACACTCTGAAGTACATCGACATCTTACCGCACCTGGTGCAAGCGTACAACCAATCTTACCATCGAAGCATCGGACGTGCCCCGCAAGACGTGACTCCCGACAACGAAGTGCTGGTGTTTGAGCGTCTGTTTGGTACGTCCCCGACGAGAGCTGTCCCCGAGAAAAGTGGAATGTTAGCCGTAGGAGATTGGGTGCGCATTGGCAAAACCAAACGCACTTTCAACAAAGGTTACTTACCTAACTGGACGACCGAATTGTTTCGCGTCACTGGACGAGTGCATGGCCGTCATCCTGCCGTCTATAAATTCGAAGACATGAACGGAGAAGTGCTCAAAGGAACGTTTTATTTGCCCGAGTTACAACGTGTCACCAAAAAATAAGACGACGT
The DNA here is from genome assembly GCA_028554795.2 of Sinohyriopsis cumingii. Taxonomy (NCBI): domain Eukaryota; kingdom Metazoa; phylum Mollusca; class Bivalvia; order Unionida; family Unionidae; genus Sinohyriopsis; species Sinohyriopsis cumingii. The sequence continues at coordinate 26,176,258 of CM068827.1, forward strand.
GTACGACATCGAAAGCATTCTCGAACGCAGAACCCGTAAAGTGGGCAAACGACGTGTCAAAGAAGTCAAAGTACGTTGGAAAGGATATCCACCCAGTTTTGATTCTTGGATCGACGCTTCGCAAGTCATCGACTATAAAAAGAAGTGACCATCATGCCCTTTCACACAGCAGACGCAGCTACGTCGACCACTCCTCCTTCACCTAGTTCTTCTGTGTAAGATTTACAAAAACAACCCTTGTGGGTGTGGTGTGGAGAACGTGTGCCTAAAACGCAAATCGTCTTTTTCTGCCAAATCTTCGTGGTGTATTGTGTCATCGGGGCAGCCATCGCCAATTTGAGTTTGCAACAAGGAGACAAACAATTGTGGACCATTTTATTGAGCAGTTGCATCGGTTACCTGCTTCCTAATCCCTCCCTGAAATTCACCTCGAACGGGAACCCCGGGAACCTTGTGTCCAGTGCCAGTGCCAGTCACCACTTCAACCACAACCAGAACCCCATTTTAGACGGAGACACGCCTCTGACGTCCAGTAACCCCTCGGACAGCCACAGAACTCTGGAATTATGAGTCAACAAAACCAATTTTACTTAACTTTACCCAGTGACAGTTCCATGGAGGTGTTTCCCAAGAACACGTTGTGCTGTTACACGGCCAAATTACCTCAGGCCATCCAGTTAGATCACGAAGCCCATTGGGAAGTGGCTTTAGTAGAAATGATTCACCCGACCCAAGTCCTCAATGTCCTTCCCAATCAAAATTTTTTTGATGTGGAAGGTCATGACGAGCAAATGCAACAGTCGATGGATAGCAATGTCAAATATGACAAGAAAACCCGTACACAAAATCAAACCATGCTCAAGAAAAACGAATTACCCATCGTTTACGACAACGAGTCTTTTAGCAAGTTATTTCGTGCCCCGATAGAACTGAACCAAGGACTGAATTTGATGTTCGTGTATTCCGATGTGGTGGAGTACAACGTGGTGGGACACACCTCCGTACCGTTACTGCGTGTCATTCCTTTCAAAGTAGATTCTGCCACGGGCGCTGACGAGGAAGGTGGAAACACTTACCACGTCCACCGCGAATTTGTCCATCCTCACTATTTGCCTGTCAGCAAGTCGTATTTGGACACGGTCAACATTGCTATAAAAGGAGATCTGGGACAAAATATTCCATTCACCAAAGGAAAAGTCACGGTGAAACTCCATTTTCGAAAACGGTTCTCTCACGACTCGTAAGTAACTCATGTATCCAGTGTATCGAGGGGTTGCTCGACAGCGAGGACACGGCTTAGGAGACATGTTAAAATCGGCCTTTCGTTCGGTGGCCCCAGTGTTGAAACCGATGGTGACACGCGGATTGCACGCCTTGAAAGATGCTGCACTGACGCAAGGCAAAGAATTTCTCCAAAATGTCATCATCGACAAACAAAACCCTAAAGAAGCCTTCATGAGGGCAGGCAAAAATGTCTTGCTGCAAACGGGCAAAGACATTTTAGGCCAACGAGAAACACCTATAAATGCCCTGCACGCTACCGAGTCAGGCATTCAGCAAGGACAAGGCAGAAAGAGACGACGAAGAAAACACCCTTTCACCAGACTTCAAGCGAGAAAGACCAAGAAAAGAAGAACCGTTCGAGACTTAGACGTTTTCGATTATTGAGAAAAGAGACAAAAAAAATGATGCACCGAGAATCTTGCGCTTGTTCCAAGACGGAACTGGATCTGTTTGCCATGCCCCCCACGATGATGACGATGCAAGAATCCCAGTGGGTGGAATTTCACCCCGTCTCATCACTGACCGATTCCGCTCCCATCGAGTTTGAAATCAAAGGACAGCCCGAAGATTACATCGATCTGAATAGCAGTTACTTGTACCTGAAAGTCAAAATTCTAGATAAGACTGGAGGTGCTATAGACGATGAAGCAGTAGCTCCCGTCAACAATTTCATGCATTCCTTGTTCAGTGGAGTGGACTTGTACTTGAATAACAAACTGGTCAGTAGCAGCATGGATACTTACCCTTATCGTGCCTACCTGGAAAATCTCTTGACGTACGGAATAGATGCCAAGAACACTCATCTCAATGCCTGTGTGGTATGGGAAGCTGACGAACCTACCAAGTTTGAAATATTGGAAACTGATGAAAAGAAAGACAACAATGATGGATTTGTAGAACGAAGAAAGAGAATCACGGGAGCCGACACAAGTTTAGAACTGATGGATCGTTTGCATTTGGACATGTGGTTGCAAGAAAAGTATTTGCTGAACGGGGTGGATGTCCGCCTGAGACTGAATCGTAGCAGTGCCGCTTTCCATTTGATGCCTGATAGTGACGGTTACAAAACCAAAATCCTAGAAGCCAGACTCTACGTACGCCGTGTGGAAGTGTTACCTAAAGTGGGAAACGACATCAGTCAGACGTTGAGCAGAACGACCGCCAAGTATCCCATACGACGCGTGGAAGTGAAAACCTTCACCATTCCCAAGGGACAGCGATCCATGATCGAAGATCATCTGTTCCAAGGACAGTTACCCAAACGTTTGATCGTTGGTATCGTCGAGAATACAGCCTTCAACGGAGCTGCCGAAAAAAATCCTTTCTACTTTCAACACTTTGGCGTGTCCAAAATCGAAGTCAGTCGCGATGGCAAGACCTTGTGTACCCGACCTTTCGAACCTGACTTTACCAGGAAGAATTACTTGAGATCGTACTTGTCCCTGTACGAAGCCACCGGACAGTTAGGAACCAATACCAGTCACGGTATTACGTACGAGGATTATGCAGGAGGCTACGCTTTGTGGCCTTTCGATTTCACTCCAGACCAAGGCAGCGACGAGGGACATTTCCACCCTATAAAATCCGGCCAGATTCGTGTGGAAATTCAGTTTAAAGACCGAGACCCTGATGAAACGGTGAACGTCATCCTGTATGCAGAATTCGATAATACCATAGAAATCAACAGTTTGAGAGAAGTCATCCTAGATTACTAGAAACCATGGAAGACTGTTATCCCTCTTTACCTAGTGGAGAAACTTTTAGTGTTGGATTATTATTAAAAAATGTTAGAGTTGTTGTTGTTTAGTGTTAAGTGATTTTTGAATAAAAAATGTTGTGTTTTGAAAAAATTGTTTGATGTTATATTGTTGGATTATTGTTGAAAATGTTAGAGTTGTTGTTTAGTGTTAAGTGATTTTTGAATAAAAAATGTTGTGTTTTGAAAAAAATGCCTTTGTCTTTTGTTTAGCTATAAGAATGTTGGATTGATGCTCTTTCATTTCTTACTATCCCTCTCATGACACTCACTAAACGTTGCGACTCAAAAACCGTGTGGGGGATGTTTTCCTTCACGTCCGCGCTTTGACTTTAAGAACCGGGTTGTTTCCAGTCTAACCATCCATTGTCGACTCATCCTCCTAAGAAGATGTGTTCCAAACTAGCTAAGCTCAACGAAGCCTACGTGAATTTGCATAGGGTCAGACACAGTCTGATACCGAAGCCAGAAGAAATAGAGAATGTGAGAATGTTAAAAATCACTGAAGACCTGATAGAAGAGCTTTTCAGAGAAGAAATGAACAGGGAAAAAGAAGAATGGACAGAGAAGTACAGACTTCAGAGACAGCAGCAACAGCAGCAACAACAACAACAGCAGCAACAAGAACCTGAAGCTGACAGAGGCTTTGTCGATTGTCGTATCGACACCAAAGAGTTCTTCTTCTCTTTCCGAAGAAGGAGACCTATCGCCAGAAAGTCTATCCTCAGAGGACATCGCATTCTTAGAAACTAAAAAAGATTGCCATAGCAAACAAAAAAAACCAGCCCTTTTCAGGGCTACCCAATACTCTAGAAAAGAAATAACTATCCATTTGCCAATGTGTGTAGGTAGAGTAGTGTGAAAATAAACACTAACTCTTTTTAAAAAAATGTGAGGGTATGTGTTTGTGAGTTTGTGTGTTTGTAAGTGATCAAGTACGTTGGTGTGGATAGTAGATTAAAATGATGTCTTTATTTGGTGTTTGAGGTGTAGATTTCGGGGTTAGATTGGATTGCTTTGAGTATGTGGATAGTCAATTGAAGTGATTTATAAAAAATTTTAAAATAGTGATGGGTAGAATAAAAAAGTGTGTGAGTGTTTCTTTTAGGTCCGCGCGTTGTTGCTATTTTTTTTTTGGTCATGATGTAGGTAAGATCAATTTTATGTTTTTAGGGGGATGTTTTCCTTCACGTACGCGCTTTCATTATAAATTGAAACTCGTTCGGCAGTCCAACTACCCTTGTTGATTGATCAACACCAAAAATGAACACGAGACTGGAGAAACTGTTGGAACTTCATGTGCATCTGGAATATGCCAGGCGCATATTAAATGAACTGGCCGCGGAAGCCATTGTGGAGGAGGGAAGGATAAGAGAGGAGGAGGAAAGAAGAAACAAAGAAGAGAAGGAGGAGAGAAGATATAAAGAAGAAGAGGAAAGAAGATACAAAGAGGAGGAGAGAAGATACAAAGAAAAGGAGGAGGAAAAGGAGAGAAGAAGAAGAAATTTCAGAATCCCAGAGAGCGAAAATTGGGATTCTGAAGCGACATATCCTGCCTCTGCTCTCTCCCCCCAAAAGGTAAAAAGTAACTGGGGGATAAGATGTGTATGCGGCGCCAGGCCTGGAAGGTGCCACCATTAACCAGGTGTCCATGAAGTTCCAAACAAAAAACAGCCCTTTTCAGGGCTACCCAATACTCATGAAAAGAAATAACCATCAATTTGCCAATGTGTAGGTAGAGTAGTGTGAATATAAACACTAACTCTTTTTTAAGATAGTGTGAGGGTATGTGTTTGTGTGTTGGTGCTTGTAAGAGCTAAGGTATGTTTGTGTGAATAGTAGATTATGGGTTTCTTTATTGTTTCTTAGCGTATGTGAAGAGTATAGTTAGGGTTTTGTAAGCGCTCACGTACGATTGTGTGGATAGTAGATTATGGATTTTGTTTATTGTTTCTTAGCGTATGTGGAGAGTATAATTTGGGTTTTGTAAGCGCTCACGTACGATTGTGTGGATAGTAGATTATGGATTTTGTTTATTGTTTCTTAGCGTATGTGAAGAGTATAGTTTGGGTTTTGTAAGCGCTCACGTACGATTGTGTGGATAGTAGATTATGGATTTTGTTTATTGTTTCTTAGCGTATGTGGAGAGTATAGTTTGGGTTTTGTAAGCGCTCACGTACGATTGTGTGGATAGTAGATTATGGATTTTGTTTATTGTTTCTTAGCGTATGTGAAGAGTATAGTTTGGGTTTTGTAAGCGCTCACGTACGATTGTGTGGATAGTAGATTATGGATTTTGTTTATTGTTTCTTAGCGTATGTGAAGAGTATAGTTTGGGTTTTGTAAGCGCTCACGTACGATTGTGTGGATAGTAGATTATGGATTTTGTTTATTGTTTCTTAGCGTATGTGGAGAGTATAGTTTGGGTTTTGTAAGCGCTCACGTACGATTGTGTGGATAGTAGATTATGGATTTTGTTTTAATGATTTGCGTGTGTAAATAGTAGATTTGGGGTTTGTTTATTGTTGCTTCACTTATGTGGATAGTATATTATATGAAATGAGAAAAGTAGGGATGTTTTCTTTCACGTCTGCACGATGTTAGGTCATGATCCAGGTAATATCAATTTTATGTTTTAAGGGGGATGTTTTCCATCACGTCCGCGCTTTCACTATAAGAACCCACAGTATTCGTCGTTCAAACCATTCTACAAAGAAGATGGCTTCGAACCAAATTGACAAGATGCAAACCTTGCAAGACGTTTTAGACAATTTAGGAATGATGGAGCAGATGTTAATAAGACTCGTTGAAGACCACTATTCCTATAGTCCCCATCGTGTAAAGATGGAAATTAATAACTTGAGAAAGGTAAAGGACAAGATAAGTGGTGTCATGAAAGAGATAAAGGAGGAGAAGGAGGATGAAGAGGAAAGGATAAGGATGAGAGCATGGAATGAAAAAATTGAAACAGAAGAAGAAAATGAAAAGAGGAAGAAAGAAGAGGAGGAAGAGAAGAAGAAAGAAGAGGAGGAGAAAAAAAAAAAGAAAAGAAGAGAAAGAGTGTTGGAGATAAAATAAGAAGTTGGTGGAGAAAAAGAAGAAATTAGAAGAAGAAAACCCAAAGGCTCTTTTCAGGGTCAGCCATATTTCTCGAAAAGAGATAGCCTTTCCATTGCCTACCCTTTTTAAAATTTAAATTTAAATTTAAATTTAAAAAACTTTTTTTTTTTAAAAATCCCATATTCAATTCCCCTTGTCCCTAGACAAACCCAAACTCTATTCCCATGTTCAATTCCCCTTGTCCCTAGACAAGCCCAAACTCTATGTTAAATTCCCATTGTCCCTAGAGTGGCCCACGATTTTTCTCCATGTTAAATTTCCATTGTCCCTAGAGTGGCCCAGGGGTGTTTTTAATGCTAAGTCCCATTGTCCCTAGGGTGGCCCCATTTACTACTAACAGATCGTTGCATTAGCGTTGATTTAGTCGCGCTAATAGATCGTTGTATCAGTGCTGAATTAGTGGTGCTAACAGACCGTTGTATTAGCGTTGATTTGGTCGTGAAAACGTACCTTTGTATTAGTTTTCAATCATTATTTTAGCTGAAATTTACTCATTTAGCAAATTGTGGACATTTACTAATCCAGCAATTGTGGACATTTACTCATTCAGTTACTATTGAAAATTTACTCATCCAGCTAATTGTGGAAATTTACTCATCCAGCTAATTGTGGAAATTTACTCATCCAGCTAATCTTGGAAATTTACTAATAAAGCTAATTGTTGGCATTTTTGTAGGCCTATGTCCTCCAATTAAAATGAAGGTTGTTCTAACCACAGAGATGCTGTATTGCAGGCTGAACAACAAGGTACAAAATTATAAAATTGCAAGATACTGAAAAAGAATGCCTGACTTTATCGCTGAGCTGAAAGGCATCATGTCTTGATAATTACAAGATGACCACCAAACTCGAATAGGTAGGACTGTGGTTGTAGGACATATTATTCACTATGTCCATCATTTTCTTTCACTTCTGCATCGATCATCTCGCCAAATAGTATAATTTGTGGGCTATACAGGTACCCAGAAATCTCTCTGTTATCAGTTATGTCTTGGATATCTTTTTAGCACGTCGTCTTTTTTAGCCTGATTACCCTATTTTGCTTTGTGTTTTCCTACAGTGGAGAAGAAGTCTTAATGTTGTACTGTATTTGTAGTTTGTGTTTGTTAAAACTCGTGTTCCTTTCATTGTGTGTTTTTCTTTTTACATTGATAAAGCGCATAAAAAAATGCCGGAAGCAGGTGTGTTTCTCACCAACTCCGGTTCTTCTGCTTCTTCCGAGCCTGATCATGCGTACACTATTGACTGAGTCTGGTCTTTGTGTATGCTCTTTTATCCCTTTGTCTTAGAGCAGAATAACAATTAAAGAAAACGTTACAAATTCGTATTTGTAACTTATTCTCCTTTCGATCAGCAAACGTCAAGGAAACATATACCTTCATTGATACAGTGTGATCCTTTGCATGCATTTTCTTATTCCTTTGTAAAAATTGTCTAGGATTGCTTATCATATTTATCAAGATGGCTCCTAATTTTTAATGATTTAACTTGAGTATTTTTTTGTCTTCTACTTCGGGTCCCTATGAAAACTCAAAGATCTTTATATAAGAGAATCTTAAGACAATTGAAGGACGGACAGACATACATATATGTATACATTGAGAAGACTCTACCAACAATCATCTCCTTCATATCTGACTCTATATTTGGCCTACACAGATGTTTGTCAGCCGGTCAAGAAACTTCAGTGAGATCAAGGACACTTGTACTATGTTTTGGACATATAGTTCACGCCAAGCAATCGTACAGAGTACACTGCGGTCACTCATTCCTATCTTGGTCAGAAACGTGACACAATTATATCTTGATCACAAAGTGATACATATGCAATCATACCTAAATCACAAGATCATACACCTGCGTTAACAAGGTTATACACCTGAATAGATAATGATACCCAGTTCTGGTGAAGTTTTCAGTTAATCGAAATTTTTGTCTTAGCTAAGGTTGTCACATTGTAGCCATTCTCGTACTACCATCGGTTTTATTATTGTCCCTAGGACACTCAAAGCATGATTATCAAGGCGATGCCAGTGCGAGAATAAATTTTCACTTCATAGAAAATGATATGCTAATTATCTGGCGTAGATATCCCTACCCCAGCGACGTGACTGCTATATTCGGAGAACGATTCCAGCCATTTAACTGTATTCGGATCCTGACTCTGACAATATGGTTATTATATCGGATCCCAACTCAGGTGATACGGCTGTTGCAATTGGATCGCATAATCAAGCGAAATAGCCGTTATAATCGGATCGCAAGTTAGTCCTTTCAGATTGAAAGATAACATTTCTAACCATAGCTCTCCCTAACAAAAAATGCAACGTTGTATCTTATAGATTACCAAAAATGAGAAGACCGGGAATTGTAAAGGTCACCATCTTCGCTAGCCAAGGTTCCGATATGTTAGCCCTATCTACACCTCGGTGGATCGAGCAGATGTGTCTGTGTTTCGGGTCTGTGAATTTTATTGGATATGGCGGCATGCCAATGCATCCAATCAAAATTAAGTTGTTCAAATTTTAACGATGTTCTTACATGACCGAGACAAGGGAGGACACAACCTGAATGGACTCATAAATAAACTGCTGGTCCGTGTTTGAATAAATACTTTTCACTCAAATACACCGTCATTAATGGTTTCTCTCTGGTACGTAATCATACTTTTGATCTTAGACTTACAAAATATATTTTTGAAGTCAGTTGCCTCACCATTTTCGGCCGATGTACAATGCAGCACTGTTATATGCTGTTGGTTAGTTGGCGTTACATACTAAGGGAGGCAACTCATGAAAACCAATTGATGTCGGTAGGACAAAGCATTAGAATATCTGCTCGATCCGCCAAGGTGTAGATAGAGTTAACATATCGAAAACTTGGCCAGCGAAGTTGAAAGGTCATTAGAAAATGAACTTTTATCGTTACATGTCAGATCTTGATTTTAGTCAAATTGATTCGATCAGTTATAATGCTTGAAGAATAGGATACGATTCGGATTGCTTCGGATTGGTTGCAATGCTTGAGGAATAGCATAGGAATCGCAAAGAGTAAGGAAGATAAACTAAAAGCTACTGAAGTATCGTAAACTAAAAGCTACTGAAGTATCTACCATAACCATCTAACGGGGATAGATAGGACGTGGAAAGGCTAACAATAGATAATGAAAGCTGGGGGAATATCTGAAACGACAAACAAATCCAGTTTCGGAAGTACATCAAGTTATGATTGTTAACAATTAACATGCATGGATTACTGTACTCACATTTGTTCGTTGTCTCTGCATCTAGAAAGACGTGTGCAGCAGGCCGAACTTTGTCCACATTGGTCTGTGATTGCATTTGCATCTGTAACATAATCTAATAATAATACAGATAAATATTGGTTATCTGTAGCATAATCTGATGATGAAATAAATATAGGTTATCATCGCCAACCGAAAATTTGAAAGACCTGGGTTGCTTGAGGAGGCAGCGACACAGCAAATAGTGTCCTTCAATTATACTGACAGATTATCTTCTCATTGGAAATTTTTACACGTATCAAGTTAGACTTGAAAAAAATAAATAGTGCTGTTTTGGTATTAAAACAGGACGAGTGTGTGTGTGTGTGTGTGTGTGTGTGTGTGTGTGTGTGTTAAATAAATGACTTGTTAACAATTTATACAGTCATGCATCAATAAAAATGTAGCCTATCCACCAGACGGAAAATCCCGAATGGCAAAGTATTGCATGCATTGTTTTGAGTAATGCATATAAATCAGATATAAATACAAATAATTTACGGGAATTTAAAATTAGAGACACGTTGTGCAACCCGGTCTCAATGTTCCAAAGTCACATCAATATGATATATTCAGTTTTCGCGTGCGTGACTCGCTAATTGACGAGTGATGATTCGAATCCTGTCCAGGCCAAACTCGATCGGCCACCATGGTGTGTCCCTGTGCAATGCTCTTTCTTCTAATTGCCTCAATAGAATATAACCCTAAATGTATTCGTCTGCTGCAGGAGTTGTAGTGTCGGTGGTTAGCATACCGGACTCGCGACCGAAGGGATGTGGGTTCGAATCCTAGCATTGAATTATCCTAGGTTGGCTACTATTATGTCTGGGCAAGGCGCATTATTCCAATTGCCCTGGTACCAAATAACCTACTTGTGTTGCTGGACCGTAAAACACCAAATAAAATGATAAAAATAACAAATCATATGCAGCAATCAGCTTCTTAATCAAGGAAATAATCCGTAGTACACCGTTTCTCCGTATGAGCAGCGAACTAAAAATACTGAAAATCTTTGACACATCTGTTTTTTTAATGCTTCATTTTTCTTTTATGTATTTTTTTTTTTAGCGTAGGCGAGATATACATGCGATTTAATATGGCATGTATACTGCAAAGCAATTTATTTTGCATTTTAGGAATAAACGTTGTATGTTGTCGTGATTGAATGTCAACCTTCTTCTTTACTCAGAGCTGTGGTGGCTCATTGGTTAAAGTGGCGGACTCACAATCGAAATTGTTAGGGTTCGAATTCTACCATTAGACCATCACTAATTAGTTCCCCCTTCCCCCATTTACCTCTAAAATCCATGGAGTGAAAATGACCAAGCGGAACTAGCCTTTTTTTAGTAGCTGCATATCCGAAGTAAGGCCAAGCTGTATACTCTGTAAGCCATATTAAATCCATCAGTTACACACCAAAGGGAATTCAAAGTTCTTGTAACAATACCAAAAATATAGAAGATCATTTTTTTAAATAGTATCACCAATGAGGAAAACCTGGGAAATTATTTTTCCTTACAAATCTAACCCCTATGCAAAATTCGAAACTGTAGATCGCCACAGAAATAAAAAACAAATACACCGTGTTACCCGGAAATATCTTCGCAGAAAAGAAATTAATATATTCGAACAATCTCGGCTATTTATATAGACTGGACTCGCCTTAGGATTGACCAACAAGTTGCAAATGAAAAACAAATCGACATATTCGTAACTTCTCGTTGTTTCGTAAATAACCAAGATGGTCCGAATGGTAGCTAATGGCAATTATCGGAATACATTCCTGTTATTCAAGTTTTAATGAGTAACAATGTCATCTGTAATTTTTTTAAAACGATTTCTGACTTAGATCTGCTAGCTGACGGAAGAGATTAATAAAGGCAAAACAAGGGTATGGCGATAGAGAATTTGTGGGTTTATATAACGATGAAACTTATTGCTGAAACTATACAATTTAACAGATCTAAATATCAAACAAAAATACTTGGCTATAGATCTAATTATGAAACATCTTTTGCATCTATATTTCCTGTTCTAAATTTTATCATTGCAGTAAACTCATGTGGAAAATCATTTCTCAAAGAAAGAGTTAATAAATTATACAAAATGAATGATAACTTAAAATAGCACTAACTGTAATAGCAATAATAAGAAGAAGAAAATGAATGTAGAAGCAGTAGTATAATTTTTGTCTTACAGGGTATTTCATTTGAAAATATTTAATATGTAATTAATTATTATCGCATTTCACTCGTTTAACGTAAGTGTCATATTCCGATAAATGTTACTGAAATCAAATTACTTTTAAGCGCTGTGTGAAAATCATAATAGATTTCAATGAATGAAGTTGGCACCAAGAGAGAGAGAGAGAGAGAGAGAGAGAGAGAGAGAGAAATAAAGAGAGAGCTCACAATTTTGGCGATATGATTAATATACTCCACGTTTTCTATACAACAGAGATCCTCCATAGCACATGATTTTCTCCAGTGTTTTTCTATATACGAGTTCAAATTATTGTTGGAAAAATTGTCTCTAAATTTGTCCAGATCTCCACAGTTTACACATATGCTTCCATAAGAATATGAACTTGTGCAAGTTTTCTTTGTATTATTTTCCTCTCTGTTATGTTCTTGTGATATTACACTGTAAATTACCCACACAAAGAGACCAGTGTTTATTAGAGTTGATACTATTAGAAAACTCTTTTCAAGAGTTGACCCATTTTTGAATCTTGCAATGTCCATCTCACCAGTTTCATCTGCCGGGCATTCCCGAAACCGACCAAGAACTCTGTCTTGTAATCGTATAAATCTCCCCGACATAGTTTGTTTTGCATTTCAAACGGACTATCAATCTTATATTTATTTGCATGAATCTTTCCAGGTAGAGGAAATGAAACTAGAATTGAATCGCTACTGTAAAGTTGTGTGTAATTCGTTTACTTTTGTTTACATTGTGCTCATTCAGCCGATGTGGTATAAAAAAAGCAAAGTGTGTCAAGGTCGTATAGTTTTGCAAGCAGGTATGCCAAAATAATGAACACTGTATGCAGATTTAAAAGCATATCAGAACAATCATGGGATATAGTGCTGAAAAAGTTTAGGTATCCCCTAATAGCATATAGAGTAAAGAGAAAGGCCGAATAGAGTAAAATCATTATAATATAAGCTGTTTATATATATATATATATATATATATATATATATATATATATATATATATATATATATATATATATATATATATATATAACCCAAAAGGTAAAATGCCCTTTTGGCAAGGCTATAGTGCTGAGGGAAAGCCCAGGATCGTCGTTTCCTCACTTTTTTTGCACGTGCCCTTAGCTTTTTTTGCGTCAGCCATTATCACATCCCCGTCTCGAATCTGAGTAACATGCGTTCCCTCACTTCTTCACTGCGTTCGTTCACTTCTTTATTTGGTACTAGACCACCGCCTGTTTAAAATAGTTCTAGACCGTCTCATAACGAGACGCTTCTCGACAAAAGAGTTTACCCATACGAAGATTCCGGATGCGGATTTGTTTCAAAAGTATTTATGAAATGTCAGAATCCAAAGTTATTATTCCTGGATTCAACCAGATTTTTCTTTTGTCAAATTTGTGGCTGCATACCTTATATAATCGGATAAACTGGATAGACCCAGATCTGCCGTCGCATAATGTTCTGCAGATGTGGGTCTGTGCAGTTTGTTAAGAGTAATTAATATGAAAAAGACTGTGATCTGTCGGCGTATCATACGACGGCAGATAAAGGTCCACGTTGCTTGCAGTTGCACATAACTCACGCCAATATATGGTAAATAAAACTTGCTGTCAACATTTCTCAAATTATTCTCAAGTGGTTTGTCAATAATAAGTCATTAATTCACTCTTTTGCACTTGAAAACCGAATTTAATTAAATAATAAATCATTAAGTCACTTAATATATATATGATATCTTCCTTTTCGTATGAAAGCAGTCAATTCTGTGACAAATAGCACCGTTTGATGCATTATACTGCCAGCTAAATTTATAACATAGTATAAAATATCGGAATTTCTTTCAGTTGATGTAATAATGAAACCGTTGATCGCACTGGCAAAGAATGATGAAAAATCCATTCATATCGACGTTTATTGCCTTACACAATCTACGCTTTTGTCTAGTCTATATTAAGCACCCATTTCAATATTGAAGTGGAAGCATTTTATATTGGCATTCGTGGTTTCGCCACTCATGAGAATGCAATGTTTCCACTTCACATGTGAAATATTTATAGGTTACTACATTTGTATGGGAAAATATGAACGAATTTTTTGGATTGAATACTGCACGACCTTGGGAGTGCAATATATCCATCCGACAAAACAAGTTCATATTTTTCCATACAAATGCAGTAACCTTGTTATTATATGCTCATTTTCTTATTCTACCTTAGGCTTGATTATATAAAGAAAATACATTACAAGAAACAATGTAAATGAATGTATACCGTATTCCAAACTAAATACACAAGCGCATATTCATCATAACACAACAACAACATTATTAATACGCACATAACTCCGCCCAGATAAATTTGAACTTAGTCGCTAGACATAAGTTTCGAAAGAAAATGGCGTTTTTGTCTACTTAAAATTGAAATTTTGAGTCATATTGTAGTAGTTAAGTGGGGTACTAGAGCCTCAATGGGAATTAGCATTACAGAGACCCCTGGGCAAATATAGCCTCAATGGAAATTTAACATGGAGAAAAATCGTGGGCAAATATAGCCTCAAGGGGAATTTAACATGGGAAATAGTCTTGGGCTACTCTAGCCTCAAGGGGAATTTAACATGGGAAATAGTCTTGGGTCACTATAGCCTCAAGGGGAATTGAACATGGGAAATAGTCTTGGGTCACTATAGCCTCAAGGGGAATTGAACATGGGAAATAGTCTTGGGTCACTATAGCCTCAAGGGGAATTGAACATGGAGAAAAATCGTGGGCAACTCTAGCGTCAAGGGGAATTGAACATGGGGGAATAAAGTGTGGGTCTATCTAGGGACAAGGGGAATTGAACATATGGAAATTGAACATGGTGGGTCTGTATAGCGTCAAGGGGAATTGAACATGGTGGCATTGTCTAGGGACAATGATGGTAGAGGGTCAAACACAACAGAGACAGAAACATACATACACTAGTACAAGCGTGAGATTTATATATAAAGCATTACCAAGACCTGAAATCTTGCTGGGGTGTTCAAAAATTTGCATAATTGTAATGATGCTATAAATAGCTATAATCAAGGAAATGCTCAACGACAAAATGGATGTGACTAAAAGTAACGCTAAAATGACGAAATTGTCCCAGAATTTAAAGGGAAATAAACATATCCCCGAAAATTAAGTTACAATGGTTTAGACTAAAATGGATAAAATTAGTAACTACTTACAATATCAACTTCTGTGACGATGGTGAATAAATACCTATGTATCTATAATCAGCTGAAATTCGTATGAAATCCCACTATCTATTTATAGCTCCAACTTGTGGGTTTTTCCTTTGGAAAATCCCACTATCTTTTTATAGCCTCAGCTTGAGTGACGTTCCTGTTTATGAATTCTAGAATATATGTAGAGCTACAAAATGTGGAAATCCCCAAGCCGATATTTATAGTCTCAAAATTTCCAGCGTCAGTGACGTCACTGTACTGAACACTAGGGGATAAATTGCAACAGTGTTGCAAGTGGCTGACCTGAATACGTGCTACTGTAGGTAGGTAGGTAGAGTGTATCTGATAGGGATAAAGTGAGTTTTATAGGGACAAACAGAGACCAATACACACACACACACACAACATACGCGCGCAGACACACTCACACTCACACACACACACACACACACACACACACACAGGGAAGAAGAAAAAACAAACCCCAAATACACTATCAACACAGAAGGGAGATAATGCAAACCCCAAATAAACTATCCACACAAACGTACGCGAACGCATACAAACCCCAAATATACTATCCACACAACGTCGCTAACGCATACAAACCCCAAATATACTATCAACACAGAAGGAGATAATACAAACTCCAAATAAACTATCCACAAAAACGTACGCGAACGCATACAAACCCAAAATATACTATCCACATAACGTCGCTAACGCATACAAACTCCAAATATGCTATCCACACTCGGGAGGAAGAAGAAAAAACAACCAAATATACGATCTACACAACGTACGCGAACACACACACACACACACACACACACACACACACACACAGAGGGAAGAGGAAAAAACAAACCCCAAATATACTATCCACACTCGGGAGGAAGAAAAAAAAACCAACCAAATATACGATCTACACAACCTACGCGAACACACACACATACACACACACACACACACACACACACACACAGAGGGAAGAGGAAAAAACAAACCCCAAATATACTATCAACACAGAAGGGAGATAATACAAACCCCAAATAAACTATCCACACAAACGTACGCGAACGCATACAAACCCAAAATATACTATCCACACAACGTCGCTAACGCATACAAACTCCAAATATGCTATCCACACTCGGGAGGAAGAAGAAAAAACAACCAAATATACGATCTACACAACGTACGCGAACACACACACACACACACACACACACACACACACACAGAGGGAAGAGGAAAAAACAAACCCCAAATATACTATCAACACAGAAGGAAGATAATACAAACCCCAAAAAAACTATCCACACAAGCGTACGCGAACGCATACAAACCCCAAATATACTATCCGCACAACGTCGCTAACGCATACAAACCACAAATATACTATCCACACTCGGGAGGAAGAAGAAGAAAAACAACCAAATATGCGATCTACACAACGTACGCGAACACACACACACACACACACACACACGCACACCACAGAGGGAAGAAGAAGAAAACCATTATACACTATCCACACGCAGTGAAGAAATAACCCTTTATATATATACTATCAACAGAGAGTGAAGAAAATAACCCATTATATTCCATCAACACAGAGTGAAGAAGAAAAAGTTTTTTGAAAGCACCTAAGCCCTCACCTGCAATGACCAACTCTGCCAAACACCTACACCCCACCCACCCCCACTCCCAACACTACAAAACCCATTTAACCCGTTATTTTATGGCATCAGTGTGTGATTTAGGAAACATCAAGAAACAAAATGATGGACGAATAGACTGACTATTGTTTACGGACTTGCATGCCTAAAGAGCGTGCGTGAAGGAAAACATCCTTCCATTTGAATTCTAACTAAAACATGATCCAGACGGATAGAGAGAGGTGAAAGAGCACAATTTCATAAAGTGTGAGTAAAAACAAAACACGCCATCCTTATTATACAATGTCAAGACCAAGAGACACTTACGTTTTCTTTCTGGTCTATTCTCTTTTAGAAGGTAGTATGAAATTTCACATCAGGGCCAACGCATCGGCTCACATTGTCAATTTTTCCATTTCCATGTCTTTACTGGCACAAGTTCTTCATCATCTTCAATTTCTTCTTCTTCTGAATCCCTCTTCTCTGTTTCGTCTTGTTTTTGTTTATTCTCTTTTCTCGTAGGGCACTCTGAATTCCAGTGTCCTTTCTCCTGACAACGATATTAGGTATCTTGACTTTTGTCTCTCTTTCTTAGACGAAGCAGGTATTCTGGAGACAAATACCCATTTACCTTTGCAGATATAGCAAACTTCATTAGCACTTACACACTTTCGTATGACTCTCATCAAATCAACGACCAAAAGAGTAAGTTTTGTTGCCACTTTCGCATGTGAATTATGCTTTCGTATGACTTTTAGCAAATATTTCACCAGCAGGTCGATCTGTGCTGACTCTTCCATCTTCTTGATCGTTTGAGAGCGGAATGAATACTCTGACGCTAAGACACTCTCCTTATATACATGGACCTGCTGCGTATGAAACCTAGTCAAATGTAATTTTGCAATAAGATGAAACGATTTCATTGAGGAAGTAAAAAGCAATGATGTACCGTATCGCCTCACACAAAACCTGAAGTTTTAGTTCAAATCCGTGTCAGCGATTTCGAAGACGACATAACTGAGCTTTAATCAATGCTCTCCAATTATGCCACAAAACCACGAGTCCTGATTCATGCCAAAAGAAATTTCGTTCGGTCCATAAAAAATAATATCACATCTGAGAAACGCAAAAACGAACTTCCAGAAAACTGAGAACGACGGCTTACACCTACAACGTAAATGTGTGAGTTCAAGTAGTGCGTAAAACTTAGTCAAATTAGATTTTTATAGTCAAGACGAAACGATCTCTTTTCGAACAAGAAAGCAGACACCAAGCGACAATGGCGATCCGTGTCACACAACACTTTTCAAAATGTATATTATCAGAGGTTTGTTCTAGCGATCTGCACGGTTAAATTAAATGTTGATGTATTTTGCAATAAGACGGACACAATTTCCATGGGATCGCCCATGGTACGATTGTTCGTGCATTAGTTTAATTTTTAAAAATATTTTTTTATATAAATCGCCTATAGGATAGACCCAGTAAAGCATGGCCATTCTCGTCACTGTCTGAATAGCTACTCAAGTCAATTCGAAGCGAACGCGGTAAGAAAATAAGTATAGCCAATGAAATGGCTTACAACGGGTGATGCATTGTTTTGTTCTAGGGCTGTGTGGCATAATAATCCCTATGTTCTTGCGTTGTTACCATTACAGTGCAGACAGACTGAAATGTGAACTTACAAGCCCTCTTTGTGTGTGTTGTACCATTTCCTCTTACCACATCAAAATACTGAGCGTCACAGTATTGGTTCGCGTTTTCAAGCTGACCATTTTTTTTATATCTCACTTAAACATTTCGACATAAACACTCACATCGGTAGAGTCAGAACAGACGTGTTACAGTATTGAGGGGCATGTTATCTTTTCTTTTTCAAACTAATAAATTTGGGGTTTGTATGAAGTAAAGAACCGAAAGTACAGTGAAACTCAAGGATGATGACCCAATCTGTCTATCTATTGATGCGTGTATTTACTTAAGAAGAAATATGACCTCTAAAACACAAAGAGATACGGCAAGCATGATTAGATTAAACACAACGATGTTTTCCTTCACGCCCGTGTAATTTAGAGTTTCAATCGTCTTTGAAGACAAACTTGGTCTCCTTTTGTAGGGCTTGAAATAATAAAAAAAAAACTGAAAAATCTTAAGCACTTTGCTATAGATAATTTCATCAACAGACCAAACAACATAAATACCGTTACAACAATAGAAAGCCTTAAATCTTCTATCAAAAAGAAATGCATGAAAAAATTAAAGATTAACGATAACTAACCAATGAAACCGAATTTAACAAAGGCAATGACATGTGAAGAAATGCCTCTCACTTTGGAAAGGTAGGCGAATGTACTCTGTCATGCACCGTCAACTTGAAAAAAATTATAAACAGAGAGAAACCTGAATTCAAAATTCAGTTGTTTCTTTTTCTTCAAAATTATTTCGTTTCTTTTTTCTTTTTTTTTTGGAACAAATCTAAGCACTAATATAGAGTGGAAAAGGGAAAATGCACATACAAGCTTTGATATTTCTGAAAAAAGGAGGGGATATTCCTAACGTTCATAACCACCTATATATGCTTGGACTTGTCTGTGACTTATCCACAAAACAAGGTATACATATTTCTGGTCAAGCTGCAAGTGTGTGCGTGTTTTTGAAAATGGTAAAAATTGGATATACAATTTTCTCGTGACACTTATAAAGTGAAGAGTCTGTGCAAGTGTCAAAAGCCAAAGTCATATAAGTTTTGTATTTTGTACGGCTTGTAAAGATTTCTACTTTAGAAAATGTGAAGTATCACAAGTTATTATCACAAACAGAAGTGGAACATAGGGGCTTGCAAGAAAGAAAATAACCCAGACAGTTGGTGTCATCAAGAGTGTTAGAGACGGTACCCGAACTTGCTTGCCTGCTTACTTGAATTAAAGTGATTTTCGCTCTAATGGAGCATGTATCACTGGTTTAATAACGCAAAGCGTGATTTTTAATTACTCCTGGGGAAGGAAAGAGAGCCTCATCCCCCAGGCTTTTATGTACTCACAGACTATTTTTAAATTTAGCCACTCAGGTGTAGGACTAACTAGTCCTTAACAACCTGACTGAAAGACTTTAAACATGAGTGGGAATTGTCTCACCACACACTCATTTTTCTGTCCGAGCGTGGTAAAGGAGGAAAAAGGTGCTCAGCAAGACAGCCATGGATGTTAAGTACTCACCAAAACGCTAGCCCGTACTTATTTCAAATCAAGTCCCGTTTTTGCTAATGGACAATAAAAGGTACCAATAATGTGTTAACCACCTGTGCAATTAGTTCAAATCTAACGAGTCTGTTAAATTTCCTACTTTTCTGTCTAATATTAGTACTTAGTGTACATAAAAATAGCCATACTGATCTTATTTTAAATTATTATGTCTAAGCGACATATACCAGTTTGGTCACTGTTAGGTTTAAAAAGTTAAGTTTGTTGTGGTGTTCCAATGGGTCAAGTTTGTTTCGAGAATAGTTTAGTCAAGGAGGGATACCAAGCTAAATATGGTTCCCTATTTAATAAAAAGCAATCTTTTGGAGCCCTAAAAAAAGTCTGTTTTTTCTGTTAGAAGGTAACACGTCTCTCTTTTGCTTTCACGTTCTTTCCCGCACTCCTAGTCTCATGATTCTTGATATCAGGAAATGCGTAGCCATGATGGGCGGTAATGTAAGCAGCGGTTTCTACCAGTTGACTGAGGGGGTATCCAGTGTAGGCTTGTCTGTAGAATTGGGGAAGAACTCTGACCCCTAATCCCCATTGAGAAGGTCTTGCTTTAAAGGTGTCTAGAGATTTGTAGGCAACGTATTGTATGGCTGTAATAAACTGCCCTGCTATGTTGACGTCATACAATGCTTGATCTAGCCCCATTTCGGTGTACTTCTCAACGAGGGTCAGCGTCCCCCTCCTCCTCAATCGCCTCAATTTCCTCTTCTGGTTCTGATACTAATTCTTCAGTTGAGGTAGATAGTTTCAAATCCGCTGCTATGGTGTCTGTCGCTGTTATTGTTGTTGTAGTTGTTCTTTCAGCTGAGATTGCCTGTAGTATCGGAGTGAGAAAAGAACGTAGTGCCTCCGATAATTACATTTGAGTTTGCCATACCGTTTGTGTAACATAATTGGACCTTTGTTTTGCCACCACTCTTTCCGGGACGGGTTGTTTGTTAGGTATAGTCGGCTGTTGACTAGCTGTTATTTGTGTTCTCGAGGTGGATGGAGTGCTAACTGGCTAGGTCTGCATTTCTTGCTCCCGCTGCTGTTGCGTATATTTCTTCCCTCCACACCGAGTTCTGGACCTAATTCTTTAAATTTCGTTGTACCCGAACTTACATTATCCATATTATCACCAACAAAAGAAGACAAAACGCACAGACCTAAAAGAAACACTCATTCACTTTTTACAGAACATTACTATTTTTAAAATTTTGATAAGCGACGGAAACGAACAACTTAGAGTCACACTTTCTAACCAAGATAAAGAAATCATGTGCTGATAGACTCACTTCTGTATTTTTTCTTCTAACTGACTAACGTATCATAGGCAATGGAATGTGATTTCTTTTCGAGAGTATGGGGTAGCCCTGAAATTTTTTTTTGGGAAGTTGAAGCTATGGCGATCGTTTAGGTTATAAGATGACGGCCTCCTCTGACGACAGGCTTTCTCACAGGATAAGGTCTGCTTCTTCGGAAAGAGAAGAAGAACTCTTTGGTGTCGATAAAACTGTTAACAAAGCCTCTGCCAGGTTCATGCTGCTGCTGCTGTTGCTGCCCTCTCTGCTGTTTCAAAATTGTTGTGTTGTGTTGTGTCTCCAGTCTGTCCATCCATTGTCGACTCATCTTCCTACGATGATGTGCTCAAGATAAGCCAAGTTGAACGAAGCCTATGTGAATTTGCATAGGGTCATGACAAGTCTGATACCGAGACCTGAAGAGATAGACAATATCATAATGTTGAAAGTCACTGAAGACCTGAAAGAAGAGCTCTTCAAGGAGGAATTCAAGAAGAAGAAAGAAGAATGGACGGAGAAGTACAGACTTCATAAACAGCAGAGAGAGCAGCAACAGCAGCAGCAGCATGAACCTGGCAGAGGCTTTGTTAACAGTTTTATCGACACCAAAGAGTTCTTCTTCTCTTTCCGAAGAAGCAGACCTTATCCTGTGAGAAAGCCTGTCGTCAGAGGAGGCCGTCATCTTATAACCTAAGCGATCGCCATAGCTTCAACTTCCCAAAAAAAATTTCAGGGCTACCCCATACTCTCGAAAAGAAATCACATTCCATTGCCTATGATACGTTAGTCAGTTAGAAGAAAAAATACAGAAGTGAGTCTATCAGCACATGATTTCTTTATCTTGGTTAGAAAGTGTGACTCTAAGTTGTTCGTTTCCGTCGCTTATCAAAATTTTAAAAATAGTAATGTTCTGTAAAAAGTGAATGAGTGTTTCTTTTAGGTCTGTGCGTTTTGTCTTCTTTTGTTGGTGATAATATGGATAATGTAAGTTCGGGTACAACGAAATTTAAAGAATTAGGCCCAGAACTCGGTGTGGAGGGAAGAAATATACGCAACAGCAGCGGGAGCAAGAAATGCAGACCTAGCCAGTTAGCACTCCACCCACCTCGAGAACACAAATAACAGCTAGTCAACAGCCGACTATACCTAACAAACAACCCGTCCCGGAAAGAGTGGTGGTAAAACAAAGGTCCAATTATGTTACACAAACGGTATGGCAAACTCAAATGTAATTATCGGAGGCACTACGTTCTTTTCTCACTCCGATACTACAGGCAATCTCAGCTGAAAGAACAACTACAACAACAATAACAGCGACAGACACCATAGCAGCGGATTTGAAACTATCTACCTCAACTGAAGAATTAGTATCAGAACCAGAAGAGGAAATTGAGGCGGTTGAGGAGGAGGGGGACGCTGACCCTCGTTGAGAAGTACACCGAAATGGGGCTAGATCAAGCATTGTATGACGTCAACATAGCAGGGCAGTTTATTACAGCCATACAATACGTTGCCTACAAATCTCTAGACACCTTTAAAGCAAGACCTTCTCAATGGGGATTAGGGGTCAGAGTTCTTCCCCAATTCTACAGACAAGCCTACACTGGATACCCCCTCAGTCAACTGGTAGAAACCGCTGCTTACATTACCGCCCATCATGGCTACGCATTTCCTGATATCAAGAATCATGAGACTAGGAGTGCGGGAAAGAACGTGAAAGCAAAAGAGAGACGTGTTACCTTCTAACAGAAAAAACAGACTTTTTTTAGGGCTCCAAAAGATTGCTTTTTATTAAATAGGGAACCATATTTAGCTTGGTATCCCTCCTTGACTAAACTATTCTCGAAACAAACTTGACCCATTGGAACACCACAACAAACTTAACTTTTTAAACCTAACAGTGACCAAACTGGTATATGTCGCTTAGACATAATAATTTAAAATAAGATCAGTATGGCTATTTTTATGTACACTAAGTACTAATATTAGACAGAAAAGTAGGAAATTTAACAGACTCGTTAGATTTGAACTAATTGCACAGGTGGTTAACACATTATTGGTACCTTTTATTGTCCATTAGCAAAAACGGGACTTGATTTGAAATAAGTACGGGCTAGCGTTTTGGTGAGTACTTAACATCCATGGCTGTCTTGCTGAGCACCTTTTTCCTCCTTTACCACGCTCGGACAGAAAAATGAGTGTGTGGTGAGACAATTCCCACTCATGTTTAAAGTCTTTCAGTCAGGTTGTTAAGGACTAGTTAGTCCTACACCTGAGTGGCTAAATTTAAAAATAGTCTGTGAGTACATAAAAGCCTGGGGGATGAGGCTCTCTTTCCTTCCCCAGGAGTAATTAAAAATCACGCTTTGCGTTATTAAACCAGTGATACATGCTCCATTAGAGCGAAAATCACTTTAATTCAAGTAAGCAGGCAAGCAAGTTCGGGTACCGTCTCTAGCACTCTTGATGACACCAACTGTCTGGGTTATTTTCTTTCTTGCAAGCCCCTATGTTCCACTTCTGTTTGTGATAATAACTTGTGATACTTCACATTTTCTAAAGTAGAAATCTTTACAAGCCGTACAAAATACAAAACTTATATGACTTTGGCTTTTGACACTTGCACAGACTCTTCACTTTATAAGTGTCACGAGAAAATTGTATATCCAATTTTTACCATTTTCAAAAACACGCACACACTTGCAGCTTGACCAGAAATATGTATATCTTGTTTTGTGGATAAGTCACAGACAAGTCCAAGCATATATAGGTGGTTATGAACGTTAGGAATATCCCCTCCTTTTTTCAGAAATATCAAAGCTTGTATGTGCATTTTCCCTTTTCCACTCTATATTAGTGCTTAGATTTGTTCCAAAAAAAAAAAGAAAAAAGAAACGAAATAATTTTGAAGAAAAAGAAACAACTGAATTTTGAATTCAGGTTTCTCTCTGTTTATAATTTTTTTCAAGTTGACGGTGCATGACAGAGTACATTCGCCTACCTTTCCAAAGTGAGAGGCATTTCTTCACATGTCATTGCCTTTGTTAAATTCGGTTTCATTGGTTAGTTATCGTTAATCTTTAATTTTTTTCATGCATTTCTTTTTGATAGAAGATTTAAGGCTTTCTATTGTTGTAACGGTATTTATGTTGTTTGGTCTGTTGATGAAATTATCTATAGCAAAGTGCTTAAGATTTTTCAGTTTTTTTTTATTATTTCAAGCCCTACAAAAGGAGACCAAGTTTGTCTTCAAAGACGATTGAAACTCTAAATTACACGGGCGTGAAGGAAAACATCGTTGTGTTTAATCTAATCATGCTTGCCGTATCTCTTTGTGTTTTAGAGGTCATATTTCTTCTTAAGTAAATACACGCATCAATAGATAGACAGATTGGGTCATCATCCTTGAGTTTCACTGTACTTTCGGTTCTTTACTTCATACAAACCCCAAATTTATTAGTTTGAAAAAGAAAAGATAACATGCCCCTCAATACTGTAACACGTCTGTTCTGACTCTACCGATGTGAGTGTTTATGTCGAAATGTTTAAGTGAGATATAAAAAAATGGTCAGCTTGAAAACGCGAACCAATACTGTGACGCTCAGTATTTTGATGTGGTAAGAGGAAATGGTACAACACACACAAAGAGGGCTTGTAAGTTCACATTTCAGTCTGTCTGCACTGTAATGGTAACAACGCAAGAACATAGGGATTATTATGCCACACAGCCCTAGAACAAAACAATGCATCACCCGTTGTAAGCCATTTCATTGGCTATACTTATTTTCTTACCGCGTTCGCTTCGAATTGACTTGAGTAGCTATTCAGACAGTGACGAGAATGGCCATGCTTTACTGGGTCTATCCTATAGGCGATTTATATAAAAAAATATTTTTAAAAATTAAACTAATGCACGAACAATCGTACCATGGGCGATCCCATGGAAATTGTGTCCGTCTTATTGCAAAATACATCAACATTTAATTTAACCGTGCAGATCGCTAGAACAAACCTCTGATAATATACATTTTGAAAAGTGTTGTGTGACACGGATCGCCATTGTCGCTTGGTGTCTGCTTTCTTGTTCGAAAAGAGATCGTTTCGTCTTGACTATAAAAATCTAATTTGACTAAGTTTTACGCACTACTTGAACTCACACATTTACGTTGTAGGTGTAAGCCGTCGTTCTCAGTTTTCTGGAAGTTCGTTTTTGCGTTTCTCAGATGTGATATTATTTTTTATGGACCGAACGAAATTTCTTTTGGCATGAATCAGGACTCGTGGTTTTGTGGCATAATTGGAGAGCATTGATTAAAGCTCAGTTATGTCGTCTTCGAAATCGCTGACACGGATTTGAACTAAAACTTCAGGTTTTGTGTGAGGCGATACGGTACATCATTGCTTTTTACTTCCTCAATGAAATCGTTTCATCTTATTGCAAAATTACATTTGACTAGGTTTCATACGCAGCAGGTCCATGTATATAAGGAGAGTGTCTTAGCGTCAGAGTATTCATTCCGCTCTCAAACGATCAAGAAGATGGAAGAGTCAGCACAGATCGACCTGCTGGTGAAATATTTGCTAAAAGTCATACGAAAGCATAATTCACATGCGAAAGTGGCAACAAAACTTACTCTTTTGGTCGTTGATTTGATGAGAGTCATACGAAAGTGTGTAAGTGCTAATGAAGTTTGCTATATCTGCAAAGGTAAATGGGTATTTGTCTCCAGAATACCTGCTTCGTCTAAGAAAGAGAGACAAAAGTCAAGATACCTAATATCGTTGTCAGGAGAAAGGACACTGGAATTCAGAGTGCCCTACGAGAAAAGAGAAGAAACAAAAACAAGACGAAACAGAGAAGAGGGATTCAGAAGAAGAAGAAATTGAAGATGATGAAGAACTTGTGCCAGTAAAAACATGGAAATGGAAAAATTGACAATGTGAGCCGATGCGTTGGCCCTGATGTGAAATTTCATACTACCTTCTAAAAGAGAATAGACCAGAAAGAAAACGTAAGTGTCTCTTGGTCTTGACATTGTATAATAAGGATGGCGTGTTTTGTTTTTACTCACACTTTATGAAATTGTGCTCTTTCACCTCTCTCTATCCGTCTGGATCATGTTTTAGTTAGAATTCAAATGGAAGGATGTTTTCCTTCACGCACGCTCTTTAGGCATGCAAGTCCGTAAACAATAGTCAGTCTATTCGTCCATCATTTTGTTTCTTGATGTTTCCTAAATCACACACTGATGCCATAAAATAACGGGTTAAATGGGTTTTGTAGTGTTGGGAGTGGGGGTGGGTGGGGTGTAGGTGTTTGGCAGAGTTGGTCATTGCAGGTGAGGGCTTAGGTGCTTTCAAAAAACTTTTTCTTCTTCACTCTGTGTTGATGGAATATAATGGGTTATTTTCTTCACTCTCTGTTGATAGTATATATATAAAGGGTTATTTCTTCACTGCGTGTGGATAGTGTATAATGGTTTTCTTCTTCTTCCCTCTGTGGTGTGCGTGTGTGTGTGTGTGTGTGTGTGTGTGTGTGTTCGCGTACGTTGTGTAGATCGCATATTTGGTTGTTTTTCTTCTTCTTCCTCCCGAGTGTGGATAGTATATTTGTGGTTTGTATGCGTTAGCGACGTTGTGTGGATAGTATATTTGGGGTTTGTATGCGTTCGCGTACGCTTGTGTGGATAGTTTTTTTGGGGTTTGTATTATCTTCCTTCTGTGTTGATAGTATATTTGGGGTTTGTTTTCTCCTCTTCCCTCTGTGTGTGTGTGTGTGTGTGTGTGTGTTCGCGTACGTTGTGTAGATCGTATATTTGGTTGTTTTTTCTTCTTCCTCCCGAGTGTGGATAGCATATTTGGAGTTTGTATGCGTTAGCGACGTTATGTGGATAGTATATTGTGGGTTTGTATGCGTTCGCGTACGTTTTTGTGGATAGTTTATTTGGAGTTTGTATTATCTCCTTCTGTGTTGATAGTATATTTGGGGTTTGTATGCGTTAGCGACGTTGTGTGGATAGTATATTTGGGGTTTGTATGCGTTCGCGTACGTTTGTGTGGATAGTTTATTTGGGGTTTGCATTATCTCCCTTCTGTGTTGATAGTGTATTTGGGGTTTGTTTTTTCTTCTTCCCTGTGTGTGTGTGTGTGTGTGTGTGTGTGTGTGTGTGTGAGTGTGAGTGTGTCTGCGCGCGTATGTTGTGTGTGTGTGTGTGTATTGGTCTCTGTTTGTCCCTATAAAACTCACTTTATCCCTATCAGATACACTCTACCTACCTACCTACAGTAGCACGTATTCAGGTCAGCCACTTGCAACACTGTTGCAATTTATCCCCTAGTGTTCAGTACAGTGACGTCACTGACGCTGGAAATTTTGAGACTATAAATATCGGCTTGGGGATTTCCACATTTTGTAGCTCTACATATATTCTAGAATTCATAAACAGGAACGTCACTCAAGCTGAGGCTATAAAAAGATAGTGGGATTTTCCAAAGGAAAAACCCACAAGTTGGAGCTATAAATAGATAGTGGGATTTCATACGAATTTCAGCTGATTATAGATACATAGGTATTTATTCACCATCGTCACAGAAGTTGATATTGTAAGTAGTTACTAATTTTATCCATTTTAGTCTAAACCATTGTAACTTAATTTTCGGGGATATGTTTATTTCCCTTTAAATTCTGGGACAATTTCGTCATTTTAGCGTTACTTTTAGTCACATCCATTTTGTCGTTGAGCATTTCCTTGATTATAGCTATTTATAGCATCATTACAATTATGCAAATTTTTGAACACCCCAGCAAGATTTCAGGTCTTGGTAATGCTTTATATATAAATCTCACGCTTGTACTAGTGTATGTATGTTTCTGTCTCTGTTGTGTTTGACCCTCTACCATCATTGTCCCTAGACAATGCCACCATGTTCAATTCCCCTTGACGCTATACAGACCCACCATGTTCAATTTCCATATGTTCAATTCCCCTTGTCCCTAGATAGACCCACACTTTATTCCCCCATGTTCAATTCCCCTTGACGCTAGAGTTGCCCACGATTTTTCTCCATGTTCAATTCCCCTTGAGGCTATAGTGACCCAAGACTATTTCCCATGTTCAATTCCCCTTGAGGCTATAGTGACCCAAGACTATTTCCCATGTTAAATTCCCCTTGAGGCTAGAGTAGCCCAAGACTATTTCCCATGTTAAATTCCCCTTGAGGCTATATTTGCCCACGATTTTTCTCCATGTTAAATTTCCATTGAGGCTATATTTGCCCAGGGGTCTCTGTAATGCTAATTCCCATTGAGGCTCTAGTGCCCCACTTAACTACTTATTGTGTTTTCTATTTTATCTGTTATTAATAGATTTTTGTATTTTTGTCAATTCTACGAAATTTCGTGATTATGGACTGGATTCATATGTGCAAATTATACATGAAATACATCGGATTGAAGCAGAGCGGGAGAAGCTTGTTTACATCTGCAAGTGTGTTTGTTCTGTCATTGACTATTTGAAATCATAATGTGGGAAAATATGAAATGTTTCAATTGCGATTATCAAACAGACACTGTTGAATTTAATGTTTATTTCCTTTTGAGTGCAGTAAGGAGGGTGTAATTGCATTTGGAATATAGTCGAAATTACAGTACAATTTCGAAATGTGTGATCAAGCTTGAGAATTCATGACATGGCTCATGTAATTCGGATTTGCAGAACCAAGAAAGTACATTTTGAAGAAATTCAGAATGTAAAACTGTATGTATATTTTTGCCATTCTTATTAAAAGCTAAAGGAAACAATTTATGCCTTTATAAGTTGTATGTTATTTGTATGTACCAAGCAATTTTATGAAATCTGGCGTCCCTCGCCAAAATTCGAAACACTGTATCAAAAAAGTTAATGCGGAATGTAGCAAAGCAGACGGTATGTGACAGTCCACGAAACATCCGCTTTAATTCATTCATAAACAAATTTTATCAACCAATGATTTAATGAGTTGTTTACAAAGTAGTTCCTAATACACTATTGGACACACGTGTACTGCGCGTGAGTGCAATATGAAGGTGTGCAATATCGTAAAATACTGAACGATTCTGACAATGTAAAGTTAGCGGAGAAAAAAGTGAACATATAATAATTTCTGATATTTATCCCAAAACGCGAAAAACCTCCATGTCATTAAAGCCAACATCATCGTTATTCAGTTAATTAAATGTATAATTTGCTTGTACAAAGAAACAGCATGCTACAGAAATTAATGGTTACACGTTTCATGCATTCATTAAAATCCCAAAATTTATAACATGCACAATATGTGCCGTGTTTAAGATTTTCAAATTCTAAATACTATCATACAGAGGAATGACGTAACTCACTGACATACTATCATACCGATGTCTGTCGTAACTAAATGGCGTACTATCATATTGATGAATGACGTAACTAAATGGCGTACTATCATACTGTTGAATGCTGTAACTACATGATGTACCACCAAACTGTTGAATGACGTAACTAAATAGCGTACTGTCTATCATACAGATGAATGATGTAACTAAATGACGTACTATCATACTGTTGAATGTTGTAACTACATTTGTTGTTGTTGAGTTTAATTATAGTGACGTGCGCACAATTGTGCATGTGCCACCTTTTTCTGCCTGCACCGCAGCCTGCTAGTTGTTCCTGGGGAAGGGAATGGTGCCACCTCCCCCAGGCTTTTATGGGTTCAAGGAACCCTGATAGTTTGGCCTCAATCTGTGGGTCCATAAAGGTCCCTTACAGTTGAATGGTTGGCTGTCATTAGTGGGAAGGAGAGCTCGGGAACGGTCCTGGTTGCTTCACATCGCTGGTTTCTTGTTGCATTTGCCTGGTGTTTCTTGCGGTTTTTTTCCTGTTTATTCTTCAAAATGTTCTAAAAGGGGGGGGGGTTTTCTGTGCTGTTTATAGAGGTTCTTAGTAGAAATCATGTATGAAGAGAGATTTTCAAGGTTATTATGGTGTTTAGGGTGTGCTTCCTACGTTATGTTAATTATAAGTTTTTGGATATTGCCTCTTTAAGTTATTTATTTATTAATGTTTTTAAAGATTGATTGTTATTTATACTTTATTTAGCAAGAGACCGGAGTTCTAGCCGATTACACGGTTCGTTAAGGACATCTAGGACTGGAGTCCTAGCTGATTACTCGGATTTTGCGGTTTCCTTATTTTTGATAGGTGCTTCGTAAGTGAATTATTTATTAATATTTTTATAAAATTGAATGATATGTTATGGGTTTTTATGTGGGGGATTCTACGTTTATTTAGCTACTTCCTGGGTCTTTTGGTTTTGTGGGGATATTAATTATATTTTGTTCATAAGTCCTGCTGAGCCTATGAATTTATTTATATTTTTTGTATGCTGATTGTTTATTTTTATTAGAGTCCATAAGTTGTTGTTGTTGTAGGGTTTAACGCCATTTTTCAGCACACGATAGGCTATACATGGCGGCCAGTATTAATGGTGGAGGAAGAACCCGGGAAAACCCCGGAAAGAACCACCGACCCACGAGAAGCTACTGGCAAGCTTTCTCACATATCCACATTGACTGAATCCGAGACTCGAACCCACGCAGACAGAGGTGAGATGGCAGTGATCCGTAACGGAGATCGCTTTAAACCACTCGGCCACTCGGGGCCCCGAGTCCATAAGTAACTCTGGGTATGTGTGTGGTGATCCAGTCTCTTTTTGGTTTTTGATAAATATTTTCCGAGCGGGTTGATATTTTGGGCATATATTGAATACGTGGTGTAGATCTTCGGTGGTGTGGCAGTTAAAGCAGTTGATCGTTGCTGGTTTGGGTCCTATAAACCTTCCAAAACTGCTTGCTAGTTTAGTTTTTCCAGTTATTATCCTGTTTATGGTTTTCTATTCTAAATAGGTATCCTTAGGTAGCTGTATGTTCCTATCTACGTTTTTTTTTTTGGGGGGGGGGTTTTCATGGTGCTTTTTACCTTTTGTGGAGGAGTTCCAAAAAGCCTGCCATTTTTGGTCTGTATCTATGTTTGTGCGAAGCTTAGTGCTTCGGTAGAGCTATAGTTGGTTTGTGCAACTTCGTCTGCTGTTTCGTTGCCAGAGATTCCAATGTGCGATGGTATCCACATGAGCTCGACTAATTGAAGTGCTGTGGGATATCGTCGATTAATTGGCATGTTCTGTCGAGGAATTGTTCCCTAGAGTGTGTATTGCGATTTTGGATCGATTTGATAACGCTTAGGGAATCGCTTATAATGACTGCTTTAGGTATTTGGTTGTCTTTGATCCATTGTAGTGATTCAAGTATAGCCCAGAATTCAGTGGTGTAAATGGAACAATAGTCAGGTAATCTGGATCCCGTTTGTATATTGAATTCATGGATGACTATAGCTGCTGCTGTTCTTGGTGGGTTGTTTGTTTTTGATCCATCGGTATATATTTTAACATAGTCCGGGTATTTTTGGTTGATTTCGTTTACCATTACAGGTTTTAGTAAGTTTTCTTGCCTCCTTTATTGCCTAATTTGGTAGCTTCAGTGTTAATCCTTGGTGGGTTTTTTAAACATGATGATTTGTTCTGGTCTGTATTGTTTGTTACCTGTTTTTTTAGTAGAGGTATCTTTTCTCTTAGTTCAAGAATTACTTTGCCACTTGGTGTGGTGGGTATGATTTTGGGTTTGAAGACAACTTGACACTTGTTTATAGCTATTTTGGTGGGATGGTTGTCTTGGTGGGTATCTAATCGAATTAAGTATCGAAGGAGCAGTTCTTTTAAGGGTAGTTCTCCTGTTAGTATTTGTAGTTCTTCTAATGATGTTGAGGGGAGTGCTCCTGTGCATAATAGTAAGGCTTTTCTTTGGATAGTGTCAAGTTTTTGTAGTACAGGTTGCTTAGCCGAGTTGTATGCTTGGCAACCGTAATCCAGTTTTGATCTAATTAGGGTTTTATATATCGTGAGATGGGTTTCCTGGTTGTATCCCCAGTCAGTCCCTGTGATGTTCCTGAGTAAATTGAGATCTTTGTTACAATTCTGGGTGAGTTGTTCAATGTGCTGTTTCCATGTGAGGTGGTTGTCAAAGAACATTCCTAGGAATTTTACTACTGTTACGTATTTGATTAATTGATTTTGTATATAGAAGTTTGGATAGACTAGGTTGTTATTTCGTTTGGGGGTGAATATGATTGCCACAGTTTTGTCATGAGATATTTTGAAACCCCATTTGTCCGCCCATCTCCCTATGTTGTCTAGGCTCTGCTGGATTTCTTTAACTACCGTTTTATTGACAGAATTTCCATTCCTCCATATGCCACTATCATCTGCAAATTGTGACAAATTTATTTTTGTGGCGGCTGCATTGAGGTCAAGGTCCTTTGCCATTAGGTTAAATAGTAGGGGACTTATTACACTGCCTTGCGGTGTTCCATTTTCAAGTGAAAATTCTTCCGAATGAGTGTTACCTATTCTTGTGGCAATTTTCCGGCCTGTGAGGAAATCGCCAATCCAGTTGAACAAGCGTCCAGTTATTCCAAATTGGTTTAATTTGGCCATTAGTCCATTGGTCCATACTAGGTCGAACGCTTTCTCTAGGTCTAAAAAAACCGCCATGAGGTTGCGATCGGTTTTCCTATGTGCGTTAAAAGCGAGTTTGATGTCTGTTTCCAATCTGCGAAGTTGGTCGGTGGTGGACCGTTTGTTCCGAAAGCCACATTGATTTATGGAGAGTAGGTTATTGGTTTCTAGGTGGTGTTTTAACCTATTTGCGATTATTGTCTCCATTATTTTGCAAATATTGTTTGTAAGGGAGATGGGTCGGTACGAATTTATGTTGTTGAAATCTTTACCTAGCTTGGGGATTGGTATTAATATGGCATGTTTCCATTTGGTGGGGAGTTGGCCTTTATCTCATATCCTATTAAAGAGTTTGATTATGGCTATTGTTATATTGATAGGTATTATTTTTTATAGATAATGTAACCTAACTGATCCTTACCAAGGGATGTTTCGCTTTTGGATTGTAGGGCTATCTCCCATTCATGTACTGTGATGTCGCTATTTAGGTGAGATTCTTTTGTTCCTTGGTCTTGAAACATTTGAGGTTGTGGGTAGTGAGGGTAGTGATGGTTAGGTCTATGGCTGAGAGAGTACCATCCTCAGGGTTTAATCTAGTGTTCGACCCGTCATTTAAGATGACCAGATTGTTCTCAGTTATCCATTTTTCAACCATTTTCCCTCTTTGATCTTTCTTTTTACCTCCCCACAATTCACTGTGTGCGTTGAAGTCGCCACAGATAATTAGATTGTTGTTGTTGTTATTGGTGATTGCCTTTAGTGAGATTAGGTTGGTAGGGCAGAAGGTACCTCCTGGGTCGTATGCATTTATTATTTGAATGTTTGTGGTTCCTATATTTATCATTACTGACATTATTTCGATGCTATTATTTTGATGTTAAGGTTAGGGGGTACTTCTGTTAGTTCACAGTAGATTAGTGTATCTATCAAAAAAATTGCTAGTCCACCCCCTTTTTGCCCCTTGGGTCTGTTTTTAAAGATTGTTTGTTTGTGTTCTTGTGTTCTGAGGGTTTCCTGTAGGCAGATTACGTCTGGTTTTACGGCCGTATTATTCAGTTTGTTCTGCAGTTCTGATAGGTTTTTTAAGATTCCTCTGCAGTTCTATTGCCAGATGGTGATTTTATACATGATGTGCCACCAAACCGTTGAATGACGTAACTAAATGGCGTAGTATCATACAGATGAACGACGTAACTAAATGGCGTACTATCAAATTGATGAATGGCGTAACTAAATGACGTACTATCATAAACTGAACGAATAATTTAACAGAATAATTACTAGGAAAGATATTTACGTTCATTATACATATACATTTATAATAAAATGATAATTAAGAAGTCTGAAATGCGCGGTTGTCCAAATCCTAACTTATTGGATATCGCAATATTTTCTTGGCACTTCGATATATCCTATATCGATATTCACGACGATAAACGTGTAACAGTGTTAATTCTTTTAGATGTCATTGTAGCACGTACCTGAGTGAACATTGCACGTCATGGTGACACATATCATTTTAAGTTGATGTGTGTGATTTGGCACGGAAATAAATCCATGAAAAGGGGTATGAATACAGTACTTTAATCGGTCTGGTTGGAAAATGATTGATTCTAAATGAGAGACCGTTTGATATCTGTATAAGAGAACTGGTCAAGAGGAGGTGAATTGATTTCATGCATAAAAATGCCAAGGGTCATGTTGCAGAAACTGATTTATTTCATGCTGAAATATTTGTCATAAGTTGAAACTTTGCAGAGATCGGTTTAGTAAGGAAAGCTGGAAGGGTGAGAAACCTTGGGTGGGCGTGTGTTGATTATGGCAGGTAAATAAATCTAAAATACTGATGGGATAAGTTAAATCGGGAGTAGGTTTCGCAGGCGACGTTTCGTGTTTTGTAAATTATTACCAAGCAATATACGTCAGTGTAGGCTTTTATGCGGAAAGCAAGACGTCTTGACTCCGAGACTAGTAGCAAGTATTCTCTTGTAAAAATGGTACAAGGGACGTGTATTGAAAGTCCTGAGAGACGATTTTGTAAAAGAGGAAAGGAGAACAAGTTTCCACATCAGAACAAAAGAACGACAGAACGTCAGAACGTTGGGTAGAGAGATTCCACAGTGAATAGAAAGTATGGCTGTCGGATTAAAGAATCCACGCCTGAACGAGGATCGAAGACCAGAGGGGAACAGAGTGTTACTGAACAAGTCGACTCCAACCACCAAACTACGTGATTCTGGAGAATGGCCAATAACCAGATCAGGTTATGCAGTCATGCTGGACAATTAAGTTCGAAAGGCTCACTCGATTTTATGATGAAATGTATCATATACGTGTAAACAGAGCTGCTAATTCCATTTTAATAATTTTTTGGGTTACTGTTTTCTAGTAGAAGTGTATGCTTTAAGTATCTCGCTCGGTCCGGGGCATATCACGGAGGTCGATCATCTTCTAGACATCGATACATCAACCCCTATAACAATAATAAATCAAATCGTCTTCCATTAACAAAAGTCTAATTAATAAATAACATATTTTAGATGATATCTACACTTACCACAGTCGTTCCTTTCTATATGACATTAATAGCTATCTGCATGTGTCAAAGACCCAGACCGATTTAATTTGTCTTAAAATTTAAAGAAAATCATATAAAGTTTCGATGAAACTTACCTGCAAGTGTTAAACAGCCAACATGAGGAAATTACCACGATACGTATCGGATCGGCTTAATCATACCACGATACGTATTGTATCGTCACTAGAATGACGATACACAAGCAGCAGAGGGGGCGAATCGGACATTTTGTCCAATCGTTATTTTGCTTAATTATTACTTTCTGCAACTCAACTATCTAGTGTCGTCAGCGCCTGGTAAAAAAAAAAACGACGACGTCGTTGGGGGATCGTCGCGTCGTCATTTGGTTTAATTAACACCTTCTGCGCGTCGATCCCCAGCGTCGTCAGCGTCCGGTAAGCACATCGACGACCGCGTCGATGTCATCGCCCCCTCTGCTGCTATGATCTTACAAACAGAGTGATCACCAACTCCTCCTCTTGTAGGTCAATTAGGTTATTTGACTGATCGGTAATTCTAAAATTAATTCTCGTTAAAAGCCGATTATGGCATCGCATATAGACCGGATTAATCGGACTCTCAATGATCAAAAATCCCGGAGGGGCTGTTGGTGAAAACGAATAAAGGATATACCCCTGTTGAGCTTGATTTGATTGCTTGGTATCTACCTGGTAACTCCCTTCGATAACATCACACACTAGATTAATTGCTATCACCGATGCGATATTTACGTTGTATGGAGCAATATGCCTACCACCATCTCCGTTATCGTGTCTGAGGATATGAGTTGATGGACTGAGAAAATCATTAAGAGACTTTCTTAGTTCTGGCGCGTTGCATCCTGGAAAATTGAAATAGGGTAAATCGGCTTCTGTGATATTATACTCGGTTAGGAATTTTTGTTTATTATCATCGCTGTTAGAGAATATTGTCCCGACAATTCGTTTATTGATATATTCCATGTCTGATATAAGTTGATTTAACACCTCAACGTGTTTTCGTGTTTTTGTTTTCCGTAGTTGTTCTAGTTGCAATTGGTAATTACGATTAATTTCGGCAAAATACCTATTAATATCATTTAAATTAACTGTTAATATGACGTGCGATTCAGGAGTTTCCTTATACGGAAAATACCATTGCATGGTATTCCTGTTTTGAAATATAAACCTACTGGGTAATAACGCGTTTTTTATAATAGACAAATCATCTCGATAACTGGGATTAATTTCATGATACGATTGCGTATTTGTGTGCAAGTCCGCGGGGATTTCATGAGGTGGATTCTTGGGCCATCCTAGTATGGTTCTTATTGAACTGTTATAAATATCAACTATATACCCCGGTGTGCTTATTTCAATCGTCGACGATAACGTCGGTTCATGAACCGTAATAGCGATTTTTGATTCCTTTCCTGTGATCGATTTTATCCTGCGTTGAAATTCCTTATTGATTTGTTCTATTTGGTATGACCCAGTTGGTATTGTAACCTCATTCCAGTCTGGGGTCCCATCGGGCTTATTTATCCATGCAAAAACCAGCGAGTTATTAGGTTGTTGTCCGTTAAATGCGTCCGCTCGAATATTAGGCCAACTGTGATATACTCGCAATTTTGCCAGTGCTATTTCCTTCACTGGAACCGGCGATGGGAAGTTCACACTGAATTCTGGCTTCGTTGACGTTATCGATATCATATTTGTTTGTACCGGAGTGGTATTCTCCGCGATCCGCTGAAGTAATTGAGACCCTTCGGGGTTCAGCGACATTATTATTATTTGTTGTCTTTAGTGTTTAATATTAATAACCAGAGCCCATTGAAGTGGTTCCGGCTTCCAGTTGAAAATCCTCGATTTTTGACATCGCGGAGCTATACAACTGGACCATCGTGGAGAATTCAACATCGGATACGAACAAATTATCAATTGACAACGAGATCAACCCGGATAATTTCGAGTACGCGTCGGATACTATTTGATATTTTACTGTATACTCGTTGAGTTTTTTCTGAAAACACGATGATATCTTCCTAGTGATTGCGTTGGCGACTCCAGCGACTGTTGTCATCGCGGAAACAGCGATTGGAACAGCGATCGGGGCTATCGTGGTCACCGTGGATAAAATAACACCGGTACCGGCCACTATACCCGACACCGAGTACACGACCGCGTCGATGGTGGTTATTTTTCTGCGGTATTTTTTTATTTTTGCGCGGTATTGTTCGGAAAGTGTTTTCAAATTCGCGGAGAATTCTTTTACGGTATCGAATCGATATTGATGTGACGTCGGTGATACCTCTGATTCAATTTCCTTGGTGGTCATTTTTATTTTAAAAGAGCTAGTGTTTTTAATTACTTAGATCCGCTATAAATTCCACATACCATGTGATGTTTGCCCTAAATATATTACTATCAACGGCCTTAATCACAAACCGTTCAGTTGCGTTCTTGTCTATAATTGTTGATATTGTATTGTTAAACTCGGATAAACTCGGCGATGATATATTGAACTTCGCATCTGAAATCAATGTCAATCGATAAATGCCCTTAACAGTTGCGGTGATATCTACTGTATTCTGTGTAGGAGTCCAATCTAATGATCCATGCTGAATTGTGTATACTGTGTTGATGATGTTCTTATGAGGGGTTTTTATTTTTTCGAGTTGCTCTGCCATTCTCGGTAGTTTGTCTTTAATCGATTCAACAATAAATTTGATTATTCCTATTTCCTGTCCATACGCAGTGATATCATTTATAGTTATTGTGATTTCATCCGGTTTGATATTTTTTTTACCAAAGAATTTATCAACGGCGTTATCAATCCTGTTAACATTTTTTCGTAACGAGGGTAAATTGGCCGACGTCGCTATAAGATCCGAAATAATAGTTTTTATCTCCGCAAGATTCGGTTCGGTTACCGTTGGGGTCCCGAAAAAACTAGCGGTAGTGAGCTGTATATCGGTGATAGATTTTTTCACCTGCGCGTCAAGTTCGATCACGGATTCATTCAACCTTATAAGACCGTCTTCGACTAATTTTATCATTCTCTCTATCTCCACTATATGTCGACCCGGTCTGAGTCGTCCGTCGCCGGTATACAGCGCGATAGTGACCTCGGCGGCATCATGCTGTCGTATTAAAACGCCATTCAGCGACACATTACTGGATTTCAATTTACCCTGGCGGTCTTGAAATACAACTATTTCG
Source organism: Sinohyriopsis cumingii (assembly GCA_028554795.2). Classification (NCBI taxonomy): domain Eukaryota; kingdom Metazoa; phylum Mollusca; class Bivalvia; order Unionida; family Unionidae; genus Sinohyriopsis; species Sinohyriopsis cumingii. Next base: position 26,214,695 of record CM068827.1, read on the forward strand.
CCGGGGTCAACACTGGTTAAATTCAACGTATCAGCGATTTCATCCTCAATTAGTTTTTTTATGTCATCGGTGGCGGGCGTTTCCGTGGGCTTTTTCAGCGCCAAAACCGGTCGTCCCCAAATATCAATCATTATTATTGTAAATGTCATTCTCTAAAATCCGTTGAGCTTCTACGACCCCACTAGTGTATTCGTTTACAACCACATGAGGTGGTTTCCGCGATGATGAAATCGCCGCGAGTACGTTCAATACCTCGCGGCCACATATCGGTGGGTCACTTAATTGTTGTGTTGGCAGCGTGGAATAAAAAACCCGGGCTGAACACGCCCGGATATACCGCATGAACTCGTTTGGCGGGGCTAACCCGTATGAATCAAAATAGACGATCGCACGCGGATCAATTGCGTATGCAACCCAATGAGTCCCCGCTCCGGAGAATTTATCAAGGTTAATTATACCGGTTTCAATATTCCTTGGTTTTGTCGGTAATTGATCCCTCATAAAAACACCTCTGAAGTTTTTTATCGCTAACGCGTTTGCGGCGTCTATTAAATCAAAATTAGACATTGGAGTCAATAAACGGTTCCCGGTAGTCTTAGACCCTTCCCCGAGTACCATGAATACGGGGTTCCCGGTAGTCTTAGACCCTTTCCTGCTACGGGTCGTTTTTTTTTTGTAGCCTTTCCCGGTTGCCTTCTTCAATGCCATTCCCGCCGCGGTACCAACGGCTCCTAACGCCGCCGCCTTAGCCACTGCTGGTGCGGCCGCGGCAATCAATGCCGGAATCGCAGCTAACAGTGGAAATATCCCACCGGTCTTTTCCATGTTTTTAATTGCTGCGGCTGAAAAATCTATTTGAACACCCTTTTTATTCTTCATCGCATTATTGAAATGTTTTATTTGACGCGCCGTCAACGATATCTTATGATTACCACCCGCCATCTGTGACGGCTTCAGCGTTATTGTGGTCCCGCATTGTTTAGCCGACTTTGATCGTAATTTCTTGACTTGACCATCAGTCAACTCTACACTGACGACACTATACGACATTTTATTGTAAACGCGTTTTGTGATTTCAATTACATGTTTTCCACTGGCGCATCAACGATTCTCATTCGTCCACCAACACCTTCTAGCAGCATTGATTTATCGCTGAGAATGACAGCGACCGCTCTATAATTAGCAATACCACCAGGACGTTGCACACGAGCTCGGAAGTGTATATCAACGACGGATTGTCTCGTTAAATCAAGATGTTCCAGCGAAAAATAATAAATCGGATACAGGTTTTTAAAATCAAGTTGTGATATTTGCAAACCAGTGTCGACGTTTTGATCACGACCCATATATGACAGCAATCGATGATACACACGTGCGATATGGTTGTCGCCGTAATTAAGCTGTATATCCTCGGATGGTTCCTGTTGTCCGTTTATTCTCAACGAGACCTCATTGACACCGATTTGATCAAATATCATATGGCTGCGTTCTTGATTACCCAATCGTTCCCTATTCTGTAGCGCTACAAATATATGACGCGGGGCTGAAACACCCTGTTTGGATGCCAGGTGCCATGTAAATATACCATCCATATTATCCTCTTTAGCATCAGTGGTTACTGTGAGCCAACTCAACAGTGATTTACCACCTGTCTCCATGAATGAGAGTAATCGCTGTTCTGCGGTGATTGATGGGGTCATTACTGGCATCCACAATACTATATTCTTTATATTGACCTTACCGTCGGCAACACCAGCATCATGCCAGATTGCATCATTATCATTGCCCTTTCGCACGAGTACTACTGTATGCTCAGCCCCATAGATGACTTTTCTGACGTTTCTGCAGAATCCGAATATATGATGCAGTGGAATCGCGCATGAAAACTGTCGGTGTTGTCCTTGCAACATCCCTACTCGTGTTGCAAACCCTAGATTGTAATTAGTAATAACATTTATGACATCGAAGACCCCATCTGGTCTTACATACCCGGCCGGTGCTGGATCAACCGCGGTGGCATGTGTTGCCTTTACCCTAGAAAACTGATTGTGTTCAGCGTTATCGGTAGTATCCTTCGCAAACATCATAGACGGACCAGCCGACCTTGTATAATCATCTGAGTATCTCGCTAGCCCGATTATCGTCGTTGCAACATCAACATCGCGTTCTATTGATTCAATTTCTCGCCCGTCAATGAGATATTTTGCGCTCTCAAATAACGCCATTACGCCGTTGTTGACAAAACCAACTCGGATAGTCGGGTTGTTGTCGTATGGTGCATTATCGGCAGCATTTGTCACGAGTTCCCCCTCAATTTCGATAAACGCTTCACACGGTAGAAAGTATTTACTGGTATCTTGGACTTGAAGTTCAATTCGCGATCGTAGATTCGGTTGCGTTGCATAATAAGAATAATATTGATAATCACGGACAGAATCATCCCTGCGCACTGGGGCATCCATATCAAACGCGGGATCAGCGGTTCGCGCAAACATTTTATTATTTATCATGTTGATATTTTCAATTGCGATTTTTTCGTCGTAAATTCTTTGAATTTAAACCACTCCCCGCTATCGCGTTCATGAGCGCGTTAGTGGATGACTCAGTCGCCAACGACTCTAGTTTTTCTTCCACGGCGTTATTTATTACTTTACTGACATTTGCAGGCATCACTGTCGTTGATGGCATTACCGGTGGTTTCTGTTTTCTTTTTGAAAATCCCCTAGATTTCACCAATGACATTAGTTTGTCCCGCGCGGCTGAAAGCGCCTTTCCGGCAACATCTCCAATAGCACTAATACCCCTATCACGAATAACATCAATAGCCTTCATTCCTAATTGTTTGGCTAACGGCGCTACTTTTGGAGCCATTCTTGTAAATAACCCCGCAATGGTGCTACCGAGACCATCTCCATAGTACGCGCGGTAAACAGGCAATCGCGAGTTTACCACGTAGACGAGTACTGGTTTATCGTGGTTGTAGTGTATGATCATCCTTATTAAAAACACCAGTTTTCCAATTAATCATCCACGAGTTCGTCTATGAGCGTTCGATACGCACTAACGTCCATAATACCGCCTGCAAATAACCGCTTGCAAATATCAGCAGCCTCATTGATTATTTCCGGAGAGTTATTTCCGGCTCGTTTTCCTCCAATTAGTACCTCTAGCCGTGATATATCACTGAGAACACTACCAGGACAGGTAACGCCGTAGGATTCTTTACCAACAGAGTATCCTTTTCCTTTTTTTGGCGTTCTACTCTTAATTTCCTTATGGAATGCGTCGTAATCGGGATCACCACGATGTGGTAATGCATCTTTATGTTTACTTGCTAAATACACTATTCTTGCCCAGTCCTTTAACGACTTTATATTTTTCTCGTAACCGCTATTGATATGCTTCTTATCTCGTGTTTTCTTAGCAAAATTGTTGGCAGCAAAATTAATTAATTCTTCCCTGCTGCTGAAGCCTCTAATTTGATCTATTGTGTTCTTCTTGAGTATAACACGGGGTATATTCTCCTCTTTTTCCTCCGGTATTTCTTCTTCCGGTTCTCTTGCGGTGGCGCCTAGTTCTTCTTCTGGTTCTCTTGCGGTGGCGCCTAGTTCTTCTTCGTCGGCCATTGTAACATAAGGTTCTTGTGGTTCCGTTATAGCGAGTGGTGGTGGCCTCCGTGTTGTAGCAGCCGCTATTTTTGCAGGGAGTGTTTCTAAAGACCTTTTTGTTTGTTCGGTCTCTGCCGCTATCTTTTCAAGCGCATCGAGGACGGGCACAGATGCCGCCGTAACATCTTTGGTCGCTTTAGTTACCGGGGTAAATAACTGTTCACTTCCAACAGCAAAATCAGTTTGTAGTTGTTGCCGCGTTTCAAGTTGTTCTCGGACCCTGTCTCGTAACGGTATGAACTTTTTAAGCGCTGCTAGCCGCTCTCTGGCTAGCCGAGTAGTAAGTGATTCGCCTACCATTATTGCAATTGCGAAGCAATTTCTAATTTCTCGCCGGAGTTTTCGTCTATAATCCTTCTAATGTTTTTGATCTTACTAGAAATCTCCCGGCGTCGTTCATAAACACGTCCGAGTTTTTTTCGTATTATTTCAACGGCAGTGAATAGTCCAATGAATGCATTTGCGTCATTGTGGTACAAGTTTTCATTGATCGTATGTTGTAATCGTTTTATAAAAAAATACTCGCGGGCCAGGGTAAAACGCCCCCGTTTCGACTGTTCGTTAATAATTTCATAATCGGATAGTATTTTTTCACTGTCGAGACCATCAGATAATTCAATACCTTGATTTTTTAATTTTGAAATCTCGGCTAATATATTATTGATGTCTTCGATATTCATTATTCTTATAAAACATCTTGTTTTTAAATAAAAAAAATGAAAACCCCGTGTATCAATTCCGAAGGTGTGTTAAGTATTAAACAGACAATTCGTCACGGTGACCTTGTCACGGTGACTTCGTCACTCGCTGATTTCTGTTATATATGAAAATCGAATTCTGTGATCCGTCTTTTTTGAAATCGCTGAATTCTCTATTCCTTCTGCAACAAATCGTATCGAGGCTCCACAAATGTCAAAATATTTTCCTGCCGCATGCATGGAGTGAAATATTTTTTCCTCGTGAGTTGTTGTATCAAATGACTTTACGGGTTTTGCTTTCTTTGGGTATTTACCGGTTTGGCCTTTTTTGGTATTCTGACTTTGCGAGATAGCTTGCAAGTTTATAAGAGAATTATCAGTCTTATTATTATTAATATGATCAATCACAAGTCCATTCTCGATTAATCCGTTGAATACCTCAAATACCGCCCTATGAACATAGTATTTTTTCTTTCCGGCACCAAACATCAGATACCCCTGATTATTTACGGTACCAATCGGCTTCTTCAGTCTACAATTTCTCACAACGCCGTTGCGGGATGCCTCGTAATTGACGAGCACAAGATGCGGCTGAAATTCTTGGTCCATTTGTATAATAATACTACTTGTCTAATTTATTATTTGGTTTAATTATAAATCTTTCAACGTAGTCTTGGGGGGTTTTGATGACGAAGTCAGCGGTGGGGTCAATGACGGCGTTTTTAATTCGCTTGTCATAATAGCGTTTTAGTTCCCTGTATCGCTTTCCGCCACAATTGATACACAACTGCGATTTTCCTCTTACACCGACGTGACAAACCAAGCACGGGAGGGGGCCAAGAGAACCATTACGAACGCTTTGTAAATGATACCCGCAGAATTCACCTCTACATGATTTATTGCACGGGGTTGTCGACCCAATCATCAACCATTTGCAGTGATTCATTATACTATATTCTTTCATTTAAATACTTGTTTTAATTATATGGATGAGTTCGAGAGATTAGCAGCAATTAAGCCCCGGAAAAATATTAAGTTCAATCTCGATAGAGTCCTCAAGGACACACCAAAAGCGTTAATAAACGATAGAACCCTGTTGAATAAAATACGCGATTGTATCAATGAATTCAAGCGTGATGGTGCATCTCATAGTTGGTCAACATTTCGAATTGATGGCGTTGTTGATGCTACCATGAACGACAACCGCGCAGCAACGATAATATCACAACTTGACGGTAAAAGGTATTTCTTCAGAGTAAAATTCATTGTCCGGGTGGAATCAGGTGATTGGATCATACGTGATAAATTTGAACCAGTTCTCAGCGACATGAAAACAGTCACTGTCAGCCGCGACTCCAAGCCGGGGCTGTTAACCGGAATTGACAGACCATACTATGAACGAGCGTATCCTGAAACAGCAGTTGTTTATGGAATATACCCGTTAAATAAGAAACCTGATATCGGAAAACTGAAACCAATGAAACAGTCAACGGGGATAAATTGTGTAGCAGAACGAGTAATAGAGCATTTTACAAATGCGTGTCGAGGAAACAAATTGACTGATTTACGACGCAGCAAAATCAACCAGTGGGAACTAACCGTAAAAGAGCGTGGAGCAACCATCAGCGACATAGCGAGATTAGAAACGTCGCTGAGATTTCCAATAACCGTTACAACGATAACCGGTGAAGTATTATACGAATCGAAGTATAAATCGAAGGGAGCCCCAATCAAAATTATTGATCATAACGAACACGCATGGACGCCCGCGATCACAGTATTTCCACGGGATAGAACAGTAAAGTATATACCCGAAGAATTCCTGGGAGAACAATTCTCCAAGGACGGTTTTCTCGCGGAGAGGAAACTATTTGATGCTATTGCCTACTTGTGTAAAAACGACCCTGTATCAGTGTGGTTACTTCGCAGCGCTGAAAACGATGCGGATACCTTTGATCAGTTTGTAAGACCAAACGGCGAATTATATCGCACTGAAGCATTTCACAACAGGATGAAAAAAACCGCCATAGAATTTGAGGAGCATGATGAACAACTGCTAACAAATTGTTTTACGATTCCATCGGTTGTAGCTCATGTTGCAGCAAGGAAAAATGCGTGGAGACCAACGCGCAAGGAATTTCTACCGGATGTACAATCCAGTTGTTTGGAATATTATCACGGTGGACTATGGAACACTGAATACAACCGCGACGCTATGATCTCGGTTGATATGGTTGCCTGTTATCCAGCGAGTTTTCTCGGGTATGGATCCGCCGCTGAGTATTTCAAACGATTTGGACACCCCAGACATGAAATGACTCGTGTTGCTATTAATGGACCACTGCCTGATTTTGATTTAACCGGATTCGCTCGCATAGTATCATTTGAGTTCGCGGCAGGACTTCATCGCTGTTGTTATATTTGGATCGGTAGACACATGGCTGAAAAGAAGTGGTTGCCAATAGCGCTGCTACGGTATATGATTGATTGTAGCATGCTAGTTTCGTTGATTGTCAGTGACGCGATTATATCATACCGGGCGCAGACTGAAGTCTGGTTACCAGAACCGGAGCGTCTAGATAGCATAATTGACGAGTCCAAAAAACACATTGATGCCGACGAGGAATATATCATCGAATGGTCCAGGAGGATATTCAACCAACGAAACCGCGAGGCAAAAGATCTCGGTAGAAGAATAATTGGTAAGTTCACACAAGGTGGAAAAAACTGCGACTACAAACGATATTGCTCACGGCTGATTATAGATGACGCAGAATATGATTTCGTAATCAAGGACGCAGTGGCAAAAAATAGATACGTGAACTGCAAAACAGCTTTCTTGTCCAATGGAACAAAGTTGGGTACAGTTGTTACCTACAGCGATGGAGACAGCCCGGCATATCCACATTTGAGGGCGTCTATGCTGGGTTACGCCGCTATCAATTTATTCTCGATGATAAATCGATTTCCCGACACCGCGGTTAGAGTAGCCGTTGATTCGTTTTATGTTGACGTAGCGTATAAGGAAAACGTAGCCGAGTTTACTAGTCCGGACGAGAGTTGGGGTACATGGAGAATTAAAAATGAAATACGACGCGATTATTCCCCGTCAGCAGATGTCACCGTTGAAAATAATTACTTACGCGGTGATAATTTATCAGAATGGTCTAATGCACCACCGTGTTCTGATCCAATTTGTAGACACAAAACAGTTTATTTAAGCGGCTGTGGCGGGTCAGGAAAGACGACTCGGGCAATTGAATTATTTCGAACGCGGGCAAGTATAATCGTGCTTACACCGACCCATAGACTAGCGCGAGAGATAAAACAACGAAATGTTGACACCGTTACTTATCACAGCTTTTTTCGATACAGCGGCGGTGAGTGGACTCCTGATCGAATGGGTGAAAAATTTATTCCTGGGGTTATCATTTGGGATGAGATATGTACTGTTTCGTTAGATGTTTTACAAATGTTTCTTGATTGGTTGGTGCTCGCGAATACAGCGGTGATCATGTGTGGCGACCATGGTCAACCACCACCATTTGTCGGCGAGGGCCCACATGATTGGTTAAAGGGTTTTGTGGACTATTATGAAGAAACCGATACTGATTACCGAGCACTTGATGAACAATTGCGCGGGGTTAAAAAATTAATCAGATTACAGCCGGATAGAATTCAGTGTGAAATAATCCGCGAGGTGATTCCGGAAACGCCGTTAAATGAATTCTGGGAAACATGGAAACCAAACGATTTGATTGTAGCGAGTAGAAAGATAGTCAGAGACACACTTCAGCGGAGGTTGTTTACGTTGCATAAGGAAAAGTTTCCAACGCGCCCAGTGCCGTTATGTTATAGACCCGCGGATACACGGCGGCAGAACATTGAAGTTGAAATCCCGGGCCCGACAGCGTCAGGGACAAAAAAACAAGTTCTCGTGCTGAATGATATTGTGCTCGTTGATATCAGCGTCGTCGAGGACGCGTTACGTGCTGATAAATCCCCGTGGACGCTAGGATACGCAACGACAATACATTCCTCGCAGGGATTAACCATCACGGATACAATTGTTTGGATGGTTGATAATCGCATCGAATGGTCAAATCTAGTCTATCTTGCAGTGTCCCGAGTACGGAGAATGAATCAGCTTCGAAGAATTGTTATTGACGAAGCCAGTGACAACGATGACATCATCGATGAAAGCGTCATTGATAGAAAACTCTCGGGTTACCGCCAACAGGATAAAAAAAAACAGCGGCGTTTTGATATTGATGCCGAATTAATAATTGCGTTACGACAACAACAGAATAATCACTGCGCGAGTTGTAATTGTGTAATGCGCTGGCGTTATTCGGATAAAGACGCTCGCCAATTTACCGTGGACAGAATCGATAACAGTCTCGGTCATGTTAAAAACAATGTGAGGTTGACCTGTCTTGAGTGCAATAGACGCAACGGCGCTAGTTAAGACCACGCGGGGGTAATTGAGTATCGTCAGGTATCACTTGTAGTTGCTCGCGTGTAAATCCGCGCTGAGGAGCAGTTGAATCCAGTCTGTAGATCGGTGGTCTACCAGTTGATCGTGTTATCGTTGATATGTTATGTGTGGTAACACTCCAAATAGGATCAGTAGCTCTTTTTTTACCGCCTTCAAGCTCTCCTGGTTCATACAGATATCTGACAGTGACATCGCCAAGAATCGGCTTGGAAACGCTATTTATTTTTGATTTTCCGGGTATATACTCGTATTTAATCGCGTCGCTGGGCTTCATGTTGATTACTCGGGTAATCTCGTTATTTAACGCTGCAATTACGCCTGGCAACCTTTTAACCCATTCACGAGATCGTTTTTCTTGGATGAATTCCTTCGCGTATTGATACCCAAATAACCGTTCAGCAAGAGTCCGATTGAATCGTTCAACAATTGCCTGATCACGATGTAGCGCAGTATGACCTCGTCGTATCGCGACGCTATGATGTTTCAGCGTTGATAAAACAGCGCCGCGAAATTCACTACCAGGATCAACTTGTAATAGATTTGGCCAGCGCAGAGGACCCCTTCGGTAAATTCTTTCAAACGCAGCGGCTACTTCAGTTGCCGACTTTGTTTTTAACGGCTCCGCTTGTTTGTATCGACTCGCAACATCAACTACGGTTAGCGCGTATTTGTAACCGTTGTCATGCGGCAAAAATAGTATATCAGCCTGATGAACTTCATTAGGTACGCTGACATCAAAGCGCGAAAAGTTGATTTGTTTAGGTGGCGGTAGATAGATTTGCCATATAGCCTGTTTGGATAACCAATTAGCCGCAGTGGTCTTTGTTACCTTTGCAGCGCTTGCAAGCTTACCAATTGCGGCCTTCCCCTTCCAGTATCCTCTCGGAGAATAATAGATGGATTCCATGTTGTTATTATAAACGCTAGCGTATTCAATTACCAGCGCGAGAAGCTCCGCTTCCAATCATTAATTTACCTTTCATAGCCGATTTTACCAACCATGAAGCCAATTTTTCTTTGACGGATTTATCAGGAATAGCATTTAACGCGTGAATTAATTTTACATCCGCGATATGACGCTGTTGCAGATCGCTACTTTTGTAAGCAACATCATGAGCATGACACGCCTTATCGATAGCGTTTATTGGATACTCACCGGGTTTGGGCTGATTTTGATCATCGAGTCTGATATCTAATCGTGTTCCGGGGCCACAGTAGCTATATCCTGGGAGGTGCTTTTCTCCTGGATACTTTGCCCACGGTGTTCCGGGAAGTTTTGATAACTTGGCTGCAATATCACCTCCTCGCTTTTTTTTAAAACATCCCCGGGTCTAGCAGAAATAAATCTAAATTTCTTTGTACCGCATTGTACACACTTACCAGTAAGCGCCGATCTGTTATTTCTTGTTGTAGCGGTTGTCATATCATTTGTGCCAGTACGTACTCTACACTTCACACAATATAGATCCATAATTTATGTATAGAAATATGAATATAATTGATTTTTCGGCGACTAAAACGAGAGAACCAGTTAAGCATGTTGCAGCGTTACCAAACTCGATCCGGATGATTATCATCGGACCATCTGGATCCGGCAAGACGCAATTGTTACTCAATTTAATAATGAGATGGATGAAGTGGGATAAGTTGTATTTGGTTGCTCCTAGCGTAGATGATCAACGATGCTACGAGGTGTTGAAAGATTTCAACGAGAATGCATCAGCGATCGCTAAAAAAAATGTCATCGAGTTTATTACAGATATCAATGATGCACCGGGTATTGATGATATTGATGGCGACGTTAACAATCTAGTCGTGTACGATGATGTTATGTTAGACAATCAAAAAAACCCAGCTAGGATATTTTCCAGAGGCAGGCATAAAAACACTGACGTGATATATGTCACTCAACGATACACTCAGATTCCAAAAGTAATTAGAGACAACTGTAATATTCTTGCTGTGTTCAACGGCGTTGATACACACACGCTACGAAATATTTGGCAGACATGGTGCGGCGGTGACATGGACTTTAATGTTTTTCGAAACTTTTTTAGTCATGCTCAGTCGACCCCACATGGATTCGTAACGATAAATTTACATGATCCTCGGACACGATATCGTATCGGACTTGACCAAATATTCGGTTAGTTGTAAATAATTTTCATTGTAAATAACCACTTAGCAGCAGAGGGGGCGATGACATCGACGCGGTCGTCGATGTGCTTACCGGACGCTGACGACGCTGGGGATCGACGCGCAGAAGGTGTTAATTAAACCAAATGACGACGCGACGATCCCCCAACGACGTCGTCGTTTTTTTTTTTACCAGGCGCTGACGACACTAGATAGTTGAGTTGCAGAAAGTAATAATTAAGCAAAATAACGATTGGACAAAATGTCCGATTCGCCCCCTCTGCTGCTACACACAATTACCAGACAATCGAAATTTCTCGTGCGGTAAACACCATTTTGCAGTCGCACGCGCCCCCCCCCCCTCCGAAAGTCATTTCACTTGCGCCAAACATTTGCTGGATGTTGAGGTCACGATCGAAATAGACAACTACGTCGTAATAGAGATAACTCGGTTAACAATCAGACCGCCTTTTGGCCTTGTTTGGAAAGATCGGGAAAATATTTCGAAAATAATAAAGACTCTTGTGTGAGTTTGTGAGATCTCCGTCATCCGACTGTCTCGTAAAAAGTGAAGCTTTCTTGTAAAGCTGCTGCGAGGCTTTCCTAAAGTTTGGAAAAATGATTTGATAGGTTGTACTTCATTTTATTATAGGGGTAGAGTTTTAAAGAAAAAGAAAAAAAAGACTTTCCCAATTTTTCCTTATCGGTTATACTGGATATTTAAAAAGAACATGTATGCCTCATGTATTGTTAAAAGAACTTTTAATTCCCCTTACTTTTATTTATGATTGATGGGCGTACCTTGAATAATATACAAGATTCTTTCAATGTAAATCAGTCCAAATGAATAAGACAGTATAATAAATTTGGATTATGCGCATTTTGTATATAGTTCTCTATTTTAAGGATTTCTTTTAAAAATGTATTACTTGTTTGATTATGGGAAGTCGGTGCTGTGGATATAGTTCGTAGCCGGAATAATTAGCCAATTACTATAAACAAACGTCACGGAGTGAATTATTAGAGATTTCATGATGGCATGATTTAATTTTAGTGAGTTCAGGTCAGAGTCGCATGAGTGTGCCTGGAGCTCAGTAGTCCATATTAAAATCTAATTGTATGAATCGATTGTGTGACTCCATGTGCAGTATTTATGATTGGGGAAAGGGTAAATTGCACAATGGAATAATTGAGAAGGGACCGTTATGTCATCTAATGGCGCCGTTTATTGTTGCTATGATGGTAAATATGGTGTAGAGTTACAGGCGAAAAGAAGCTTAAAATCATGATTTGTCTGGTCTAATTTAGCGCAGGAAAAATAGTTCCCTGTATTAGGTGGCTGAGTTGTATATTTTCAAGGCGTGGAATATTGGCACTACGTAACGGAAATGTAATGGGGTGAAACCATGCGTTTGTGATGTTGACAGACAATTGTGAAGTTGTGAAATTTGTGGTCATGTATTAATTATAAGAAACTTGTTTCAAGTCCGGGCGCGTTGGAATTTCCAGTTTACAACGGTAGTTGTATAAAGTCCTTTGAATCAAGGGTAAACAAGAGACTTCTAGCGGGATTCACGCCAGGGTTTAAATTGCTCGGTGAAGAAACCCCTTTGGCTTATTGCAATAGGACAGAAACTAACTTTTTTTCTTATTCCTAAAAATCCTTTCATGGGCAGTAGAGCACCTGTCACTCAGTGGAACTTTTCAGGCATTAAAGCGTCAGTCCCTCAGAGGAACTAGTCAGGCCAGCAGAGAGTAAATCACACAAAGGAACTTTTCAGGCTGCAGAGTGTCAGTCCCTCTGAGGGATTTTTGTTATGACAAGTGCTTTCTTGATTCATAGATAACTCTGTTCTTGGAATAACTATTTCATCCCGTACTTACCAAAGCTGTTGCTATCGATTGCTTTTCAAGGTAACTATGTTATCAGCATGTGTTATTTTATTATTGATTTTTTAAAAAAAGATTGGAGTCATTGCTATCCAAAACAGATGACCCCAGGAAAATTAGTTTATCCGAGCAACGTAGTACTTTTATATGCTAAAAAATAAATTCGTAACATAAATATGAACAATGCTGCTCTCTCTCTCTCTCTCTCTCTCTCTCTCTCTCTCTCTCTCTCTCTCTGGTTATCTCAACAGCACCAAGGAATGACAGCCAACTAAACATGTAAGACAAAAAACCTACCTTATTAAACAATTTAAGAAAGCTTGTTATGAATCTATGGTTCCCACATACGTCGTAAATAACTACAGAACCAGTAAATCGGAGCGTATCTGAGAAATACTTGTACATCCTTCCAATTGACTCTAAATCATTCTAGATGACCTAACCGAATCGTATCAATAGATGATGGAATATCTATTGTTTTATGTGATTTAAAGCTATAGGCGAAGACAATCATTATTTATCTAAATGTAAACTACTTGAACACCAGGCTAATTATAATTGCTTCACTAATTAAATTAATTCGTAGCTATAGCTCACGGACATTAGAAGTTTTCAGTTAGTCGATGAAACAGTTTGATGCTCGAAGAGTTAAAGTCGGTCAATTACAAAATGAATGAACAGCAAATTTATGTTCATGCAATTGGGAGATTTTCTTCTATATTAATTACTAAGCCTAAATAGAGATTTAAACGGCAGAGTGAGGAATTCCATGTGTTTGAGTCGATTTGGTTCGAACTATCCCGGGTGTTTGTGTGGATTGGGTTTGAGCAATTCCGGGTGTTTGAGTACATTGGGTTAGAGTAATCCTAGGTGTTTGGATCCATGGGGTTAGAGCAATCCCGTGTTTTTGAGCCGATTGATTTCGAGCTATCCCGAATGTTCGAGTCGATTTGATTCGAGCTATCTTGGTTTCCGACCAGAAAGGTGCGGGTTGGAACCTTACTATCGAATCAGCTCTGATCCTATGTCCCTCAGCGACGCACTTTACTCCAAAATCCTATGCGAAATATAACCTTAGGAAAATGATTATAAAAATGTGTTCTGGACGAGTCTTTAAATTCCTCTATACAGAGGTAAACTCTCATTTAAATACACCGTACGGTCATATGCTAATAGCTCAGTAAGCCTGTGTCTCTGCTGCCACTTCAGCGATCCGATGATCCCTTCTGTCCATATGACGGAAGATGGGATGTTGGCGGGTGGGAGACAATAGACCATATGATGGAAGGTGTGGTGGGGGATCGATATACCATAGACCATATGACGGAAGGTGGGGGCAAGGGTTGGAGCCTTTAATGTTTGACATTTTTGTTTATGAAGGTACCATAACATGTCTAAGTCTTTAGCTTTAATAACGACCAATACGTCAAGTCAGCATTACTATTCAAGTCGCTCATTTACTTTGTCAATTTGTTTCTACAATTTTTCTCATCGAAGCCAAAACATTTGTGAAATAAGATACAGCAGTGCATATAAAGCAACCGATCAACGACCTCGATGAGAGATTTAACGAGTGAGAAGGCACGTATTGTTTGTGTGATATAGGGGTAGGCACGTATTGTTTGTGTGACATACGAGTGAGAGTAGACACGTATTGTTTGTGTGACATACCAGTGACTGTGGGTAAGTATTGTTTGTGTGACATACCATTGAGAGTGGGCACGTATTGTTCGTATTATATAGCAGTAGGCAAGTATTGTTTTGTGCGACTTAGGCACGTATTGTTTGTATGACATACCAGTGAGATTAGTGTGTGTGTGATTTTTATTTTTAACGTAGCTTTAACAATTTTTCAGTCATATCACTACGATGTCTGCAGTGTAACATTTTTTAGCGATGTCTAGCACTGGAGCATCGTGCCACAGAAACGTGGCATGATGTGCCACAGAAACGTGGCATGATGTCCCACCCAGTCATATTGTCCTGACACCGGACCGACTAGTCCTAACACTAACCTCTTAATGCTGAGAGCCAAGCGAGGCAGCTGCAAGTACCATTTTTGCAAGTCTTTGGCATGACTGGGCCGGGGATGGAACCCACGACCTCCCGCATGGCGGACGCTCTAAACCACTAGGCCACCGGAGCGGTACCAGTGAGAGCAGGAAGGTATTGTTTGTGTGACATAGGCGTTAGTGTAGGCACGTACTGTTTGTGTGACATACGCGTGAGTGTAGGCAATTACTGTTTCTATGACATAATTGATAAATAACCAATATCAACCTGGATGCACATAAATGAAATCTTTCAAAACATTGTAGGTAGCTCCAGCTTGTTTACGGATAGATGTCTCCTGCTGACCTGGATTATTCTGTGATAGAATATTTACAATTGTGATCCTGGTTTTGCATTCGTCATTAGTTCAAATCTTTTTCTTGTCGATGATGTGAATACAAAGCGACAGGATCGTTTAGTTTATTAAGAAGTTTAAACTGCGTCTTAAAGAAAAGCCATGGACACAAAAAGGAAAAGCTTAAAACAGTTGTTTGAAACGCCATTTCTTTTGCTATAATTTTATTCAACATTTTGCATTCTAAAAGTGCGTTACAGAATCTTCGTATAACATCGATTTATGCAAAGTCAAATCAAACGTTATTTTGATATTCACATATAAACATTGTTAAACAATCTTTGGTTGTCATGTAAAATAAGTTATATCCCACATTCTTGTAAATGCAAACTTTTAATACCTTTCTGACTAACTACATATTATTTTAAATGCTAAAGAGTGACTTTGAAATGCCTAGTCAACATTAGTCACAGTAATGTGACATTCTTCTTTTGTACAAACAAAAACTGAATTTAATATGGAAATCCATTCAGACGTAATAAAGCACAGATCTCTAATCGGGATATCCATAAAGTAGATTGAGGATCTGAATTTGGGTTGATGACTGTCATCCTATATAATTGAGGATCTGAATTTGGGTTGATGACTGTCATCCTATATACCTGAGGATCTGAATTTGGGTTGATGACTGTCATCATATATACTTTAGGATATGAATTTGGCTTGATGACCATCATTCTATGTGCACAGCAAACTGAAGACTGGACCCTGCACGAGTGACTGCAGACCGATTCCTGTGATTGAAGCAAATAACTAATATTGTGTTTGCGACACTCAATAAAAGCCAATAGCAGGTCAGGATATAAAATTCTTACCGGACGATCCCCAGCCCTTGATTTTGGCAAAATTGTGATTTGAGCTAAAAAGGTACATAACTGTTGTCTAAACTGGAGTTGACTATATACTTCGGATGGATAGATGACGCTGAAATATTGACTCTGGTTGAAGCTGATTATGCAGGATATGTCCACAGGGAAGCAAACCATGATCTTGGCAGTCCTTAAAATCGAACCCCGAATTGAATATGCCAGTTCACACTAGTGGTGGAAGTAGTGAACGAAACCTAGTCGCGAAATTTCCAATCACCTTGCTCCGTGTAAATATAATTAAATCACGTATCAACATTCGCTAGCCTCTACTAAAGACTGAACTTGAGGTAGAAGCTTCCTATAATGACTCCAAGCCTTTTCTCATAAAATAACGTAAGACTATGTCTGAAAAGATTATCCCTAACTATCTGTCAAGGAGGGACTGGGGATTAAATTTTCAAAACATAATTCCCAATCCTTGTTCCCTTTTGGACGAATTCTCATTAAATCAACCCAGCCTTACCCAAGAAAGAACGATGGTACTCGAGCCATGAATGGATGATAGAAAACCATTGCCCAAGGAAGACCCAAGTCCATCGGATTTAAAGCCATCAGTCCCACCCATATCCGTCTTCTCCCCACCCCTCCCCCATTCCAATCATGGAAGCGTGAACTGCATTATGGGCGAAGAATCTGGGAATGCAAGACGGTACTGAATTTCCCCAGCCCTTTCCTACAGACGGGTTAGGGCATAAATTCTGACAAAAATGATCCTATATTTGTCCCGACGACGGATCTAGTGGATGGATAATCTACAACCAATGTTCGTAATTGGACTGTGGTTCCAATCTTAAATTATCCTCCCCATAAATTTCCCCTAGGAGGGAAAGAGACCGCAACCTAATCCCGAATGATCGATTAACGAGTGTTTTGCCAATGCCCTTTAGCAAATACTTGTTAATCAAATCTTGTAGAGTCCCATAAAATTAGACATTGTCGCCATGTAAATACTAGATTTCTCATTTACACCAGTCGATATTCTGTCATGACGACGCAGACGAAGAAAAGATGAAAGAAAACTACTTTGGAACCAAAAATCTCCTTCTGGTCTTGACTTCCGGTCCATCAGCAGCAATTGCCTCCCAGTGAATGGTAGGGAGGGATTCTCCCTCTGTACGTAGTGCCCCAGTGTGGAACTGGGGTTCACCATTCCCAGAGACGGCGGGGATTTGAATGTGATGAAGGAGTAGACGAAGTAATGCCCTTCCTCAGGAACCTGCAGTGTCGCTCCGACCATCTCTACACCGTTAGCAAGGAAGGCAGTGTTGTAGCCGTCAACCAGCGTCCAGGCAAGCGTGTCATCTGGAAAGTCAATCAGTCGATTACATTCAGCAATGACATGACTGAAAATAAAGTTGTATATTTTCTGCTCGTACACTAATTATATTTTTTAAAATGTTGACGCGGTATGACAGAGCAGAGGTAAATTTTATTTTCATCCTTTTCTTTTTTTCAATATTTGCTTTGTTGCTTTATTTTTTCTATTTTACGTTTTTCTTTCTCTTGGCGCATACAATCTGAATATTCAGATCTATGCATAGCAAACTCTTTCTCACTTTGTGTAAGAAATTTATATTGGTTTGTAACCAATATTTAACCCATGACAAATATTTCTAATAACTGTCTTTATGTATTTATGGAAGAGATGTAAACAGATGTATTTATTGGAGAGATTTAGTAAAGAAGACAATTGTTAAAGAAAGAACGGAGAAGAAGATAAGAGCACTTGAGAAGCAATGACACTGCTAGAAGCTTATTCAGACATTTTGGTAATGCCAGTTCTTACTTTTGAGCAGGGCAACATCAATGTAAACATGCGCTGAGGGTCTTCTCCCATTGCGACCTGAGCTCATACTCGGTACCTCGGTATTGTTTTGCGAAAACTGGAACAAATCGAGTTACTCTTATTTTACAAGATTTTACTGGTACGATGGAATTTCGACATGTTACGTTCAGCATTCTAAAATCTGAAAAGGTGTCCGTTTAGTTGAACCTCTAAAGATAGTGGCAAATGTATTTTATTGGTTACATTATAACCTGATATCACTTCACAACTGCAGAAACCTAAGAAGCGAACGTTATATATATATATATATATATATATATATATATATATATATATATATATATATATATATATATATATATATACAGAGTGATTTGACCGTGTTGCAAACGACTTCATGACGCACGGTCCTAATTATATGGAAAAAATATGAACCAGTCTAGAAACAAATAATAAAATATATATGGGGGTTTTGGTGGTCCATATTAATTGGTTAATAATGAAAAGTAAATTTTTTAAAGTAAAAATATCTTTTCAGAGCTTATCCTATCTATAATTTAATTTAAAAAATATAGACAAAATTCTATTGATGCAATTTTAGTATTTTTACAGACTTGACTTAGGAGTACTCAATAACGAAAGTAGCACCTGATTCATTTGGTGCAAAATATGTTTCATGCACATGCAGGTTAAAGAAAATGCGGCGGCTCATATGGTGTTCTCCAAACAGAAAGCAGCAGGGGGGGGGGCGAATCCGACATTTTGTCCAATCGTTATTTTGCTTAATTAATACTTCTGCACTCAGCGGATCCGGTGTAGTCAGCGCCTGGTAAAAAAAAAACGACGACGGTCCATCCTACACGACGGTGACGTCATTTGGTTTAATGCGCGCCGATCCCAGCGTCGTCAGCGTCCGGTAAACACAGCGACGACCGCGTCGATGTCATTTCCCCCCCCCCTGCTGCTAAGAGGTTATTTACAATGATCTTACAAACAGTGATTACTAACTCCTCCTCTTGTAGATCAATTAGGTTATTTGACTGATCGGTAAGTCTAAAATTAATTCTCGTTAAAAACCGATTATGGCATTGCATATAGACCGGATTAATCGGGCTCTCAACGATTAAGAATCCGGGAGGGGCTGTTGGTGAAAATGAATAAAGGATATACCCCTGTTGAGCTTGATTTGATTACTTGGTATCTACCTGGTAACTCCCTTCGATAACATCACACACTAGATTGATTGCTATCACCGATGCGATATTTACGTTGTATGGAGCAAAATGCCTACCACCATCTCCGTTATCGTGTCTGAGGATAATTGATGGACCGAGAAAATCATTAAGAGACTTTCTTAGTTCTGGCGCGTTGTATCCTGGAAACTTGAAATCGGGTAAATCGGCTTCTGTGATATTATACTCGGTTAGGAATTTTTGTTTATTATCATCGCTGTTATCGGATATTATTTTAACGATTCGTTCATTGATATATTCCATGTCTGATATAAGTTGATTTAACACCTCAACGTGTTTTCGTGCTTTTGTTTTCCGTAGTTGTTCTAGTTGCAGTCGGTAATTACGATTAATCTCGATAAAAAAACTATCGATATCATTTAAATTAACTGTTAATATGACGATCGATTCAGGAGTTTCCTTATACCGAAAATACCACTGCATGGCATTCCTGTCTTGAAATATAAACCAACTGGGTAATAACGTGCTTTTCATAATAGACAAATCATCTTGATAACTGGTAATAATTTCATGATACGACTGCGCATTTGTGTGCAAGTCCGCGGGGATTTCATTAGGTGGATTCTCGGGCCAACCTAGTATGGTTCTTATTGAACTGTTATAAATATCAACCATATACCCCGGTGTGCTTATTTCAATCGTCGACGATAACGTCGGTTCATGAACCGTAAGAGCGATTTTTGATTCTTTTCCTGTGATCGATTTTATCCTGCGTTGAAATTCTTTATTGATTTGTTCTACTTGGTATGACCCAGTTGGTATTGTAACCTCATTCCAGTCTGGGGTCCCATCGGGTTTATTTGTCCATGCAAAAACCAGCGAGTTATTAGGTTGTTGTCCGTTAAATGCTTCCGCTCGGATATTAGGCCAACTGTGATATACTCGCAATTTTGCCAGCGCTATTTCCTTCACTGGAATCGGAGAAGGGAAGTTTACACTGAATTCTGGCTTCGTTGATGTTATCGATATCATATTTGTTTGTACCGGAGTGGTGTTCTCCGCGATCCGTTGAAGCAATTGAAACCCTTCGGGGTTCAGCGACATTATTATTATTCGTCGTTTCTAGTGTTTAATTTCAACACCGAATATTAACAACCTGCTTGTTTTCAGGAGAATGTTTTAAGCCCATTGAAGTTGTTTCAGGAGAATGTTTTAAGCCCATTGAAGTTGTTTCAGCGACGTGGTTTCCAGCTTCCAGTTGAAAATCCTCGATTTTTGACATCGCGGAGTCATACAACTGGACCATCGTGGAGAATTCAGCATCGGATATAAACGAATTATCTATCGCCAACGAGATCAACCCGGATAATTTCGAGTACGCGTCGGATACTATTTGATGTTTTACTGTATACTCGTTGAGTTTTTTCTGAGAACACGATGATATCTTTCTAGTGATTGCGTTGGCGACTCCAGCAATTGTTATCGCCGCGGAGATAGCGATTGGAACAGCGATCAGGGCTATCATGGTCACCGTGGATAAAATAACACCGGTACCGGCTACTATACCCGACACCGAGTACACGAGCGCGTCGATGGTGGTTATTTTTCGACGGTTTTTTTTTATTTTTACACGGTATTGTTCGGAAAGCGTTTTCAAATTCGCGGAGAATTCTTTTACGGTATTGAATCGATATTGATGTGACATCGGTGATACCTCTGATTCAGTTACCTTGGTGGTCATTTTTATTTTAAAAGAGCTAGTGTTTTTAATTACTTAGATCCGCTACAAATTCCACATACCATGTAATGTTTGTCCTGATTAAATTTTTATTAACGGCTTCAATTGTAAATTGTTCAACTGTGTCCTTGTCTATAATTGTTGATATTGTATTGTTAAACCCGGATGAACTTGACGATGATATATTAAACTGCATCATTGAAACCAGTGTCAATCGATAAATACCCTTAACAGTTGCGGTGATATTTATTATATTTTGTGTAGGAGTCCAAGTTAATGGTCCATGTTTAATCGTGTATACTGTGTTGATGGTGTTCCAATGAGGGATTTTTATTTTTGTCATTTCCGGTAGTCTGTCTTTAATCGTTTCAACATCAAATTTGATTGTTCCTATTTCCTGTGTATGCGTTTCTATACCCCCTTTGATTATTTCAACATTAGCGCCGATTATTTCTATTTCCTGTGTATGCGCGTCTACACTCTTTTTGTTCGCTGCAACATTAGTTTTGATTGTTCCTATTTCCTGTCCATACGCAGTGATATCATTTATAGTTATTGTAATTTCTTCCGGTCTGGTATTTTTTTTACCAAAGAATTTATCAATGGTGTTATCAGCCCTGTTAAAATTTTTTCGTAACATGTAAAATTGGCCCGACAGCGTTGTAAACTCCGAAATACTATTTTTTATCCCCACAAGATTCGGTTCGGTTATCGTCGGGGTTCCAAAAAAACTAGCAGTAGTGAGTTGTATATCGGTGACAGACTTTTGTATCCCCTCGAACTGATTTGCTTGCGCGTCAAATTTATCATACAAATTTTTTAACGAATCCGACATGGATATATAATTGTTGCCAAGTGTACTTATTTTTCCATTTATCGTCAAGATGGATTCACCTGATTTAAGTCGTCCGTCATCGGTATACAACGCTATGGCGTTTTCAGCGGCATCATTATTTCGTGTTAAAACGTCATTCAGCGACACATTACTGGATTTCAATTTACCCTGGCGGTCTTGAAATACAACTATTTCGCCCGGGTCAACACTGGTTAAATTTAACGTATCAGCGATTTCATCCTCGATTAGTTTTTTTATGTCATCGGTGGCGAGCGTTTCCGTGGGTTTTTTCAGCGCCGAAACCGGTCGTCCCCAGATATCAATCATTATTATTGTAAAAAAAACAGTGTTTTTAATTAACCCGCCGGGCCTCTACGACCCCACTAGTGTATTCGTTTACAACCACATGAGGTGGTTTCCGCGATGATGAAATCGCCGCGAGTACGTTCAATACCTCACAGCCGCATATCGGTGGGTCACTTAATTGTTGTGTTGGCAGCGTGGAATAAAAAACCGGGGCTGAACACGCCCGGATATACCGCATGAACTCGTTTGGCGGGGCTAACCCGTATGAATCAAAATAGACGATCGCACGCGGATCAATTGCGTATGCAACCCAATGAGTCCCCGCTCCGGAGGATTTATCGAGGTTAATTATACCGGTTTCAATATTCCTTGGTTTTGTCGGTAATTGATCCCTCATAAAAACACCTCTGAAGTTTTTTATCGCTAACGCGTTTGCGGCATCTATTAAATCAAAATTAGACATAGGAGTCATTAAACGGTTCCCGGTAGTCTTAGACCCTTCCCCGAGTACCATGAATACGGGGTTCCCGGTAGTCTTAGACCCTTTCCGGCTACGGGTCGTTTTTTTTTATAGCCTTTCCCGGTTGCCTTCTTCAATGCCATTCCCGCCGCGGTACCAACGGCTCCTAACGCCGCCGCCTTCGCCACTGCTGGGGCCGCCGCGGCAATCAACGCTGGAATCGCAGCTAACAATGGAAATATCCCACCGGTCTTTTCCATGTTTTTAATGCTGCGGCCGAAAAATCTATTTGAACACCCTTTTTATTCCTCATCGCATCATTGAAATGTTTTATTTGACGCGCCGTCAACGATATATTATGATTACCACCTGCCATCTGTGACGGCTTTAACGTTATTGTGGTTCCACATTGTTTAGCCGACTTTGATCGTAATTTCTTGACTTGACCATCGGTCAACTCTACGCCGACAACATTATACGACATTTTTATTGTAAACGCGTTTATGTTTTCAATTACATGTTTTCCACTGGTGCATCAACGATTCTCATTCGCCCACCAACGCCTTCTAGCAGCATTCATTTATCGCTGAGAATGACAGCAACCGCTCTATAATTGGCAATAACGCCGCGAGTTACATTAGCTCGGAAGTGTATATCAACGACGGATTGTCTTGTTAAATCAAGATGTTCCAGCGAAAAGTAATAGATCGGATATAGTTCTTTGAAATCATGTTGTGATATTTGCAAACCAGTGTCGACGTTTTGATCACGACTCATATACGACAGCAACCGATGGTACACGCGTGCAATATGGTTTTGACCGTAATTAAGTTGTATATCCTCAGATGGTTCCTGCTGACCGTTTATTCTCAGCGAGACGTCAGTAACGCCTAATCGATCAAATATCATATGGCTGGATAGTTGATTATCAACTCTCGTCATATCCTGCAACGCAACAAATATATGACGCGGAGCCGAAATGCCTTGTTGTGATGCCAGGTTCCATGTGAATATACCATTGATATTTGATTGTTTAGTATCTGTTGTTGTTGTTAGCCAACTTAGTAATGATTTTCCTCCCTGCTCCATAAAGGATAGCAATCGTGCCTCTGTGGTAATGGATGGAGTCATTACTGGCATCCACAATAATATTTTAGTTAAAACGACTTTACCAGAGTCATTATTTGGATTCGCAAGATCCGCTGAAATTCTCCAAATTGCATTTCTATCATCACCTTTTCGCACAAGCACCACGGTATGCTTTGCTCCGTAGATAACTTTTCGCACGTTCCTACAAAATCCAAATATATGATGCAGTGGAATCGCGCATGAGAAAGATCTACGCGGCCCTGTTAACATTGATATGCGTGTTGCAGCTCCGATGTTAAAATTAGGATCGCTGTTTATAATCATATTCTCAACATCAGCATCAGCGTTATTAGCATTATTTCTTGGTCGTCTTACCACAAATTGCGAGTTTCCAGCAGTGTTTCTAGTATCCTTTGCAAACATCATAGATGGACCCGCTGATCTTGTATAATCGTCGGAATATCTTGCTAGCCCGATTATTGTTGTAGCAACATCAACATCGCGTTCTATAGACTCGATCTCTCTTCCATCAATGAGATATTTTGCACTCTCGAATAGCGCCATTACGCCGTTATTGACTAAGCCAACTTTGGTACCATCTGGATACGGTGCTGGTACAGCAGGAGTATCGGCCTCTGTTACAAGTTCTCCTTCGATTTCAATAAACGCTTCACACGGCAAGAAATATTTACTGGTATCATGGACTTGAAGTTCAATTCGCGATCGTATGTTGGGTTGTACTGCATGATAGGAATAAAATTGATAATTACGGACAGAATCATCCTTGTGCACTGGTGCGTCCATATCAAACGCCGGATCAGCTGTTCGTTTAAACATTTTATTTAATAATACGCTGATGCATCTAAATCATCGTCGTCGTTTTAAATTCTTCTAATTTTGTCGTGGTTTTAAACCACTTCCCGCTATTATGTTTGCGATGTCATCTTGATTATTGTTTACCAACGACGCTAGTTTTTCTTCCACGGCGTTATTTATTACTTTACTGACATTTGCAGGCATCAATGTCGTTGATGGCATCACCGGTGGTTTCTGTTTTCTTTTTCTCACCAACGACATTAGTTTATCTCGTGCTGCAGAAACCACCCTTCCGGCAACATCTCCAATAGCACTAATACCCTTATCACGAATAACATCAATAGCCTTCATTCCTAATTGTTTGGCTAACGGCGCTACTTTTGGAGCCATTCTTGTAAATAACCCCGCAATGGTGCTACCGAGACCGTCTCCGTACCACGCGCGGTATACGGGCAATCGTGAGTTTACCACGTAGACGCTGACTGGTTTATCATGGTTGTAGTGTATGATCATTTTATTATAAAAAACACCAGTGTTTTCCAATTAGTGATTGATCACCAGTGGTTGGTCAATCGCTGTAATGACCGTGGTCCACGAGTTCGTCTATGAGCGTTCGATATATATTAATGTCCATGATACCACCGGCAAATAACCGTCTGCAAATATCAGCGGCCTCATTGATTATTTCCGGAGAGTTATTTCCGGCTCGTTTTCCTCCGATTAGTATTTCTAGCCGTGATATATCACTGAGAACACTACCAGGACAAGTAACGTCTTTACCAACAGAGTATCCTTTTCCGTGTTTTGGTCTTTCAGTTTTTACTTTATTGTGGAATATTATATAATTATTATCACGCGGTAATAATACATTTTTATGTTTATTTGCCAAATACACTATTCTTGTCCAGTCCTTTAACGACCTTATATTTTTCTCGTAGCCGCTATTGATATGCTCATCTCGTGAATTCTTATCAAAATTTACGGCAGTAAAATCAATCAATTCTTCATCGCTGAAGGCTCTGATTTGATCTATTGTGCTCTTTTTAAGAACATTACGGGGTATATCCCCCTCTTTCCGTATTTCTTCCGGTATTTCTTCCGGTATTTCTTCTTCTGGTTCTCTTGCGGTGGCGCCTAGTTCTTCCTCGTCGGCCATTGTAACATAAGGTTCTTGTGGGTCCGTTATAGCGAGTGGTGGCGGCCTCCGTGTTGTAGCAACCGCTATTTTCGCAGGGAGTGTTTCCAGAGACTTTTTTGTTTGCTCGGTCTGAGCCGCTATCTTTTCAAGCGCACCGAGGACGGGCACAGTTGCCGCCGTAACATCTTTGGTCGCTTTAGTTACCGGGGCAAAGAGCTGTTCGCTTCCAACAGCAAAATCAGTTTGTAGTTGTTGCCGCGTTTGAAGTTGTTTTCGGACCCTGTCTCGTAACGGTATGAACTTTTTAAGCGCTACTAGCCGCTCTCTGGCTAGCCGAGTAGTAAGTGATTCGCCTACCATTATTGCAATTGCTCCGTAATTTCTAATTTCCCGCCGAGTGTGGCGGGGGGAGTATGTCCCAGGGGCTCCAGGGAGTTTTCGTCTATAATCCTTCTAATGTTTTTAATTTTATTAGAAATCTCCCGGCGTCGTTCAAAAGCCTGTCCGAGTTTTTTCGTACTGTCTCAACGGCAGTAAATAATCCAATAAATGCATTTACGTCATTGCCATACAAGTTTTCATTGATCGTATATTGTAATCGCTTTATAAAAGAATACTCGCGTGGCAAGGTATATCGACCTTTCTTTGATTGCTCGTTAATAATTTCATAATCGGACAATATTTTTTGGTTATCAAGCTTATCAGATAATTCAATTCCTTGATTTTTTAATTTTAAAATCTCGGTTAATATATTATTGATGTCTTCGATATTCATATTCTTATAAAACATCTTATTTTTAAATAATAAAAAAAAATGTTTTACAAAATGAACCCTGCGTATCAATCCCGAGGTGTGTTAACATTCGATGAAACCGTAGGATAATTCGTTTTCTTCCGGTATTTCTTCCGGAAGAGACAATTTATTGTAGCGTTCGCACTGTCATGGCGACTTCGTCACGGTGACCTTGTCACTCGCTGATTTCTGTTATATATGAAAATCGAATTCTGTGACCCGTCTTTTTTGAGATCGCTGAATTCTGTATTCCTTCTGCAACAAATCGTATTGAGGCGATATAAATGTCAAAATATTTTCCTGCCTCATTCATCGACTGAAATATTTTTTCCTCGTGAGTTGTTGTATCAAATGACTTTACGGGTTTTGCTTTCTTTGAAAACTTACCAGTTTGGCCTTTTTTGGTATTTTGACTTTGCGAGATGGCTTGCAAGTTTATAAGAGAATTATCAGTCTTATTATTATTAATATGATCAATCACAAGCCCATTTTCGATTAATCCGTTGAATGCTTCAAATACAATCCTGTGAACATAATAGCTTTTTCCTCCTGCAGTAAATTGCAAGTATCCCTGATTATTTACGGTACTAATCGGCTTCTTCAGTCTACAATTTCTAACAACGCCGTCGCGAGATGCCTCGTAATTAACGAGCACAGGATGCGGCTGAAATTCTTGGTTCATTTGTATAATAATACTACTTGTCTAATTCATTATTTGGTTTAATTATAAACCTTGCAATGTAGTCCTGAGGGGTTTTGATGACGAAGTCGCGGTGGGGTCAATGACGGCGTTTTTTATTCGCTTGTCATAATAGCGTTTTAACTCTCTGTATCGCTTTCCGCCACAATTGATACACAACTGTGATTTTCCTCTTACACCAACGTGGCAAACCAAGCACGGGAGGGGGCCAAGAGAACCATTACGAACGCTTTGTAAATGATACCCGCAGAATTCACCTCTACATGATTTATTGCACGGGGTTGTCGACCCAATCATCAACCATTTGCAGTGATTCATTATACTATATTCTTTCATTTAAATACTTGTTTTAATTATATGGAGGAGTTCGAGAGATTAGCAGCAATTAAGCCCTGGAAAAATATTAAGTTCAATCTCGATAGAGCCCTCAAGGACGCACCAAAAGCGTTAATAAACGATAGAACCCTGTTGAATAAAATACGCGATTGTATCAATGAATTCAAGCGTGATGGTGCATCTCATAGTTCGTCAACATTTCGAATTGATGGTGTTGTTGATGCTACCATGAACGACAACCGCGCGGCAACGATAATATCACAACTTGGCTCCAGCAAGTATTTCTTCAGAGTAAAATTCATTGTCTGGGTGGAATCAGGTAATTGGATCATACGTGATAAATTTGAACCGGTTCTCAGCGACAAGAAAACAGTCATTGTTAGCCGCGACTCCAAGCCAGGGCTGTTAACCGGAGCTGACAGACCATACTATGAACGAGCGTATCCTGAAACAGCAGTTGTCTATGGAATATACCCGTTAAATAAGAAACCTGATATCGGAAAACTAGCGCCGATGAAACAGTCAACGGGGATAAATTGTGTAGCAGAACGAGTAATAGAGCATTTTACAAATGCGTGTCGAGGAAATAAACTGACCGATTTACGACGTAGCAAAATAAACCAATGGGAGGAGACAGTGCGCGAGCGAGGAGCAACCATCAGCGACATAGCGAGATTAGAAACATCGCTGAGATTTCCAATAACCGTTACAACGATAACCGGTGAAGTATTATATGAATCAAAGTATAAATCAAATGGAGCCCCAATCAAAATTATTGATCATAACGAACACGCGTGGACGCCCGCGGTCACAATATTTCCACGGGATAGAACAGTAAAGTATATCCCCGGGGAATTCCTGGGAGAGGATGGTTTTCTCGCGGAGAGGAAACTATTTGATGCTATTGCCTGCTTGTGTAAAAACGACCCTGTATCAGTGTGGTTACTTCGCAGCGCTGAAAACGATGCGGATACCTTTGATCAGTTTGTAAGACCAAACGGTGAATTATATCGCACTGAAGCGTTTCACAACAAGATGAAAAAAACCGCCATGGAATTTGAAGAGCATGATGAACAACTGCTAACAAATTGTTTTACGATTCCATCGGTTGCAGCTCATGTTGCAGCAAGGAAAAATGCGTGGAGACCAACGCGCAAGGAATTTCTACCGGATGTACAATCCAGTTGTTTGGAATACTATCACGGTGGACTATGGAACACTGAATACAACCGCGACGCTATGATTTCCGTTGATATGGTTGCCTGTTATCCAGCGAGTTTTCTCGGGTATGGATCCGCCGCTGAGTATTTCAAACGATTTGGACACCCCAGACATGAAATGACTCGTGTTGCTATTAATGGACCACTGCCTGATTTTGATTTAACCGGATTCGCTCGCATAGTATCATTTGAGTTCGCGGCAGGACTTCATCGCTGTTGCTATATTTGGATCGGTAGACACATGGCTGAAAAGAAGTGGCTGCCAATAGCGCTGCTACGGTATATGATTGATTGTGAAATGCTAGTTTCGTTGATTGTCAGTGACGCGATTATATCATACCGGGCGCAGACTGAAGTCTGGTTACCAGAACCGGAGCGTCTAGATAGCATAATTGACGAGTCCAGAAAACACATTGATGCCGACGAGGAATATATCATCGAATGGTCCAAAAAGATATTCAACCAACGAAACCGCGAGGCAAAAGATCTCGGTAGAAGAATAATCGGTAAGTTCACACAAGGTGGAAAAAACTGCGACTACAAACGATATTGCTCACGGCTGATTATAGATGACGCAGAATATGATTTCGTAATCAAGGACGCAGTGGCAAAAAATAGATACGTGAACTGCAAAACAGCTTTCTTGTCCAATGGAACAAAGTTGGGTACAGTTGTTACCTACAGCGATGGAGACAGCCCGGCATATCCACATTTGAGGGCGTCTATGCTGGGTTACGCCGCTATCAATTTATTCTCGATGATAAATAGATTTCCCGACACCGCGGTTAGAGTAGCCGTTGATTCATTTTACATAGACATAAAGTATAAAGGAAACATAGCCGAGTTTACTAGTCCGGACGAGAGTTGGGGTATATGGAGAATTAAAAACGAAATACGACGCGATTATTCCCCGTCAGCAAATGTCACCGTTGAAAATAATTACTTACGCGGTGATAAATTGTCAGAATGGTCTAATGCGCCACCGTGTTCTGATCCAATTTGTAGATATAAAACAGTTTATTTAAGCGGCTGTGGCAGGTCAGGAAAGACGACTCGGGCAATTGAATTATTTCGAACGCGGGCAAGTATAATCGTGCTTACACCGACCCATAGACTAGCGCGCGAGGTAAAACAACGAAGTGTTGACGCCGTTACTTATCACAGCTTTTTTCGATACAGCGGTGGTGAGTGGACTCCTGATCGAATGGGGGAAAAATTTATTCCTGAGGTTATCATCTGGGATGAGATATGTACTGTTTCGTTAGATACTTTACAAATGTTTCTTGAGTGGTTGTTGCGCGCGAACACAGCGGTAATCATGTGTGGCGACCATGGCCAACCACCACCATTTGTCGGCGAGGGTCCACATGATTGGTTAAAAGGTTTTGTGGACTATTATGAAGAAACCGATACTGATTACCGAGCACTTGATGAACAACTGCGCGAGGTTAAAAAATTAATCAGATTACAGCCGGATAGAGTTCAATGTGAAATAATCCGCGAGGTGATTCCGGAAACGCCGTTAAATGAATTCTGGGAAACATGGAGACCAAACGATTTGATTGTAGCGAGTAGAAAGATAGTCAGAGACACACTTCAGCGGAAGTTGTTTGCGTTGCATAAGGAAAAGTTTCCAACGCGTCCAGTGCCGTTATGTTATAGACCCGCGGACACACGGCGGCAGAACATTGAAGTTGAAATCCCGGGCCCGACAGCGTCAGGGACAAAAAAACAAATTCTCGTGCTGAATGATATCGTGCTCGTTGATATCAGCGTCGTCGAGGACGCGCTACGTGCTGATAAATCCCCGTGGACGCTAGGATACGCAACGACAATACATTCCTCGCAGGGATTAACCCTCACGGACACAATTGTTTGGATGGTTGATAATCGCATCGAATGGTCAAATCTAGTCTATCTTGCAGTGTCCCGAGTACGGAGAATGAATCAGCTTCGAAGAATTGTTATTGACGAATCCAGTGACAACGATGACATCATCGATGCAAGCGTCATTGATAGAAAACTCTCGGGTTACCGCCAACAGGATAAAAAAAAACAGCGGCGTTTTGATATTGATGCCGAATTAATAATTGCGTTACGACAACAACAGAATAATCACTGCGCGAGTTGCAATTGTGTAATGCGCTGGCGTTATTCGGATAAAGACGCTCGCCAATTTACCGTGGACAGGATCGATAACAGTCTCGGTCATGTCAAAAACAATGTGAGGTTAACTTGTCTTGAGTGCAATAGACGCAACGGCGCTAGTTAAGACCACGCGGGGGCAATTGAGTATCATCAGGTATCACTTGTAGTTGCTCGCGTGTAAACCCCCGCTGTGGGGCAGTTGAATCCAGTCTATAGATCGGTGGTCTACCATTTGATCGTGTTATCGTTGATATGTTATGCGTGGTAACACTCCAAATAGGATCAGTAGCTCTTTTTTTACCGCCTTCAAGCTCTCCTGGTTCATACAGATATCTAACAGTGACATCGCCGAGAATCGGCTTGGAAACGCTATCTATTTTTGATCTTCCGGGTATATACTTTTTTTTAATCGCGTCGCTGGGCTTCATGTTGATTACTCGGGTAATCTCGTTATTTAACGCTGCAATTACGCCTGGCAACCTTTTGACCCATTCACGAGATCGTTTTTCCTGGATGAATTCCTTCGCGTATTGATACCCAAATAACCGTTCAGCAAGAGTCCGATTGAATCGTTCAACAATTGCCTGATCACGATGTAGCGCAGTATGACCTCGTCGTATCGCGACGCTATGATGTTTCAGCGTTGATAAAACAGCGCCGCGAAATTCATTGCCAGGATCAACTTGTAATAGATTTGGCCAGCGCAGAGGACCCCTTCGGTAAATCCTCTCAAACGCATCGGCTACTTCAGTTGCTGACTTTGTTTTTAACGGCTCCGCTTGTTTGTATCGACTCGCAACATCAACTACGGTTAGCGCGTATTTGTAACCGTTGTCATGCGGCAGAAATAGTATATCAGCCTGATGAACTTTGTTGGGTACGGTAACATCAAAGCGCGAAAAGTTGATTTGTTTAGGCGGTGGTAGATAAATTTGCCATATAGCCTGTTTGGATAACCAAGTAGCCGCAACGGCCTTTGTTACCTTTGCAGCGCTTGCGAGTTTACCAATTGCGGCCTTCCCCTTCCAGTATCCTCTCGGAGAATAATAGATGGATTCCATGTTGTTATTATAAACGCTAGCGTTTTCAATTACCAGCGCGAGAAGCTCCGCTTCCAATCATTAATTTACCTTTCATAGCCGATTTTACCAACCATGAAGCCAATTTTTCTTTGAGGGATTTATCAGGAATAGCATTTAACGCGTGAATTAATTTTACATCCGCGATATGACGCTGTTGCAGATCGCTACTTTTGTAGTAAGCAACATCATGAGCATGACACGCCTTATCGATAGCGTTTATTGGATACTCACCGAGTTTGGGCTGATTTTGATCATCGAGTCTGATATCTAATCGTGTTCCGGGGCCACAGTAGCTATATCCTGGGAGGTGCTTTTCTCCTGGATACTTTGCCCACGGTGTTCCGGGGAGTTTTGATAACTTGGCTGCAATATCACCTCCTCGCTTTTTTTTAAAGCATCCCCGGGTCTAGCAGAAATAAATCTAAATTTCTTTGTACCGCATTGTACACACTTACCAGTAAATGCCGATCTGTTATTTCTTGTTGTAACGGTTGTCATATCATTTGTGCCAGTACGCACTCTACACTTCACACAATATAGATCCATAATTTATGTATAGAGATATGAATATAATTGATTTTTCGGCGACTAAAACAAGAGAACCAGTTAAGCATGTTGCAGCGTTACCAAACTCGATCCGGATGATTATCATCGGACCATCTGGATCCGGCAAGACGCAATTGTTACTTAATTTAATAATGAGATGGATGAAGTGGGATAAGTTGTATTTAATCGCCCCTAGCGTGGATGATCAACGATGCTACGAGGTGTTGAAAGATTTTAACGAGAATGCATCAGCGATCGCTGAAAAAAATGTTATTGAGTTTATTACAGATATCAATGATGCACCAGGTATTGATGATATTGATGGCGACGTTAACAATCTAGTCGTGTATGATGATGTTATGTTAGACAATCAAAAAAACCCAGCTAGGATATTTTCCAGAGGCAGGCATAAAAACACCGACGTGATATATGTCACTCAACGATACACTCAGATTCCAAAAGTAATCAGAGACAACTGTAATATTCTTGCTGTATTCAACGGCGTTGATACACACACGCTACGAAATATTTGGCAGACATGGTGCGGCGGTGACATGGACTTTAATGGTTTTCGAAACTTTTTTAGTCATGCTCAGTCGACCCCACATGGATTTGTAACGATAAATTTACATGATCCTCGGACACGATATCGTATCGGACTTGACCAAATATTCGGTTAGTTGTAAATAATTTTCATTGTAAATAGCCCCTTAGCAGCGGGGGGGGGGGGGGGCAATGACATCGACGCGGTCGTCGCTGTGTTTACCGGACGCTGACGACGCTGGGATCGGCGCGCATTAAACCAAATGACGATTGGACGACCCACCGACGACGACGTCGTTTTTTTTTTACCGGGCGCTGACGACACCGGATCCGCTGAGTGCAGAAAGTATTAATTAAGCAAAATAACGATTGGACAAAATGTCGGATTCGCCCCCCCCCCCCCCCCTGCTGCTCAGAAGCTTGCACCAAGGTTAGTTGTGCATGAAGAAATATAGTTCTCATCATCAGCACCCAGAAATTTTAAGTTATTGAATTTTGAATATGATAGTTCTTCCATAGGTTTACTAGTGGAGTTGAATTGGCACGGCAAGTCCTATAGGTACATGATTGGAAGAATTATCTCCCTTTATTGTCAAAAACTAATTATCGTGGCATCTTGGATAACTTCGGCTGATTCGATAATGGGCTCCACTTTCGATTTCAGGTGATCCACGTATTCAAGCAGTGAAAGATATTATAATAATGGCGATTATTTAGTTCATTCCACCCTTTTTCGTTTTGTTTGAATTAATCTTCCTTTAATTACCATTAGTATACTGCATGATTGTTTAACATTATTACTAAACTGAAGTAAGAAAAATATGGCAAGCAAATTATTCTTGCAAAGCCAAACAAACAAATAACACAAATGGACTCACAATTTGTATCAGTCTTGAAAACGGCTCAGAACGTTCAATACAGCACAAGTTCTCATCGGAACAGAGTGTTGTCCACTGAACATCACTGGTTTCTCCTGATGTGAGGCTAAACTGTTCCATGCTAGAGCAGGGTATGCAAAGACTGTCTTTGTCTGGCATGGTACAATGACCTTTGTGTGTACGAGCTCCACTCTGCATCAGTACCTCTCTGTACGAGATATACAACACCGCCAAAATATTGCATATTGCTGAAATCCATAGAGCAGCACAGAGGACTCGCGTTTTACATGGGTTATTGACCATTTCCATGTGCTTTTCATCTTCACTGATGTACTTATCATATTCATTTAATGTTGTAAGTAATACAGATTCTTTGCAAGGTTTAGATGTCATTATCCCTTTAAGGTACATTTGTCTGGTGCTAACTGTGTAAACCTATCACAGCTTTGAATTTATCCTTGTCTCGACTGTGACTTGTATTGTTACTTTCTTTTTGCGTTCGTCTTATGCAACTTTCGGTTTAGGTAATATAACCAAGACGAGGTATTTTCCGGAATCGGTGTGGCCTATTTCGTTGTATATTTGGTATGCAGTGATAAATTAATTAATTTATTTACTTTTATTCCATATTTAATGAGGTCATAATGCAGTTATAATAATAATATTGTTGACTTTAAAATGAATTATCCCGATCATGGATAAAGGATTACGGTTGTCTAATGATAAAGGTTTCTAAAGAGAAGGTAAAGAGGACATGAAAATGATACATACTATGTTAACACATTTTAACGATATACTGGAAAAACTAAGTACTTTAAAGACCAAAACCCTAGCGGGTATTGGGAATCGGTCAGAACTTGACAGCGAACTATACTGAAATTGAAACAGACATCTCTTTAGAAACTTGGCAATGCAATTATCATAATGACACTATTTTCATTCCACAAGAATATTAGCTATGGAGTAAAGGTATATAAAAACAACATATATAATTTTAGGTAAGGAGATATGGATAACGTCATAAATAAACTTAGTTCGTAGGCTTTTAATATAATTTTCCCTAATGACTTATTCACCCATCATTTATAAAATTCCTATATCATTATTACCCACAAAATATGATGCAGATAACAATTTGCTGTCTTCCACTGTTCAGCTATGCATTGCTTTCATTTGTCTTTCTAATGTTCGCTAAATCCCGTGATCGGCACAGTTAAGTGGTACCGCACGGCTTACATCATGGGAACTACGCACACGCGGAGAGAGAGAGAGAGAGAGAGAGAGAGAGAGAGAGAGAGAATAACGATTAAAGAAACACTTTAAAATAACATGACAAATTTGGAGAACGGTGCAGACCGCAAACCATGTGATCAGGATCTGGTAATCTTCTTGTCTCCATACAATCTGGATTATTCTAGATCAAATAGGGCTTCTCACGAATCTGTCAGTACTGTTCCAACTTTCATTTTCATTTTAATTTTATATTTTGCTTAAGTGACATGGAATTTACACTCGATAAATACCGACTTCTACCAAGCGCTAGGGCGACATTAAGAGTTATAATGGTCATACTTTATCGGAAAACGTCTCGAAAGTTCTATGATTTTAGTAGTCCCCGTTGTTTGATGCCAGCCATTATCCAACGCCTCGAAAGGACTATACTGGATAAGGAGCATTTTCTGCCCCCTCTCCAAATGTCATTATATGAAGTATACTGCACGTATGAGATGGTTCACATTTATTTCTGAACATCATTTCTGTGTTCACGTGTCTGTTACCATGTTTAGTGGGTGTTGAAACACTAAAAAAAGATATGAAAAGTAGTCATCTTTTCCATCTACTTATCATAGAAACTGCTTTATCAAGAAATTTTCACTCAGTTTAAAATTTGCGATATGCATTTTTATTATTTTAGGGGTTTAAAAGGCTCTGTAAATATAATTTTTTTTCTAAAACTATTCCAAATTGATATATCGTAGCCAAAACAAAAATAAAATATACCCAACTTACACGTCAACTGAAAACTGCGTCTAAATAACATTGAGAAAACAGGTACCTAACCATAAAATAAAATAAAAAGTTCCTGCATGAAATATTGTTTTATAATTATTGAACGATACATAATGTTACTGAATTGCTTAAATGATTGTTTAATAATATCGAATGCTATTATTGTAAAAGAGGAATTAACAGGGGCCAATACGTTCGCATCTTCACCAAATATATGGGTTTGTTACCTTCACTGGAAATGACAAGTGTTCTTTGTGTATTGTTATAATTATAATTTCATGGCAATATAACACACACACACACACACACACACACACACACACACACTCGCGCGCGTTTCAATCTTTAGAAGAAAAACAAATATAAATACTTTGACTTCAATACCACTTGATGTCTCCTCTATAGTCAAACTATAATCCGTTTATAAACTATATATTTGGCTGCAGATCAATGAGAATGCCAAGCAATATTTAATATCCCTTATACCAACACCTTAGTACTTTTTGCATACTTTTGTGAAACATGACTGGTAAAGGGTAAACGGACCCCCAAAAAATCATCTCTTGTTTTGTTTTAGCAGCAAAATCGATAATGGCGCGACTATACTGTTCATTAATACTCCAAAAGAAGCGCAATAGTTGACTTCAAAGTCCAAACTCTTGATCACATGATATTAGTTAGCTTTCATAATTGCCCACTTAGTCCATATCTAAGTTAAGTTAAAATAATTAAAAAAATATAAGTTTCAAGTATTTGGGATACGAACCGCAACACCAATTTTCTAAGAGTTTAAAACACAATTGTAAATATAAATCTACCCTTGACAAAATTGGCAAGTGCGTTATTCACAACTTTAGCCTTCTTTAAATATAGAATTTGGGCATTAATAGGAAAGAAAACACTACTGGTTCAACACTTTTAACGAACTTATAAAAAATACAAAAAATGTTTTAGAAGTAATAATGTAACAAGCCAGATTGGTTTCTTGACCGAGTGATGTCTAACCCTGGCGAGAATTCCCACTAGAAGTCATATGTTCCTTCTGATTCCAAAGACTTCATACAACTACTGTTGTAAACTGGAAAGTCCAATTTTCACTAATTTGCAAAATAAATTTACTCTAATTAATGCAAGACCACAGATCTCACAACTTCCCATTTGTCTGTCAACCGCACAACTGCATGGTTTCTCTTCATTAACTTTCCGTAACGTACCGACAGTATTTCCGCCGTGAAACTATGCAACTCAACCACCAATACAGGGAACTATTTTTACTACGCCACCTTAGGCCAGTCAAACCATGATTTTAAGCCACATTTCGCATGTAACGCTACACCATATTTACCACCATAAAAACAATAAATGGCACCTTCCGACGACAGGACAGTCCCTTCTCGTTTATTCCATTGTATAATTTACCAGTCTCCAATCATAAATACTGTACCTGGTGTCACACGATGAATTCATACAATTGGATTTTAATAGGGACTACTGACTGACAAAGACACTCATGCGGCTCTGATCTGAATTCACAAAAAGAGTATTATGGCATCATGAAACTCACTAACACTTCACTCCGTGACGTTTGCCCTTAGTAACTGGCTAATTATTTCGATCTGAGGACTATATCCCCAGCACCGACTTCCCATGATCAAACAAGTAATCACAAAACTCTAAGAAATCTTTTAAAATGGAGAGTTATAAACAAATGGGTATACTCCAAATTGATTCCAATAACATTGGACGATTTTGAGCATATGTCAGCCACGCGTTATAAAATCCGTAAGTGTTTAAAGTTATGAGGTAAACTTTTAATGAAATGAAGTGTGTGTGTGTGTGTGTGTGTGTGTGTGTGTGTGTGTGTGTGTGATTTGAATTTTTAATGTAGTTTTAAGAATTTTTCCGTTATATCGCTACGATGTCTGCAATGTGGCAGTTTACAGTGATATCTAGCATTGGGTCAACACGCTGCAGACATATGACATCATGTTCCAACCAGTCCCATTATCCTGACACCCGGCCGACCAGTCCTAACACTAGCCTCTTAATGCTGAACGCCTAGCGAAGTAGCTGTTAGTAAAAAATTTAAGTATTTGGTATGACTCGGCCGGGGTTCAAACCTATGACCTCCAGCATCTAAGACGGACTCTCTAACCACCAGGCCACCGGAGCGGTCTCAGTGAAAATAAAAAAAAATTATGCTATTACAATAAATATATAGCATTTAGATAAATACATTGAACTAATAGGATTTTTGCTGGTTTTGGTGTAGAAGTAATGCAAATACCCTTTCAATTCAAAATTCATAAATCAATTCAGTTACTTATCTTCCATCGCGACTGTGGACATGGTTCCCACTGTTTGGAAACAAACTGTTTCTAATTTCAGTAATGTTAGAAAAATCATTGATTAGTAAGCAAGTTAAAATTATTATGTCAGTCCAAAACCGCTTTTCTTGATGTGGACGAATGCATCGGAAAATTTGATAAAAAATTAGCATGAAAATATTTAATATAAATAAACATGGATAAAAATTATACTGTTTAATTATGAAAGAATAACCGTTTCGCAACATAGGT
The DNA here is from genome assembly GCA_028554795.2 of Sinohyriopsis cumingii. Classification (NCBI taxonomy): domain Eukaryota; kingdom Metazoa; phylum Mollusca; class Bivalvia; order Unionida; family Unionidae; genus Sinohyriopsis; species Sinohyriopsis cumingii. The sequence goes on from CM068827.1 coordinate 26,253,057, forward strand.
TCCACTACCCTTGTTTTTTTTTATTCAGACAAGATTGGCCACTCTTGTTTTGTTCAATTTTAGATTAAATACCAAATTATAAAAATGTTACTTTCCATGACATAAAGATAAAATGATTTTCAAATTGTGCATTTTGTTTGTTATGAAAACTGAACATTCTCTAAAACTTGATTTCAAACCTGTAAATTGACAGCTTTTGATATTAAATATATTAATTATATAAAACAAAAATAAAGGAGATGTGGGGGATTCAACTAGGTGAGACAATATGGCATATTTACGCTCAACAACTGGGCGTTTGAAGCCAACGAAACACATACTGTATATCATGCAGATTACACATTTCTTTCCGAACAGATTTTGTATAACTGCTCCTTTGTTTCTTGCTCACTCAGTGCTTTACTTTAAAGAATTAATATTGTTACAATATGAAGAAAGACCCAGTTAACAAAATTTAATGAAACTTACGCTAATTGTAGCTGTTATTTCCATAAGAAAGTTGACAGATTAATTTAAAGATTACATGTACGGAATTTCACTGTAACAGTGAGAACATTACACGTATCAATTAAACGGCATCGTGGTAAAATGAAGAAAAAACCCTGTTATTTCTGTATCAAATAAATAATTTGTACTTTCCCTATTATTTGCATCTTGCTTTTGCAAAAAATTGACAATGTAAAAGTACGATTCCAGGTAATGTTTGCTCCACCTAGTCTTTGTTTACTTATTGTTCCAAATGACCCTTCGCCGCCTCTTCGAAAATTTGCGTTCCCAAGGCAATTTAGAAAGAATAAAAAAAAAGTAAGAAATGAATGGATATTACTGCTTTCATAATATCTGAATAGTTTTTTTCCGTAATTTTTTGTTGGTATAATAATGGAAGAAATACTATAACGCACTGTAGAAATGCGCTTCTAATTAATCACACGTATCGATACGTACGCAGCTACCGTGTAACAGGGAGAACAACGACAATGACACCTAGACTAGAAAACTCAAGAATTTTTTAGTTTTTAGTGATTAGCTCAAACGTGCTCCCGTACGTTAATATGAGAAAAAAATTCTCAATAGAAACACTGTCAGTGGAAATACCTTGTTGGAGAGAGCCTGTGCTTGGATCGTATTTCTAGCTTCAAGTTTTTCAAACGTAACATTTTCTCTTAAATTTTCCATACTAGCCCGTGTTCAAAGGTAGTGTTTAGGTATTAAAAAAAAAACAATTTTATAAGCATATTTAATGTACAATAGTGTGATTTATACATCGAGTAATACAACTAGACAAAGAGTTGTAAGTTAGAAATATCCCCCCCCCCATAAAAACTGGGGCAGGAAATGGCCTTTATTCAAAGCAGTTCTTTCCAAGGTTATAAACTGCCCCAGCACTTGATGTTAGCCGGTATTCATTTAGTGTTCTTTCTTTAACTGTTAATTACTTACACTGATCCGTTGGTAGGGATCTCAAATATGCACTGATTTTGATACCCAAGCCAGTATAAAATCAAGGTTTATGTGTCCAACTTTCGAATTCCTTTATGCATTCTACTTTCGTTTCCGGTGACTAATAGATTCATGCATGTAAAAAGAAATTTGATCAGATTATAAAACGCAGCTTGACCTGACCTTGTATTTTAAAAAAATGCGTTTGTAGTAAATCTTTGTAAATTTTGTTTTCTTGAAAATACCTCATATCATTTGATAAATATTAATAAATGGGTACCTGGGTCAAGGAAATGTTTTTGGAAAATGTAATTTTAAAGGATTTGAATGGGCTGTTATTGTCGACACAAAGGCTCTAAGACCTACCGCCAATGGGGACAAATTACCTGAATAGGGCGTTATCTCTCGTAATAGATTAACTTGGATTTTTGAATTTTTTTTATTTCAACATTAATTTCGACCAAGAGTACGAAAGGCAAACTAAGAGAATGTATTTAATGTTATAAAACGCAAAGTAGGTACGGATATTTAACTTGCCGAAAAATGCAAAATAGATGAAAATGGGTTGGGTGGAGGTATTTTAGCTTGCTTAGAATGCAGAGCGTATGAGGGTATTTACCTTGCCATAACACGCAAATGGGGAGGGGATAACTTGCCATAACACGCAAAGCAGACGAGGGTATTTTGTGTAGCTCGCCATAAACGCAAAACAGATGAATGTATTTAACTTTGATTTAGGCAGAATGTTACAAACAGTGGCGTTAGCTTCAACGTGGATTTATAGGTGGTATTCACTCTTTCTTTCTTTCTCAAGAAAGTAAAAAACATTGAATTGCACATTTTATTTATTGTGCAAGAGTTAGCAAAATGAAGTAAAATCCAAATATTGTATTAGTCTGACCTGGCCATTATTCCATTTGTAAGTCTTTTTCACTGACAAAACTAAGCATTTGTTCTCCCCATCGCTGTGCTGGAAGTTGTACCAGTCACAAGTGTTGCAGGGTATGGTTAACAATTTTTCATGTTAATTATTTTAATCACAGTTATGTAATAAGTTCATGCAAAACTCGGTCAGTTTATTTTGCCAATGTTATTTCAAGGTATCTACCCTCTGCTTTCATTTTGCAATAGGTTTTACACAAACAGCTCTGAAAATATTTTGAAAACTATATGGCCTAGACACTGTAATATTTGTGGGAAATCTTAGTCCAGAGCTTTAACGCTATGCTCCCGATGGTGCCACAACACCTAATACTGTGCATTGAGACTGATGGTGCTATAACACCAACTAGTAGGCATTGAAACTGATGGTGCTATAACACGAAATAATGCGCACTGAGGTTGAATGTGCTATAACACCAAAACGTGCAGTAATACTAATGGTGCTATAACACGGAATATTGTACATTGAGACTGACGGTGTTAAAACACCTAATAATGGGCTTTGAAAGTGATGGTGCTTTAACACCGACTAGTTGACATTGAAAGTGATGGTACTTTAATACCGACTAGTTGACATTGAAAGTGATGGTGCTTTAACACCTAATAGTTGACATTGAAAGTGATGGTGCTTTAACACCTAATAGTGGGCATTGACTGTGATGATGCTTTAACACTTATTAGTGGGCATTGAAAGTGATGGTGCTTTAACACCTAATAGTAGGCATTTAAAGTGATGGTGCTTTAACACCTAATAGTTGACGTTAAAAGTGATGGTAATTTAACACCTAGTAGTGGGCATTGAAAGTGATGGTGCTTTAACAACTAATAGTTGACAATGAAAGTGATGATGCTTTAACTCCTAATAGTAGGCATTGAAAGGGATAGTGCATTCATACCTAATAGTGGGCATTGAAAGTGATGATGCTTTAACACCTAATAGTGGGCATTGAAAGTGACGATGCTGTTACACCTAATAGTTGGCATTGAAAGTGATGGTGCTTTAACACCTAATAGTGGGCATTGAAAGTGATGGTGCTTTAATACCTAATGACGGGCATTGAACGTGATGATGCTTTAACACTTGATTGTGGGTATTGAAAGTGATGATGCTATAACACCTAATAGTGGGCATTGAAAGTGATGGTGCTTTAACACCTAATAATTGTCATTGAAAGTGATGATGCTGTTACACCTAATAGTTGGCATTGAAAGTGATGGTGCTTTACACCTAATAGTAGGCATTGAAAGTGATGGTGCTTTAATACCTAATGACGGGCATTGAAAGTGATGGTGCTTTAACACCTAATTGTGGGTATTGAAAGTGATGATGCTATAACACCCAATAGCGGGCATTAAAAGTGATGATGCTATAACACCAAATAGCAGGCATTAAAAGTGATGATGCAGTAACACCTAATAGCGGGCATTGAAAGTGATGATGCTTTAACACCTGATAGCGGGCATTGAAATTGATGATGCTATAACACCTAATAGTGGGCATTGAAAGTGATGATGCTTTAACACCTAATATGGGGCATTAAAATTGATGATGTTATAACACCTAATAGTGGGCATTGGAACTGATCGTTCTATTACATGAAATAATGCGAACTGATATTGACTGTGCTATAACACCGAAATGTACATTATTAAATTCCAAATAATCCCAAATGTCATGTAGCAAGTTCAAAAGTATAGGATGTTCCGAATGAATTCCAATAACATTGATTATCCTGATCTACCGCCTTTTATGCAATCCATAATGTTGTCTATGCATGAGTTCACAATAATTCTAAAATAATGTGGTAATCCAAAGTCAATGAGCACTTAGCAATTCCAATGAACAATTTAAATAAATAAATCTACTCGAATCACAAAACAACATTAAAGGATTCCAGCAGACTGATATTTAAACATGAATGAATTATTTGTTTATCAATGAATGAATTATTTGTTTATCAAGTCCATATTTATATAGATTTTCACTTGACCTATAACCTAACAGAGTGTGAGGAGTTTGAAAATCTTAGTCTAACTGTATACAAATCTGACCTTGAATTCTTGCTTCAAAAACAAGCTGTTTACAACAGGTGACGATTATCTTAAAGTCCAATCTTCAATCATGGACAAAAGTTAACAACACGATATAGACGCAGATTTCCCTCCAAACAATTCAGCATGACTTTAGCAAATGATCGTCTTGCAGCGTTTTTTTTTTTATCTCTCGACGTGTTCTAAGTTGACGCCTTATAAATATCGCTAACGTTCGTTTAACTCACCTTTGTCTTTTGGAGTGTGACACCAAGAAGAATAGACGCAATCATTTTGCTTCAATTTCAGAAGTTCGTTGACGTCGCCTGAGGATATAAATCGACCCAAACCGTCGTGTTACTATTGTTCTGTCGTAGGAAAGTGCCATATTTCGTGCACTTATAATAATCGGTATAACAAAATAATCCGACACTTCCCCACGTTCCATTTAAGGCGTATTCTTTGTACTGTGCTACAAATTATGAGTTTCCGCACACGTATGCGTCGATTTTCCTTGGCATGATGAGGTAAGATGGGATGGTATAAATTCGTTGGTGGCAAAACATTGAATTTGATCAAACCTTAGTACTGGCGTATGTTTTCCACGTCGATGTTTCTGTCAATATTTCATGATAATCGCTGAGGAATCGAGAATTTTTACAGACCCAAGAATACAGCGGACATATATCGATGCATGTGAGTTGTTCTCCTTTAAATTCGAAAACTCATACAGCAAGTCTGGAGAATTGTTTCATACCCCAAACAAGCCAATTGTGTGGATTCGATGGTTCGATGTACATTACATCAGACTCTTTTACGATGCGTCTAAATTCTGGGTTGGTTTTGAAACGTCCATCTTAGTCGTGTTCTCACATTTCTATCATTTGGTATTCTTAACTTTCTCAATTTGGACGTAGTTGGTATGTTTTTGTACCACTCTTCCATGGTAGACTCTGACAAATGAAATTTTAGGTCCCGTTAAGGATGATAAGTAGGGAATCCATCAAATAAACATCCCTGAAATTCGTAAACAATCTGTGAGTTTTCTTAAACCCAACCATCTGCTAAATGAGATCACACTTTTTTTCTCCAGTTTGTGGCATGTTTTATCCACTTGTCTTGAGTTTCACAAAAGTAATGTAACTAACGACGTTTCTCTGAATTTGGACGACATGAGAATAGGATTGGGGCAGTATGATGCCTAATTTGTTCTTTTGCATGAACCTCTCTCGGTATGCTAATTAACGCGCTTTGGTAAAGGTAGAAGATTCCTTCAGTGGTTCGATACCTCAGTGATTCATAAATAATTGTCGAAATTTTCCACTACAGTTCTGAAATCTCCACATCGGATGGACAATATTTAATATTTTTTCTTGAAAAGAAAAATATATCTCTGGAGAATGGGTTTGGTACCAAGCGTAAAGCTTCTGATGTTTCTGTTCGTATACCATCGGGATCGTGTTTATGAACTTCATCAAATGCGACAGCATAGCATTTTGATTGGATAGTGTGGAAAATAGCCTATAGCTATTTCTGTTACTCAAAACGCTTTAGGAATAAGGCATAACCATATAAGTCATGGAATCTTTAAATTATAATTTTCCTACTTTTATGGTGACTGTTGGAAATTTGCTTCTTTTATCTGAATAATAGTTCAAATGAAATTGTCCGGCATATCCTGAGAATTTGTAGGCAATGAAGATAGCGTATTCATGAAACTTCCCGTGACCATATACCTCCTCCTTGCCCCAAGTATCTTTGGTGGGGTCTAAAATTCACTCAGTAAAATCAGAGATTTGCGTGAACAACGAAATGTCTCTTCACGATCACTCGCATAATGCTGCAGTGATAAAATCAAAGTTCTTAAATGCAGGGGTCATAAGCGCGATGAGCCACATAAAAGTTAGGAATGTGAATTCCGGTCTCTTGAGAACGTTCAAAGTAAAAATTAAATATATAAATACAATTCTTTTCCTTCTCTTGTTCGTCATTCAATAATTTCTCTAATTCGTTTTCAGATCTTTGAATATTACAGTGATGATCGAACTCGACGAGCTGGTCACAACCACTACATCGTTCTTTCCCGCACAAACCATAAACTATTGTTATTGGTGCGAACGTGCCTTCCACAGGTGGGATACACTGCCAAAACAAAAATCGCTAGCAATTTCCTGTTGTTGAAATGGTTTCATGCGATGTAGCTCGTCTATACTGGATTGATGACTGTTCATTTGCAAGTGGAGCATTGAACCCTTTATTGTGCTTCAGAAATGCAAGGTCTGGAGGTTAAACGGGTACGAAATCTCTCTCCGCAATGAATATAGTGCTCCGGATGTTTTTTTCTTTAGCCACGTTCCAACGTAATAGGAGGGGACAGTATGTGTTGAAGCGTTTGCATTTCAGGATCTCCACATATGGTCTCTTCAGAAATGCAGAAGTTCTGCTTCTCTTTTCTGTTTGGTTCTGTCCGATTTTATAAATTCTCTCTCTAAGGTTTTCATTCCGGTGTATCCTGCATCTCTGTCTTAAGTCGAGTCAGTAATATAGCACGGGCAAAACACATCCGATCTTAATGGTTCTTAATCTATACGACACTTCGTTTGGTACTATAAAATTGATCTACTAATTAAATTTGCTGTCGTCTGCCGCTGCTACAATGAGTTACAAATGCATCATGTGAAAAGTAGCTGTTATCACTGTCAAAAAAATTGTCCTACAGAGAATTGCACGAAAGAGAATAATGAGAACAAGGAGAAGAGAAGGATTGTTCAGAAGCAGAAGAACCCATTCAAGTGAAGAAATTCAAACGGCAAGAAAATTAGACCGGCAGCAGAAGAAGAACCCATGCTAGTGAAGAAATTCAAACGGCAAGAACATTAGACCGGGCAGCAGAAGAAGAGCCCATGCTAGTGAAGAAATTCAAACGGCAAGAAAATTAGACCCGGCAGCAGAAGAAGAACCCATGCTAGTGAAGAAATTCAAACGGCAAGAAAATTAGACCCAGCAGCAGAAGAAGAACCCATACTAGTGAAGAAATTCTGGAAAGAAAGACAGCATAGGAGAGGAATGGACTTTTGTGATGTGTTTTAATATTTGATTTTCATTCTTATTCACCAGAGGATATTAAAAATACTTAAATGTATCATCTTTTTTTATTCCTTTTTAGCATGAACAAAACGACACACGTCTTACAACGGAGGGAGTTTATTTCCTTTGATTTGGCAAGCGTTTAAGTAGTATCTCTTTTAAAAGCGATCCAGGTGGAAATAGCCGTTGCGTTTTGCAGTACAGTTTCGGCTTCACAACATCACCTGTACATGCCTTACATCCTTTCCACGTCCAAGTTGTTGTAGTGGTAGTGATAATTGCCGTTGTCGCCCATCGTGAGGTAGAGTTAAACAGATTAAAATTGTTCTTAACAAGAGAAAACACTTCATTGTTTTGCCGTTTATACACGCATATAGAAAATATTATTTTCTGTATGTCAATCGCACAAAACATAAAAAATAATCTAGTTCAAAATAACGTGAAAAGTCTTAACTATTGCAATACAGAATAGTACGTATCATTTCTTTTTACGTGATTGGAATCATTCTTTTCTTCACAGTCACAGGCACTCCATGTGTGAAGCAAAACTAGTTTTTTTTCCGTTTTCGAAAAACAGAAACAGAAAATGGGACCTTACAATAAATCTTTAGCTCAACGCCAAATTCTGACTTAGTGTGATAACGTGGCAAATCTAACTACGGCCTCTCTTCACATTTCACTCGGAGTCAGTGTTATGCACATCTGCATTATTTATATTTTTTATAACAATGATGTCCATAAGGGTCATTTAGTTAATTATAGTTTTAATACTAATATTGCAATATCGTAGTTTGCAGTTTTATAGAGGAGTCATGTATTGTGCGTATTACGATTTCATTCAGAAAATTCCTGAGGTCGATATATTAAAACAGTTCAAGTAAACATCACGTGATCTAACATGGACATTAGCACTGGTATAAAGGTCAGACTGATCAAGCTCTTGATTGGCTAGAACAGGAACAGCCGATTTTTTTACATTTCAATCAATATTTCGAAATATAAAAATTATTCAAAGGTTTTGTATTTCATTCTAGCTATTGTGTGTTAGTTAACAGTATATTGGTTTATAATGCGGAATTAATTATTCTTGATGTTCCTACTGGTGGAAGAAATAGTGAGGGGATGGATTCATTTATTTAATATAGTCATTCGTTGGAATCGCAGAGCTATAATACTTATTTTAAGGACGCTTGGATTTGTAGCTAACCTGGATTTACCGTGAACTCATTTAAAGGACATTTAGATTCAAACAGTGATTCCTATAAAGTGTTAGTACATCTGGACGTTACAGTCATCATTTGGAATACCTTTGGAACATATTCGGATTACTTGGAACTATTGGAATTGATAGAACGTTTAGGGATGTTTAGAAATTCATTAATAACTGTGGGATGGGTTGGTTTTGATTCTTTCACTACTTATTTTAGGAAAATAAGTTAATGTTTTAAATTATGCAAATATTGTTTGTTATCGCTCTTTCTTGTTACGTAGTTTAAGCCTATGGATCGTAACAGTAAGACACACACACACACACACACGCATACGCACACGAATTAGAAACGAAATCAGCTGGTGTTTGGTACGGACAGTTGCATGTGCTACAAAAACATGGTAAAAGGTTGTATTTATAAGAGAAGTACTAAATCTGCCTTATAAAGCATCGGCATGCAATACGATTGCTGCCATTTTCAGCAAGGTATAATGGGTAACCCTTTTAGGAGGATATTCAGACTAGGGAGTTGAGATTAAAAAGAGTATTACAAATTCTATTCCCTGCTTGGCTCGAATGTTCCATTAGAATATCGAGATGACCTATCAGGAATCAAGAATATTTATGTATCCAAGGGTGCAACAAACACTTTAGTATATTTGATGTTTTGTTGGTGTTTTTTTCTTTTCCTCCTTTAGATTCGTCAACATCATACACCTTGCATATTACGTTGGTACGTCCCCCAAACAAGACGTCGCGAAGATAGAACGCTCGATTTCTTCCACATTGTTATTTTGGACGACTATTATGTAATCTATATTTTGTGTTTGGATTTTGTTCATGATTATCGATTTTAATGGCCGTTTTACAAACAACATATTACATACCTAATTTTTGTCTATGATCGTAGATTACATTTTAAGATAAATATTATTTATACGTGAACACGGATCAGAGTTCAGTACATTGCTTTCCCCTTGGAAATTCCTGGTTCATTTGATGTTTGCCATGTTCTTTACTAAAATTTAAGTAAAAGACCTCACCCTGTTTTCAACGTAGAATATTCTTGAAATGAACTCATTAATCTCATCCTGGTCCTCTTATTGTGTCTTAGGATTTTGTATTAAAGTTGTTTACATCAGAATAATTTATTTATATCTTAACATCAGGAGTGCAATCAATCTTTTAATTGTGTTCCGTTACAATTTGATAGGATTTATTTAAATTATTCATGTTAATTACAAAGTGCTCATTGATACTGAAGGACTAAATTACTTGTTTGGTATTATTATGAGTATATTCAAAGACATTCTGGATTATATCATTGTGATATATCAAGATTGTTAGCAAATAAAACTATTCTAAGCTATCGGTATATCAGCGCTTTTAAGATTGGAATTCATTCGGAACACCACTGGAATTAATTCGGAATACTCTTTACGTTTGGACTTGTGATAGATCTTTTCGGTCTATTAGGGATTTAATTCGCAATACTGTTAGTTCTTTTTAAATGTTCACCTTGTATTTCAAGGAAAAAAAATATTTCTTGAATTTTAGTAAACCTCTTTTCTGTTACATAGATTAAACCATAGAGTAATCATTTAATAAAAAGTAGAAACAATGTATCGTTTGGATGTTTGATTAAATTTTAAAAAATGCAACTTTATTCCAAATTGGAAATAACTTTAATTATGACATATTCTGAAAATGTTTTGACAAAAATATGCAAATGCACATTTGTGGAACTCCTCAGCAATAAAGCTGAACAGACGACAAATTATTAGGGGAATTCGGTGTGGTTATTTTCTGTAATTAGGTGTATACATGCCTGTCTAGCTGTGTGTTCCATTCTTAAATTGCATTTCTATATGTTTTCACGACTTTGTGTTTCGATATATACAACTAAAAATTGAAACAAATTGTATTTTGGGCAATCAAGTTCTCTGCCAATGAGACATTTATTTTTTAAATAATTTTGAATTACTTTCACAACCTAATGATTACATAGTAGCACATTTGTAAGATTACAGCAGGGAAACTAAAAGTAACTTGCAAAAATAACTCAAGACTGTCGACGCAAGAAGTTTATGAAAAAGCAAAAGAGAAAATGATGTCATGCACGATATTGCCTCCAACAAAATCTGTAGTGGTTCTCTCTCTCTCTCTCTCTCTCTCTCTCTCTCTCTCACACACACACACACACACACACACACAACAACAACAACAACAACAACAACAATTGCAATAAAAAAAAATCACACTGAATATATTACTTTTGGTTTCTGGCAAAGTAAACAAACTTTCCGCTGTTGTATTTATATAATAAGGTTATCTCTCCAATCTCATGATCGCTCTATACAAATAGAATCGGAATTTCCATAGAACTTTGGAAGTTCTAAAAGTCCACTCCAAACACAGAATCATAGCACGGAATTTAGTTTTCCCCAGTTCTAATAAACATAAACAGTACAAAAAGAAAGAGTGAAAACAACAAGCTTTAAAAATACAATACTTTATTTCCCTGGAAACATTCTGTAAAAATGACAAATTATGAACTTACGACTTTATAGAATCATCCGAAAATAATCCAAAAATAATCAGAAATAATCCGAGAATAAAATTTTAGTAGTCCTAATAACTAAATGTTCTACTGATTTCACGTTCGAATCTCGACGAAGAATCCAAGATGGAAAACGATGCCGTATGCTGCAATCTGTAGTGTTGAAATCTACAGTTCCTTGTAGAAGTAAGAATTATCACTCCGGTTTCTGATAGCTGAACAAATATTTATGAAAAAACTGTTCTTGTTCCACAATATTACATGAGCACACGTATTTTCAAGAAAAATAACAGAATTAATCCTTTTGAATCCACGTAATTTGAAATAATTCCAAACCAAATAATTTGAAATAACTCCAAACAACACAAAATACAACGAACACTTTAACGGCCCTACTTCTACTGAGATTAATTCTCCAAAACATGGGTTATATGGGCTTTCTAAAAAATAAACAAGGGTCGCGTGATCATCTTCTGGTAGTTTGTAGAAGCAAATACTTGTTACAGATCATGTTTACCCAGTGTGACCCTGACGAAAACCAATCATTTTTACTCTAAGAAAACAAATATTGTTTATATCTTAAAAACAATGTCCCATCATGACCTTGGAAACTACCAATCATTTTAAAATTAAAAAAACCTGTTTACGAAGGTTGCTACAAATTCTGAAACAAGGTCAGGATTTAGTTTGACACCTGGTGTTTATAAAATAACGGTCAAGGTAAAACTATTTTCTAAAAAATGTATCATCTCTAGTGAATAAATTTACATTGTAATAAAAAATAATTTTTAAAAAAAACTGACAAACAATTAAATTGAAATAAATATGTATTAAATCTGATACAATACCATGTTCAAATTCCAAAGGGTTCAATAGTAGCCTGTCAGATAAATTTCCATAGTCTCCATGTAGTGATCGAAACGCCAATGTTAAATTTCTTTAGGTCCTTACGGTACATCAACAAATTCAAACCTCCTCTAATTTTTCCCATAAGGTACACCACCCCTAACTAAATTCTTCACATTTTCTCCATTTCCCTAATATTTTTGACACAATATTCACACAAGTTACTAAAAGTTTAAATCAGAACTAATGGTGCAGCAGGGATTAAATCCTTGATTGTAAATTCCCAATCACCATTCTCGGTGGAAATATAATCGAATCAAGCCTGAACTATCGCTGAACTAACGCGTAACTTGAGGCAGAAGCAAGCAACAGTGAATCTGGCCTTGTTTTTTTTTTTTTTTAAAGAACTTAAGACTAACTGGAGATATGATACCTAACTATTTCTAATAGTGGGACGGGTAATAAATCCTGGATGCATGGCTCCCCAATCCTTGTTTCTTACAGGACAAATCCTGGATAAATACCCAATCTTATTCACGAGCCGATGCAGGCTGGGAATCGAGCCTTGGATGTACAATCTTAAACATTGCGGAACTAGTTTAAAGCTCAATACACCCACATCCGCTTTCCAACCATGGCTAAGTAGGAAGTGATTTCTACCTAGGAGGGCTGACACTGGGATGAAATCCAGTAATGAATATCCCTACTCCCTACCCATAACAAGACTAAAGCATAAATAGTGACCAAAATGGCCCCAGCAGCAGAGAGGGTGAACAGACCTTTTTGCTGAAACGTAATTTTTAAAAAATAAAGCTTCCTACGAAAACGAAAAAAATATGGTCACTAACGCCAAACCAAAGCCTCTAACTTTAACGAGAGTTTCTCTGATTGGAATAGTTGTTTTTGTTACTTTATCGTTGTCGTTAGTGTTTTTCTAAATTTGTATGTGTGTTTTCGTTTGCCCACCGGACGTTTCATTGAGGTCGCACCCTCTTTGCTGCTATAATTAAATCATTATTATATCAATAATGGCGCCAGCTACGGAATCCTATACAGCTAGATTAGCTAGAGAATGATTAGAAGCAATCAATAAGTTTTTGCCTGTTCGTGATTCTTTTAGACAAAAACTTCAAGAAAGTCAAGAATCACAAGTTCAATTCACAGAAGGTGCAGAAAAGTTATTTAAATCTATTACAAATGTCACTGAAAGAACTGCAGAAGCTACCGAGGCTCACATTCCAGAAGTAAAACAAACTGCTGAGCAAACTGGAAAGATAGCAAGAAGAACTAAACTAACAAAAAAGATTTAAAGAGATCTTCCAAATGAAATAGCTGCTGCTCAACCTCTCCCCGACCCCCATGGAGGAAGAAATACTTGAAGGTATTGGCAAAGTTCGTAATGAAATAGCCGACGTAAAAACAAATTTTAAAGAATGTGGTATTGAAGAACTTAAAGACGTTGAAGAGGAAGATTTTTCTCGTTTTGCATTTGATAGTCGTTTTCAAAAGTCTGAAATTTTAAAATCTAAGTTAAAATAAATAACGATAGTTATTTTCAGTGGTTAAAGCGTGTGTATTATAACAAACCCCAGGTTAGAAGTAATGATGAAGTATATAATAAATACATTGACGACATAAATAAGTTTAATTCGGAGTTACAATTTCAACAACAGCAACCACAACCGTCTGAGCAAGAAGAAGAACAAGATCCAGAACTAACTGAAATTAGGAATAGATTTTCATCTAAAGGTATTAAGAAAATTGCAAATTGGAAAATTAGTAAGTACTGTTGCTAAATCAAAATTAACAGACTTTATAAATACGGAACATAATGATAATTATGTAGAAGGTACAAGAGATTTGGTTAAGGATTTATATTCTGTATATGGTAATAACATTCCCAGTGATTATGACCAGAGTTTTATTAATTTTAAACGTGATGTAGAAGATTTTAAAAGACAAGGAGAGGAACGAGGAGAGAAAGCAAAAAGGAGCCGAGATAAACCAGAAGCACAAGCAAGACTTTATAATCCTCCAGAAAAACGGAAAAAGGATTATGGCGATTACACACCTCCTAGCGCCACAGGAAGTAGTTTTTACTCGACCACGCCACAGGAAGTGGTTTTTACTCGACCACGCCAGGAGGAAGTGGTATAGGAACTTGTCCTGACAGTGTTCTTGCCGATGTTGACCGATTAGAAATACTGATCGGAGGAAAACGCGCAGGAAATAATTCTCCAGAAATTACTAATGAAATATCTGATATTTGTCGAAGATTATTTACAGGCGGTGTTATGGATCGTAACATTTATCATTCTCTTAATGAAATTGCTGATGAGTATTACAGCGACTGAAATAATTAATTAATCAGCATGTAATTTAAAAATGATTATACACACTGCTCAACGGGGGACTGTAGTAGTTAGGGTAGTAAATTCACGATTGCCAAATTACAAAGCAATTTACGGAGAGGGACTTGGTGATGTTGCTATGGGTTTATTCAGAAAGATGGCTCCAAAAGTAATACCGATTGCAAAACAATTAGGTATGAAGGCTATTGATGCTGTTCGTGATAAAGGTATTCGTGCTGTTGGTAATGTTGCTAGCAATGCTTTTTCAGCAATTAAAGAACGATTAGCTCGATCTGTAAATCAGTAAAATAATAAATCAAGCTGCAAATAAAAGCTAGCAGAATTGACTGTTAATTAAGTTGTTCCTACAAGTTGACTCCGGTAAATACAAGTTTTATTTCAGGAAGTGGTTTTCGTATTAGACGAAGATAGTTATAATAAGATGTTTAAGGTTATATCCGTCACAGCGTTCGATATGGGCGCACCAGTCCTCAAAGATGAATCTATTTGTGATTATCAGTATTATTCTAACGATGCACGTGTACCAAATCAGCGTGGTCGAATCGAATTACAAGTTCAAGATACAAACATATATTTCTTACCTGCTGAATCGTTTATTATTCGTAGATGGAGAAATTATTTTTAAAAAAACAGATGATATGTTATATGTTACTGTGTTTAACATTTGTTTTGTTAATAATGATAGTATGGCGTTGTTTGATAGCGCTACATACATGATCGATGGAATAAATATTAAAACTATTCTTAAAGACGCTGATGTTGCTACAACGATACTAAATTTAGCTAGATATTCAGATGATTATACAAGATCAGCTGGACCATCAATGATGTTCGTCAAAGATAACACTGATCATCTTATATACATTAAGTAAGTTTAAGTTTATGTAAGAAACGCTGCGGGAGATAATATTACACCAGCAAGTGTATCAACCAATGCAACTTAGAATTTGCTGCACGTAGATCAATGTTAAAAGGTGATCTTAGAAGATTTTAATGTGCAATTCCACTGTCTCATAACTTTGGATTTTGTAGAAATGTATGAAACGTTATATTTGGAACGAAACATACAGTTGTACTTGTAAGAAAAGCTAATGATGATGATGCACTTTGGCGCCCTATCGGCGATGCTAGTAAAGTAAAAATATTGACAAAACATTCACTGTGGATGCCAGTAATGACTCCTTCAATTGCTGAAGAACTAAGATTACTTTCTTTTATGGATTCAGGTGGTAAATCATTGTTATCATGGTTGACAGTAACCACAGATAGCGTTCAAAGTAATGTTGTTGGGGTATTTACATGGCATATTGCATCACAACAAGGTTCAAAGTAATGTTGTTGGGGTATTTACATGGCATATTGCATCACAACAAGGTTCAAAGTAATGTTGTTGGGGTAGTTACAAGGCATATGTTGTTGGGGTAGTTACAAGACATATGTCATCACAAGAAGGTTCAAATTAATGTTGTTGGGGTAGTTACAAGGCATATTGCATCACAACAAGGTTCAAAGTAATGTTGTTGGGGTATTTACATGGCATATTGCATCACAACAAGGAGTTTCTGCGCCAAGATATTGTTCGATTAAATTCACAAACACATAGTCATATGATATTTGACGACCTTAAAGTTAATGAAGTTTCCTTAAGGATAAATGGACATCAAGAACCAGCTGAGGATATATTGTTGAATTTTGAGCAACATCATATAGCACGTGCATATCATCGTTTAATGACATTTATGGGACATGATCAAAATATAAATACTGGTTCACAAATATCACAGTTAGATTTTAGAACTTTGTATCCAATCTATTACTTTCCACTGGAAGATTTTGATTTATCTAGACAATCTGTTGTTGATATGCATTTTCGAACTCGTGTAAATTTAGGCGCTGGTGTTAATTATATAGCAATTGCTGTTATACTCAGCGACAAAACAATATTACCTGAAGGTGTTGGTGGATAAATGAGAGTTATTGATGCTCCAGTAGAAAATATGTCATTAAATCACTCACGATATTTATAAATGTCATACCATTATGTTAGTGTCAGTCTGACCCCTGGTCAGATTAAAAAGCTTCAATAAAGTTCAGCAAATAATTACGGAATAAAAATATCACTAAAAAAGGATTAGATCACATGTGGTCAAAATAAAATACCATTGTCAGAAAGTCAACTCAGACATGTCAATAACAATCAAACACATTCGTTAAACTCAATCTTTCTGCTGGTGCGGTTAAAGACAATTATAACAGGTGGTATATTTCCACTTTTTGCAGCTTTACCGGCGTTAATAGCCGCAGAATCTCCAACCACTGCAAAACCAGCTGCACTTGGTGTTTTAAGTGGTGCTGATGGATATCATGGTAAAAAGCCAACTGAAAAAATAACAGGAGGGAGAGTAAAAAAGGGGAAGGGGTCTACGATTTCCAGGAACCCCCTATCGATATGGAAAAGGTTTGAAACTTCCAGAAACAAATCGTTAATCCGTTCTATGCCAGATTTTGATTTATTTAATGCTGCTAAAACTAAATATAAAAATTTCAGATGTGTTTTTATGCGTGATCGATTACCAAAACAACAAACAATACCGAATCAGGAATGATTAATCTTGATAATACTTCAGGTCCTGGTACTCATTGGGTTGCATATGCATTTGATCCACGCCGTTCAATTTATTTTGATTCAAATGGGCTTCCTCCACCTGTAGAGTTTTTAAAATACGGCAAGAATATTCCATTTTTGGTATTCATCATTGCCAACACAAACACTAACTGATCCGCCAATATGTGGTCGTGAAGTAATTAATGTATTAAATGCTATATCTTCATCAACATTACCACCTGATAAAGTCATGCACGAGTATGCAAGTGACCGTCAGTCGTTTTCAATAGATCTTAAGGTATAGTGGCTGATATTTATGGAAGATCTTCTATCAAAGACAAGAAGAAAAAAAAAGATAATATTGATTTGTCAAATTATGCGACTAAAGATTAACTTGCCGATATTATGAACCTCTCTGGTTGACCGAGATGAAGTTATTTTTTAAGGATAAATACGTTGTTTTAAAGACGAGTAATATCAAATGGAATGATATAATTTGTAGAGTTTTCAGTGCTACTACGGATAATATTCCAGTATTTACCAATGACGGAAAAATCGAGGACTCAAGTATATTGATCGTAACTATTAGTAATGAAATTGCAAAACGTTGTGCTAATCGTTTGCGATCAACCGGTGATATAATAACAGGTGAACTCAGCATGAATGGAAATAAAAGTTGTTTTAAGAGATCCGACATTTGATGAAGATGCCGCAACAACAAAAATATATGTAGGCAATAACTATAATACAGTAGATACTAAATTAACCACGTTGCAAGCTGAGTATGACGTTCATGTAAATATGTTTACAAATATTCGTAGAAAGTTTAGAAAAATTAATGAAATCGCAGAGAAATTCTTTGGAAGTCCGTTGACTACTGACGTAAAACTCGTTGAAATTAACACAAAACTCAACGATATTAAAATAGATGTCAGACAATGAAACGATTAATAAACTATCGGTGTTATCTAGAATCCTAAATCATTTTCAGAGTTAATTACGATAGTGCAGAGTAATATCGATGATATTAGAAGAAGACTAGAAGATGTTATAAGTGGAATTCCTGATATCGTTAAAAAAATTAATCTGATTAAAATTCCCCACAAGCAGATTATGAACGTGGTATATACAGTAGCATCTGACGAAGCATTATGGTCACCACTCAATAAAACCATTAAACATCGCGCTGAGGTTACCGATATATTCAGAATTTCATACTCGAAGTTAAAACATTTACAATATCTATCACAATTTCACGGCGTCATCCGCTGACTCTGTCAAGTGGATCTCCTGGATCTATGTTAGTGACGAGGAAATTATTACTATGGAACCCGAAGAAAAAACAACTCGGCTTGATTTATTATTGGTGTCTTGAATTAGTAGTAAATTCCCACCTAATTAAAATATAATGAGTATTCCGATCAACATTCAGCGTTTTAGATACAATCAAGCACATGAATGGCAAACAAAACTAAAAATATCGTTGACGAATATACAGTAGAAGTAAACAAATATCGCAGACGTGTAGTTGTCGTTGACATAATTGTTTATTCAGCTTCTGCTGTTATTGCTGGAACCGGCGTATAATTTATTAAGAATAACACCATCGGTAGTGATGGCACCAGCAGTTGTAACAATTTGTGGTTCAGCTGTGACAACAACTGCCGGTATTCTTAATATCAATACAAAAGAAATGCATGTGCACAAACACAAACACAAAATTGCATGATTATATGATTATATAATAAAATCATATACAGCTACGTTAGCATACTCCAAATTATCCTCGTTATCATTAACAAATATTAGTGGTGGAAAAATATCAGATTTTGAGTTCACGGAGATAATTAAAATCTACAAAGAAGCAATGACTGTGATATAATCCACACCTGATTTGGAAAATAGGGATTTAAATAATGTCAAATCCGAACGAATTACTTCAACAAATTCTAAAGAACACAGATCCAACAAAAACAACAATGGTATCAGTAAGCTCAACTAATCCTGAATTTATTGTTAATATTCCACTGCAATTCCAGCAAAAGAAATAGCGCTAGCACAATTACGAATATATCATAGCTGGCCAAATATTAGAACAAAATCATTCGGTGGATTACCAGCAAATAATTCGCTTGTATCTGCAAATAAAAATAAAGATGATGGTACTCCCGAACCGGAAGAGAATCCAAAATGGCTATAACATTTCATGAACCAACTTTATCATCCGCAACTGAAATATATTCTCCATATTGCGTTGTAGATATTTATCAATCATCAATTAGATCTGTTTTAGGTTGGCCTACAATAACGCCAGAGTATAATGGACTGCGGGAACCTCAACGAGATAATTTCTCTATTAACGAAAAGAAATTTATAACAATTCAAGAATATCGAGATGCGTGGCCATGGAATCCTGATTTTCATACCCCTCCTACTCTGCATAGTTTTGGCATAAAAACCAGAATAGTTACTGTTTATAAAGAAAATTTCAAATCAATAACTAGAACAATTAAAGATGAATCTATGATTATATCTGCGCAATTAGACGAGTTATTTAAAAATTATATTCTGGAATATCCTAATGACGATCCGAAAAAGAAAATCATTGAAACAAAAAAAAAACATTTAAATCAAATTGCATCAGACCTTGATTATGCTAATCAGGCTCTTATTGAGTATATAAGTGATAAAAATATATTATAACTATATTATACATTACAGCTATTTACTGATCATTATGAAATAACTAAAGCAGATTTACCAAATTTTATATTACCATGACTTGAAACCGATGAACTAAAAAGAAGACTTAACGATATTATCAACGAAAACTTTCCTAAAATACTTGAGTCATGGAAAAAAAATAACCCCACCTGCAGATATTCTCAGACATAACAATGATCTGTACGGTGGCGGCAGACATATTTCACCAGGAATTGTAAATATGACTTCAACGATTGATAGTACCTATCAAATGGATCTTGAAAAATGAAACAATACTCAGCAAGGATATACTTTGTATACATTTACACCGAAAGTACCACCAGGATATTTAATCGCACAAGAGCCTATTAATCTGGTTTATCGACGATGTCATAATAATTTATTGTCAAGAATACCTTTCAAACATAACAACCAATCCGGAAACTGACTTAAGAAATGAAAATTTGAATATAAATTTATATGTAAGATCTTCACGTTTTATGATCATGTAGAGTGTTTTACAATTAATTATTTAATCAAGAGGTATCATATAGTAGCAACATGTGAGAGTTTACATACACGAGAAAGAGGTACTTTTTCACGCCATCAAAAAAATAATGACACATCCCCCAGTCAATGCAGAACAATTTAGTGTTAATATAATGATTGACAAATACAGCAATAAAATTTTTTTGTTGAGGCATGAACAATTCAATGTACTGCAGCGAAAACGTATTATGATTACGTGTGATAGAGATCAGATTATGAATTATGCACATTCTTGTATTGAATTGGATCAGCTTACAAATTATTGTCTGAATCTGAATAAAAAGATTTGATTTCATTAAATTGATGGGTATATTACCAAATTAAATCAGATTAACAAACAATTTCATCAATTAATGGGTATATTACTCAAATTAAATCAGAATATCAAACAATTTCAACAAATGGATGAGTATATTACCCATTATTTTTCAGATTATATAACAATTTCATCAAATTGATGGGGTAAATGCTACTAAAGTAATGAAAATCTCATCAAAAGCAGAAGAATTTTTTTTACATAATGATCCTTAACAAAGTCAAAGCAAATAACAAATAAATATAACGTAATTTTTAAAATTATGTCTCAAGTAGAATAAACGTCAGAGGATAATTAACCACGACACTGCCGTAACTTTCGTCTTCATCAGTGACGTTGTCAATTCTTTCGAAATCCTCTTTTCTATTTTCACTTTCGTCACTACTTTAACTAAAAACTTTGTCGCTGTTTTCATTTTCACGATCTGACATAACCTTTCTTAATTGTCTCACGCGCGTTTTAATAATTTTCTTCGTTTTGTACTCGTGAGCTAGTTTTGATCTAATTTTTTCGCTCACGCTTGAGAGAGATACGAATTTTTTAACTACCGTATCTGTTAAAGTAGCCAAAGATTGGAACTTAGCTTGTTGTATGATATTTACAAATCTTTACTTTCCTGGTAGTATTTATCTGTCTTCAAATTTACGCGTTTGCAGTGATTCAAAATCACAAATAATTTCTTGTGGATCAAGTTGAATTTCTGTGCCGCCTTTATTTAAGTTTTTGTATTTTTTATTGCAGAAATAATGTCCTTAATGTTTTCATAGTTATATATATATATATATATATATATATATATATATATATATATATATATTCCTTAACCAAGACAATATAATACAATTGTGTAATATAACGCAAACACAACCTCTAAATTACTAAATAAATATTGCACTTATCTTTATCCACTTCCAGTCTGGCCGCCTTTTATAGTAAAATAGGCAAACGCAGAATGACTGACTTTCCAGACTAATTCACTCACGTGATCTTCCAGAACATTTACTCACTCAGATGCTTTAGAATGACCGAGTTTCCAGAATAATTTATTTACGCGATCTTCCAGAACATTCATTCACGCATAATGCCCGAGTTTCCAGAATAATTCACTCGCATGGTATTCCCAAACATTCACTCACGCAGGTTCTTTAGAAAAACGGAATTTCCAACGTATTTTCTAGAAAACATGCGCAGGCTTATTTTACTATAAATGACGGTCAGACTCATTGTGTCTCTCTCAGTCTGGAAGTACATCCAAAGTGGATAATGGTAAACGAAATATTTTCTTGAATTAGGTCGTTTTAATTATCACACAGATGGTTAAATTATTATATAAAATTAGTTGCGATGATACACAAAAAATAAAATATTAATTAGTCGTATAAATATTACGTAGTAACAAGCAACATAACTACTGAATTACTCTACCGGAGAGAACTTTATCCTGACAGAGTTATCTCTCTTCAACAGCGGAAGCTTCAGATTTAAAAATTGACTGTTGTATCTTAATTATTTATAAACACAGAAATACCTCGCATATTTTATGACTGGTGAAACTATGCAAAATTTTTATTATTATATGAATCATTGTATGTTTTCACCACCAAAGAAGCCTCGGAATGACGAAATAACTATTGTATCTTCATTATTTAGAAACACAAAAATACCTAATATATTTTTGCGACTGTGGAAACTATCCAAAATATTATACAGTAATTTGGATAGTTTCCCGTCAACAGTGGAAGCCTTAGATTGATAAAATAACTGTTCTAACAACAATTATTAAAACAATGAGCATAATAACACAAAAAATAAATAAAATCAATAGTAATATAATATTAGTAACAACACTAATTAATTACTCTACCGGAAATCGACAGAGTTACCTTCTCTCAACAATATTGAAAAATTATCATTTGTTTATATTTCTTAGAGAAAAGCAGATTTCTATATTTTTTTGCGACATAATTTATTCAAGACCTGCGAACATGGAAATATTTAGCAGCTGCATATGTCGATTGAAATTCTATTTTTTCACGTGTCTTTACATTTGTAGATATAACTTCTTTGCCTCGAATATCATTACAGAATGTATTTCCAAATCTGAAAGTTTGTCTTTGTGTGACAGCTTGCAAATGACACAAAATATTATATTTTGGATTTGAATCAATATGATCAATCGCAAAACCGTCTTCAATTAATCCGTTGAAACATTCAAAAAATAAATCTATGACAGAAATATGTTTTATTACCACCCGTAAATCTTAGATAACCAAAATTATTAACATAACCGACTAAAAGTCTTTTTAGTCGACAGTGTCTGATGATACCATCAGGAGATGCCTCGTAATTCTTAATGATAGGATGTTTCATAAATTCATTTTGTTCCATTTGTATATAATAATATCATTTGCTTAAATGACTATTTGTTTAAATTATTATTTTGAAAATCTTGTCAGATAGTCTTCACCGTTTCTTTAAACTTTGTCATTATTGTTGTTGTTAATTTTTTATCATGATATCTTTTGAGCTCTCTGTATTTTTTACCGCAACATTGCACATACAACTGCGTGTTTCCTCTAAATCCAACATAACATTTCAAACACGGCTTAGGTCCTAAATTCCCTCTCCGTATACTTTCTAATTGATATCCGCAGAATTCGTTTACACAAGATTTGTCACAGGGAATTACAGAAGCTATCATAAGCCACCTGCATTTGTTCTTTGTTTGAATCATTGTATATATATATATATATATATATATATATATATATATATATATATATATATATATATATATATATATATATATATATATATATATATATATACTTGACTTAATTATAATATGAATGAGATACTATCTATCATTAAAATTAAGCCTTCTAAAAATAAATTTAGTCTTGACAGAATATCCCCCGACTTACCGATGCGAGCGCTCTGGTTGATCCGACGAATAAAAGTTTGATTAATACTATTCATGATGCCGAGATGTTGCATCTCCAGTGTGGTCGACGTTCAAAATCATACGCAACACCGATAGTGTCAACAAAGTCGTCGATGGTGCAATGAACGACAAACGAGCGTCAACGATTATTATTCATCTCGACAATCAAAAATATTTTTCTGAGTAAAGTTTATTGTATCAGCAGAAACAAACAATACTACTTGGATTATCAGTGACAAACGTGACCATGTCCTTCATAATGAAAAAATTGCTGTTTTAAGTAAAAATTTCAAATCAGGAATGTTGACTGGTATTGACAAGCTGTATTATGAAAGAACGTATTCTGTAACCGGGTTTATTTATGGAATTTATCCGGTAAATGATAAACCCAGCGCTAATAATCTAGAACCGATTAAATTTTCAAAAATAAACTGAAGCCGAACGAGTAAAGTAATATTTCACAAACTCGATACGTCTAAATGGTTAAAAGGATAAAAGACTTAAAATAATAGAGTGGGGAGAAATAGTTAAAGATATTGGAGCATATGTCAAAAACGTCGCTGAGCTAGGAAAGAAATTAAATTTCCTGATAATGGTAAGAACGATAACCGTAGAGATTTTATAAGAATCAAAGTATAAGTCGAAAGGGGCTTCAATTGAAATTATTTATCATAACGCGCATGCGTTGACTAATGCAGTAACAATATTTCAACGAAATCGAACTGTTAAATTTTACTAATGAGGTATATTTGATTTTATTAACGGAATAAGTAAGAATGATCCTGTATCCGTGTGGCTGTTTCAAAGTTCCGATAATGGAAAATGTGATCAGATTGTACGGCCTGATGGCGTTATTTACTTCACATTCTGTATGAAGAAATGAAAGATCTTGCGTTCAAATATACCCATGACGATACTGAACAATTCCTGAGTAATTGTTTTACCGTTTCGTCAGTTGCTGACCATTTTGCTAGAGAGAAAAATTCGTGGAAACCAGCACGATTGGGTTTTCCTGAAGAAATACAACGCAGCTGTGTCGAATACGGACACGGTGGAATATGGAATACAGAATACGACTATAGAGATGTTATTTCAGTTTGTATGGTTGCTTGTTATCCAGGAAGTGTTCTTGGGAGTTTTCTAAGTATTTTGAGCGCTTTGGACATCCCACACACTAAATGACCAGATTATCGATAAATAGACCATTAACAGATTTTGACTTGACAGGATTCGCATGTATCGAGTCATTTAAATTTGCCGAACATTTTCATCCGATTTGGCATGTCTGGTTTGGCAAACATTTATCAGAAAAAAACGTGGGCAGCAACAGTATTATTACGGTATATGCTCTGTGTAAAAATAATATTATTGTTAACAGTAATAAAATCAAATATACCTCATTAGTAAAGCAGAAAGAAGTTTGGTTACCACAAGAAAAGAAATATTCCGATTATGAAAATCCTGATATAAGTGATTTTGAGCATAACATCGCAAGATCTTTTAAGAAAATAATCGGTAAATTCACCCAAGGAGGATCATATGATCATAAAGGACTCTGTACAAGACTGATTATAGATGATGCTGAACTATATTTTATAATTGCTGATGCATCAAATAGAAATACGTTTATAAGTCGAGGAAATATTAATTTATCAGGCGGAACTAAATTAGACACAATTGTGAGTTATATTGATGGTGGGTCACCTCTGCTTACTCATTTAAGATCTTCAATGCTTCGTATCTTTCAGTAAGTCTATTATCAATGATAAATAGGGTTTCCAAGTTTGCTGTCAAAGTCGCTACGGATTCATTTTATATCAACAAGAATACGGGAATGCTAGAGCAACTACATATCAGCACTTGTGCTTCATGGAGTGAATGGAGAATAAAACAAGACAATATACTTAATTGTTCTGAATGCACCGACGTTGAAATTAAAGGTATTTATTACCAACAAAATCAAATATCAAAATTTTCATCAGCACTGTGTTTGATCCTGTAGCTAGACATAAAATAGTTTATCTCTATGGGCCTGTAGGTTGTGGCAAAATAACTCGTGTGATTGAATTATTCTTGAACAGTTGTTTAGAAATATTTGCATCAACACCTACACATAGACTCTCAAGAGAAATGAGAGAAAGAAATATTAAGTCATGCACTTATAAATTCTTTCGATGGAAGGGAGATAAATGGACTCCTGAACAAATGGGAGAGAAATATATTCCAAGGATTATTGTTTGGGATGAAATATGTTCTGTTTCATTAGAAACGTTAAAAACATTTCTTGATTGGTTATTGACAAAAATACAGCTGTAATAATGTGTGACGATCATGGTCAACCACCACCTTTTGTTGCACTGACTCCACATGAATGGTTAAAGAAGTTTGTAGATTATTATGAAGAAATAACTGATGATCATAGAACACTTAATCCAGAATTAAGAGAGCTTAAGAAATTAATCAGACTACAATCGAATACAATTCAATGTGAAATAATGTGTGAAATAATTTCGGAAAATCCTATTAACAATTTTTGGAATTTACGGAGACCAGATGATTTCACAGTGGCAAGTAGAAATATCGTTCGTGATACACTTCAACAACAATTATTTCAGTTACATAAAGAAATCTACCCGTACCATTGTATTATCGACCGGTTGATAAACGCCCGCAGAATATCGACGTTGATATACCAGGATCATAAGAAAAACAAAATCTTGTATTAAATGATATTGTTTTAGTTCCTGTTAATGTTGTTGAGACCACGTTAACTATGGACAAAACTCCATGTACGCTAGGATACGCAATGACTATTCAGTCATCACAAGGATTAACCATCTCTGATACAAATGTTTGGATTGTTGATGATCGTATCGAATGGTCAAACTTAGCTTAACTCGCAATGTCTCGAGTCAGAAAAATATCTCAGCTGTGGAGAATTATCATAGACTTCACAGAAACTACTGATAATAACGATGTTATTGACAATGATATAGTAAGAAAAAAATTGTCATAAACAATGTGACAAAAAAATTAATCGCGACTTTGACCTCGATATAGAATTTATCATGACATTGAAACAACAACAAAATAATCATTGTGCGAGTTGTAATACAGTAATGTTGTGGCAGTATTGAAAGAAGTAATCCAAGACAATTTACCGTAGATAGAGTTAATAGTAATTTTGGTCATACACGCGAAAATGTAATGCTGTCCTGTCTTGAATGTAATTGACGTCGAGGTGCTAATTTACAAAAGTGAATGCGGTGGTAATTGTGTGCCTTCAGTAATTACTTTTAATTGGTCTCGTACAAATCCATGTTGAGGAGCAGTTGAATCTAATCTGTAGATTGCATGTCTACACGTAGATCTTACCACGCTAGATATTGTGTGTGTTGTAATACTCCAGATAGGATCAGTCGCACTCTTTTACCGCCTTCAAGTTCACCGGGTTCATATAAATATCTTATAGTAACCTATTACCTAATAGGTTACCTAATATTACCTAATACTGGTTTAGAAAATTCATGTCGTTGTATTGGTGTGTTTATTTTGTAATTGCATTAATGGGTTTCATGGCAGTTGTTCCAGTAATTTCATTACTTAACGCATTTATCACACTTGGTAACCTTGCAACCCATTCGCGAGATCTCATATCTTTGTAAATTATTTCCTTAGCATATTGATATCCAAGGAACCGTTCAGAAAGTGTTCGATTAATTCGTTCAATAATTGCCTGATCACGATATGTCCTCGTCTAATTGTGACATTACGTTTCTTCATCAGAGATGATACTGCACTTAGAAATTCCTTGGCACGATAACCTTTAATAGATGTGACCATCGTAAGGGTCCTCGTTGATCAATTCGTTCTAAAGCAGAAGAGACTTCAGTTGCTGTTTTTGGTTGATAATGGTTCCGATTCCTTAAATCTACTTGCAGCGTCAACGACAGTTAACGCGTATTTGTATGTTGATTGACGTCGTCCAATTTTGATAGTATCATGTGGTAAAAATAAAATATATGCTTGATAAACTTCATTGGGAAAGTTGACATCACAATATGGATGCAGAATGTGTTTAGGTGGTGGTAGTTACATTTGCTATATTGCCTGTCGTGCTAACCATTTTGCAGCAACAGAACGTGTAACATTCGCTGCATCAGCGAGTTTACTAATCGCTAATCTACCTTCCAACAATAAATCGATTCCATTATGTCATAATAATCGGTTGATTAATTAAAGGCTCCGAATAATAATTTACCTTTCATCGCAGATCTTACCAACTAATTTGCTAATGATTTAAAAGATCTTTTAAAAAAATAGAATTTAATGCATGAATCAACTTCACATCTACATGTGTCGTTTTTGTAAATGTTTATTTTTAGATGCTACATCATGAATATGCCATGCTTTATCAATAGCGTTTATTGGATATTCACCAGGTCTTGGTTGATCTTGCTCGTCAAGTCGGATATCAAGTCGGGTACCAGGACCACAATAAATATATCCAGGAAGATGTTTTTATCCTGGGTATTTAGCCCATGGAGTTCCTGGCAATTTTTTTAATGAAGTAGCGATATCACCACCAATTTTATTCTTAGAAATAAATTTATATTTATTTGTACCACATTTTACACATTTACCTGTAAAAACACGCTTTTTATTTTTTTTTATTATTGTTGTTAATCCACTTGTGGGGGTGGATGCTCTACATCGAACACAATATAGATTCATATAATTTATTATATTTCTACAACACGGATGTCATTGATTTCTCAGCGACACGAAAACAAGAGAAAGTAAAACATATTTCAGCATTACCGAATTCTATCACAATGATAATAATAGGTCCATCTGGGTCTGGCAGAAAACAATTACTGCTTAATTTGATAATGAGTTGCCTCAAGTGGGGCAAGTTATATTTAGTGGCTACGTCAGTTGATGATCAGAGATGTTATGATGTACTTAAAATTTTAAATGAAAATGCAAAGTTATTAAATGAAGATGGATGATGTTATTAATTTTATTACAGATATTAATGAAGCACCGTCCATAGATGAATTAGACGGATTTATGAATAATTTAGTGTATGATGATGTTATGCTTGATAAACAAACAAATCCAGCATCATTTTCTCGAGGCAGGCTTAAAAATACAGATATTATCTATATTATTCAAGGATACAAACGAATACCTAAAGTGATCAGAGATAACTGTAATATTTTAGTTGTGTTTAATGGAGTTGATACACAAACTCTGCGAAATATTCATCAGACTTGGTGTAGTGGGGATAAGGACATGATTAAGTTCAAAAACTTCTTTTCAAAAGCACAATCTGCTCCGCACGGATTTACAACAATAAATTTACACGATCCCAGAACAGGATAACGTGTAGGTCTTGATAAAATATTTGGTTTGATACGATAATGATTTAATTCTAGCAGCAGAGAGGGTGCAACCTCAATGAAACGTCCGGTGGGTAAACGAAAAGACATACAAATTTAGAAAAACACTAACGACAACAATAAATTAACAAAAATAAACTAACCCAATTAGAAAAACTCTCAGTAAAGTTAGAGGCTTCGGTTTGAAGTCACCTTATTTATTTCATTTTTGTAGAAAGCTTTATTTTTTAAAACTGGCGTTTCAGCAAAAGGTCTGTTCACCCTCTCTGCTGCTGCTACATATCTATCTAGATTGAAATAGACATGTATCTAGGGGATGGATGATCCCCAATCATTGTTTCTAGCTGGACTGTGGATCTACTGTTTATATTCCCCTATATTTCTTTGCAGCGGAACAAGGAATGCAACTGGTACAGAAGGGGTGAGAAGGTTCTCGGGGAAAAGTCTCATAATAGAAACTGTTTAATGTTGATCACACCCTGTAGAGTCCCATAAAATTGGACATTGTCGCCGTGTAAATGCTATATATCTCATTGACACCTGTTGATATTCTGTCATGACGACGCAGACGCAGAACAGCGGAGAGAAAACTACTTTGGAACGAAAAGTCTCCTTCTGGTTTTGACTTCCGGTTCATCAGCAACAGTTGTTTCCCAGTGAAAGGTAGGGCAGAATTCTCCCTCTGTACGTAGTGGCCAAATGTGGGGCTGGGGTTCACCGTTCCTCGAGACGGTGGGGATTTGAAGGTGATGAAAGAGTAGACAAAGTAGTCTCCAGCTTCGGGAACCTGCAGTGAAGCTTCGACCATCTCAACACCATTCACGAGAAAAGCTGTGTTGTAGCCATCTCCCAGTGACCAGGCAAGAGTGTCATCTACAAAGTCAATCAATTAAACTATTAATTCAGAAATCTGAAAATATGGATTTGATAATTTACTGCATTCACACTGTACTTTTACAGATGTTGACGTGGCTAAAGAATATAAAGTTTAGACGTTATTCTTTCCTTGTTTCGTATTTGTTTGACCGATTTTCCCCCATTTTATTATCATTTTCTTTTTTTGTAAAATAGCATAAGAACAGTCTTATAAGCAACTTAAATAACTTCCATACTTTTCATGTACTGGAAATATATACTGGTGGTGGGGGATATAATAGTTTAAATTGTCGAAACACTTAATCCCAACTTATAAGGACTGGGATATATTCCTTCCTTTTTCTACTATCGAATTACATACACCGTGCTAAATAAATCTAATAGCTGTATTTATGGAATATCTGGGAATGAAAAAGAATTAAAGATAGAACTAAACAAGAAGAAAAAGAAAAGTTAAAATATATTTCAGACGTAATTAAACTACACAGTGATTATTTCAGTGTTGTTTGAGTACTAACTTTTGAGCTGGTTGACATCAACGTAAACATGTGCTGCGGGCCTTCTCTCCGTATCCCCCTCGCGCTGTGTCTGTGCCGCAGTATGGTTTAGTGAAAACTGAAACAAATAGATTTGCACTTGCCTTACAAGATTTTACATTTATCATAGGGTCTAGAGTGTGTAAATTCTTCATTTTCAAACGTGAAAAAATGAAGAGAAAAAAGCACAAAAGCAGGTGTCAATCCAAGTGTCCTCACTGGCCGAAAACTGTTTTCAGGAATCCCATTTTTTGCCTTGTTACTATTTTTAACGATTGAAGGGCTCTAAGGCAACATCTTTTTTCTGCCTCTTTTACCATCTTGTTTTCAGGATCTAAGATAAAGTCCTTTTTCTGCCCTTTTACTATTTTTAACTATTGAAGAGATATAATATAAAGTCCTTTACACTGCCCTTTTACTATTTTTAAATATTGAAGGGGTCTAAGATAAAATCCTTTACATTGTCCTTCTATATTTTTAACTAATGAAGGGATCTATGCAGAGGCGTAGCTATGATATTTTGCGCCCGGGGACGAACTATAAAATTTGCGCCCCAGCCCCCTCCCCGTTTAATCACATTTTTGAATATTACCCTTGTTTACTTATTATAATGTAACGTTGTAAGCCTCATTTTGGCGCCTCTGTACCTTGGCGCCCGGAGACATATGTACCCCTCTGCCCCCCCCCCCCCCCCCAGCTACGCCTCTGGATCTAAGAAAAAGTAATTTACACTGTCCTTTTATATTTTCAGCCCAAATGATGTCCCTGGATCTAAGATAGTCCTTTACACTGTCCTTTGACTATTTTAACTGAAGGGATCTAAGGTAAAGTCCTTTACACTGTCCTTTTACTGATTTTAACTATTGAAGGGATCTAAGTTAAAGTCCTTTACACTGTCCTTTTACTGATTTTAACTACTGAAGGGACCTAAAATCAAGTCCTTTATAAACGCTGTTTTTTTACTGATTTTAACTACTGAAGGGATCTAAAATAAAGTCCTTTACACTGTTCTTTTACTGATTTTAACTATTGAAGGGATCTAAGATAAAGTCCTTTACACTGTCTTTTTACTGATTTTAACTACTGAAGGGATCTAAAATCAAGTCCTTTATAAAAAGTCCTTTTACTGATTTTAACTATTGATGGGATCTAAAATAAAGTCCTTACACTGTCCTTTTACTGATTTTAACTATTGAAGGGATCTAAGATAAAGTCCTTACACTGTTCTTTTACTGATTTTAACTATTGAAGGGATCTAAGATGGTCCTTTACACTGTCCTTTTACTGATTTTAACTACTGAAGGGATATAAGTTAAAGTCCTTTACACTGTCCTTTTTCTGATTTTAACTATTGAAGGGATCTAAAATCAAGTCTTTTAAAAACACTGTCCTTTTACTGATTTTAACTATTGAAGGGATCTAAAATAAAGTCCTTACACTGTCCTTTTACTGATTTTAACTATTGAAGGGATCTAAGATGGTCCCTTACACTGTCCTTTTACTGATTTTAACTACTGAAGGGATCTAAAATCAAGTCCTTTATAAACACTGTCCTTTTACTGATTTTAACTATTGAAGAGATCTAAAATCAAGTCCTTTACACTGTCCTTTTACTGATTTTAACTACTGAAGGGATCTAAAATCAAGTCCTTTATAAACACTGTCCTTTTACTGATTTTAACTATTGAAGAGATCTAAAATCAAGTCCTTTACACTGTCCTTTTACTGATTTTAACTACTGAAGGGATCTAAAATCAAGTCCTTTAGATATAAGGAAGAGTAATTTACACTGTCCTTTTACATTTTCAGCTATTGAAGGGATCTAAGGTAAAGTCTTTTACACTGTCCTTTTACTATTTTTAACTACTGAAGGGATCTAAGCAGGAACGTCAAATCAACTTTTTCGGGGGGGGGGGACTTTATGGGGGGGGGGGGCAAAACTTGATTCATGCAAATATCAACGCGCTGGCTCAGGCTGAATAACAGATTAGAGAGACAGTAACAACAGGGACACCATTTCAATAATATTTTTTGGTGGGTGGGGGCAAAACTTGACGGGCTTGTTAATTTTCGTATATAGACTACATCAATTTTACAGCACATGCAAATGGGGGGCGGGGGCAATATATTTTTTGGGGGGAAAGGAACTTGACAGGCTTGTGAATTTTCGTATATAGGCTACATAATTTTACAGCACATGCAAATTCGGGGAGGGGGCAATATGCCCATCCATTCCAATGACGTCCCTGGAATCTATGATAAAATCCTTTATACTGTTCATTTACTATTTTAACTTAAAGAATTTAAGATAAAGTCCTTTTTCTGCCCTTCTACTATTTTACCTATTGAAGGGATCTAAGATAAAGCATAAAAAGGCAGCCTGACTGACTGACTTTCGATTCCACTTCTATGTACAGCGTTTCACGTGACTTGCGTCCGATATAAAGAGACTGCCTGACTAGACTTACTTTCGATTTCAACTCCAACGTACACAAGTATCCGATATAAAAAGACCGACAGACAAGACTTTCGATTTAAACTGTAAAGTACAAAGTTTTACACGTCTTACGTCTCAGATATAAAAAAGGCTGACTTGACTCGTACTTTGATTTAAACTGTAATGTACAGCGTTTAAGACTTACGTGTCTGATATAAACATGTACCGACATTTTTCTTTCCATATCAACTTCTGTGTGCAGCTGTCACGAATTAACGTCTTTTTTATGGCCTGTGAGAGCAAGGCTGTCATTAAAACATTTTCACTATTTCGTAAATCTCTATTTTTTTCTCGTGCAGATTATGATTCTTCAAATATTGATACTTTATTGAGGGGTCATTTAACATTGCTAAACCGCAGTACAGGATTAGAAACTTATTTAAACACAAGAAAACACAAAAGAACCATACATGCAAACAGAAACAAACCAGCCAGCAAGCCAAACTAGACTCACAATTTGTTTAAGTCTTGACAACGGCTCAAAACTTTCAAGACAGCACAGGTTCTCATCGGAACAGAGTGTCATCCATTTAATATCCCTGGTTTCTCCTGAAGTGAGTCTAAATTGCTCTTTACTAGAGCACGATAAGCAGACATTGTCCTTTTCTAACCTGGCACAATGACCCCTCTGTGCACCCGCTCCACTCTGCAATAGTATTTCTTTGTACGCAAGGAACACAACCGCCAAAACATTGCAAATTACAGAAATGCATAGCGCCGCAATGAGCACTCGAGTTTTGCGAGTTCTGGTGACCACTTGTTTTCTGTCTACAATGAAATGTTTCCCGCGTTCTGACGATGACGTTATTAATAAATGCTCTCTGTGAGGTTTGGATTCCATTATCCCTTTAAAATGCACTGGTCAGAGGCACCAACTTGATACACATAGAACATTTATGTAAGCGTCATGATATTCGTTTACCAGACGACTAAAATGATTGTACAGTCATATTTTTTCTTGGAATGGTCCCTACTTTCAATATTCATCAGGAAATAGTTGTTTCTGTCTTTCTTTTCAGGAAATTAACTGACCTACTGTTCGATTGCAGAGTATAATGAGGTAAGTTTTCCGAAAACGCTGATACAGCCTCGAAACGTCTCTAATAATACATACACCTAGTATGATGTCATGGTTTATTATTGTGAATATCGAATTCCAAAATAGTTAGGTCATGGTTAATATTTATCAGAACCTGCTGAGCGATGCACACCTAGTAATTGGAAAAGGGGTAAGGGTGTATGTGTATGAAAATGAATGCTAGAATCGGGCCATGCACATCATATACTATATAAAGGAGACAAAAATAAGTACCCACCTCCATTCACACAGAAGTTTGTACAACAGAAAAATCTACATGTACAAGCTTTAAAAAAAAAAGCATCCATCCATTCAGTCTATTGGTGATGAAGATTTAAATAAATAGGGTCTCTTTGTCATTTGCCCTGAACATTACCGTGGTTGGCGTCTACCGTCTGCACTCCCGCTCCCTTCCCTTTTTTAATTTTTGGGGGTGGGGAGAGTGGATTGGGGTTTCAAAATAATGGTATAGTAAGGTATGTCAACAAAGATAAAGATAACATCCATTTTGTAGCGTTAATGTCACTTGCGCAATTCCACTAGAAACTTTGTGCGATACCTAATCGTCACCCAGGCATTGCCGAATTTCCGTTTTCTGAACCTAAAATGTTAAAAACCAATCTGTCTGTTTCAGGCAGAGATGGAAGTAGGTGTGGGACTGAAAATGCAGTCATGTCTTTTGCGCCACAAAAAAAAAACCAATGGTAACAGCTCATATAGAGAACTGACTGATTGTGTCGATATACACAAAAATGATTTATATATATTAAGAAATATCGTCATTTATACTTAATTTTTCCAGACTGACTGCTACTATTGAAATGCGAGTTTATATACCCAAGTCATTCAAACTGACTACTTATGACTACTAATGTAAGGGGTCGCTTAATATTGTAAATATCTAACAAACATTGCAGATTCTTGCTTTTCATCGATTTTAAATGTCATTACCATACATAGTTCATAGTGTTGTGCTTTTTTAACAATGTCGCTCACCGTCTATTCAAAAATTAATTTGTAATATTTCTTTAAAGAAAAATATTAGGTTCACTTCATTTTCTGCTATTCAAATATACTGCAAATTGATGATACTAAACACAAAAAGGGCATCAGGTGAATGAGACATCTTTCTTGTAATAATGGGTGTTAGGAACAGGTCAGATGAGACAGAATGGGGTCAATCAGAATTTATATTACGGTCGCCAGCACAAAGTGGATCAGTATGGAGCCAACGGGAATCTAATGTCCATAGAATCAACATTATGGTTTCATATGCGGTGTGAAAAACATAAGTAGTAGAGTGGGGCACTTTGCGGACAGTGGGAAAATACATTACAGACTCCCCTTGGGGACGATACGGACAAGGTTTTTCAGATCACCCTAGGCACGTTTATGGACAAGATTTATATGGGGCTGTTTACGGACAAGAGAAAGTTGGGTTGAATAGAAATGGGACAGGTATGGTGACGTCACGGTAATGAAGACTGTAACAATGTAGCAAGGGGCTGGCTCAAAATCGGACAATCAGCGGGAAAAAATACACAGAACGCCTGGATGGACATAGACACATATAACACATACAACATAAGACCATAGATGGATGAACATTAATCTATCACACAAACAACTATACAACCGACTAAAGGAAATTTTTAGGCAAGAAAGTAAGTCTTTTCGAGGCATATGAGTGGACCTGAAAAGGACCTTTGGGTTCTCCTTCTATGTTCTCCACTTCTTTCACCATCTCCTCACTTTATCTATGATTCCCTTCTTCTTTTCTTTGTTTGGCATCCAGTCGGGATGTCCCATGGATCTAAACGTTTCCTGCACCTTGATCCAGTTTTGATTCAGTCTTTCAAAGTCCTCTTTTTCTTTCTGTTTTCTTTGTCACTTTTCTCCTTTTCCAATTTATCTTTTATCTTCTTCACGTCCTCTTTCAGTACCATTCTCATCAGTTCTTCAGCTTTCATTAATTGGTCTAATTACCACTTTACAATAAACCACTCTGTCAAATTCTATATTTGTTCTAAAAAGAACCTGACTTTAATCACAACATCAATTGTCTCCTTCAATGTTCCAGCTCTAACATACTTAGGTTCAGTGAAGCCTCTTAATTTCTCCACTTCCTTCTCTATCATGTCTTTCACCAGATCTCTCGCTAATTTGAGACTGGTGACAAAGTCTAGGCTACCTAGGTACATCCATTCATCTGCAAGTCTTTGCACCACTTAGGCTCCATCCACCATCCAGTACCAACTGTTTTTTAAATCGTTGAATACATTCATCTTCCTATGTTAGCGCTGGGATAACCAGACTTTACTTACTTACTTAAATTGGATTTAAGAGGCGTGCGCACATAAGTGCATGTGCCTCTGGTTTGTGATCGTACAGCGACCTGATAATTATTCATGGGAGAAGGAAAGAGAGCCTCATCCCCCAGGCGTTTGTGTGCACTGATAATTTTAACCTCAGCAGCGAGTCCTATTTTTGGACCCATTGTGGACTGAATGGAGGGCTGTTTCATGAGGGAATGGACCCATGCACTCATGATGCCAATTAATATTTTTCTGTTCACCAATCGCTGTGGAATCAACCAATGCATTTGTAACGTCAGTCGCGATTGGTCAGCGACAATGATGTCACACTGGGACACCAATTTTATGCGGGTGGAGATCGTTCCAGTAGTGAAAGGGGTCACCCTACGGACAATGGGAATTAGCATTACAGGGACCCCTGGGTCACTCTACGGACAAGGGAAATTTAACATGGAGAAAAATCGTGGGTCACTCTACGGACAAGGGGAATTAACATGGAGAAAATCGTGGGTCACTCTACGGACAAGGGGAATTTAACATGGCAATAAATCGTGGGTCACTCTACGGACAAGGGGAATTTAACATGGGATTTTTTTTTAAAAAATTTTTTAAAAAAGGGGTAGGCAATTCAAAGACTATCTCTTTTCGAGAAATATGGCTGGCCCTGAAAAGGGCCTTTGGGTTTTCTTCTTCTTCTTCTTCTTCTTCTTCTAATTTCTCCTTTTCCTCCACCAACTTCTTATTTTATCTCCAACACTCTTTCTCTTCTTTTTTTTCTCCTTCTCTTCTTTCTTCTCTTCCTCCTCTTCTTTCTTCCTCTTCTCATTTTCCTCTTCTTTTTCAATTTTTTCATTCCATTCTCTCATCCTTATCCTTTCCTCTTCATCCTCCTTTTCCTCCTTTATTTCTTTCAACAGATCACTAATGATTACCTTCATTTTTCGTAAATTGTTTATCTCCATCTTCACTCTATGGGGACTATATGAGTAGTGATCCTCGTTTAGGTTAACCATCATTTGCTCAAACATTCCTAAATTGTCCATCACGTTTTGCAATTTTTCCATTTTGTTAAGGTGGTTTGATGCCATCTTCTTTTTATTCTTTGCAGAATGGTTTGAACAACTAATACTGTGGGTTCTTATACGAAAAGCGCGAACGTGAAGGAAAACATCCCCTAAAAACATAAAATGGATCTTACCTAGATCATGACCCAACAACGCGCGTACGTGAAGGAAAACATCCCCCTACTTTCTCATTTCATATAATATAACCCTAACTATACTCTCCACATTTGCTAAGAAACCCATAATCTACTATTCCCACAAACTTTCCTGAGCTCTTACTAACACACAAACACATACACTTCTACTATTAATAAAGAGTTAGTGTTTATTTTCACACTACTCTACCTACACACATTGGCAAATTAATAGTTATTTCTTTTCTAGAGTATTGGGTAGCCCTGAAAAGGGCTGTTTTTTTTTTAAACTCCAGATGCACCTATCTAATGGTTGCACCTTCCTGGCCTTGCGCCGCACACGCATCTTCTTCCCCAGTCTTCTTTCACCTTTCTTCTGGGGAGCGCAGAGGGAGGATGGTTCGCTTCAGCACCCCAATCCTCTGTTTCAGGAATATTAAATGACATCCTCTCTTCTCTTTTCTTTTCCTCTTCTTCCCTCTGTCTTCTCTCCTCTTCTTCCTTCTTTATTCTTGCTTCTTCTACTATAGCCTCCGCTGATAGTTCGTTTACTATCCGCCTGGCATATTCCAGGTGCATCTGGAGTTCTAACAGTTTCACTATTCTGCTAGTCATTCTTCTGGCTGTGTTGATCAATCAACAAGGGTAGCTGGACTGCCCAACGAGTTTCAATTTATACTGAAAGCGCGGACGTGAAGGAAAACATCCCCCTAAAAACATAAAATTTATCTTACCTAGATCATGACCTAAAAAACAACAACAACGCGCGGACCTAAAAGAAACACTCGCTCACTTTTTTATGCTACCCATCACTATTATAAATTTTTTTATAAATCACTTCAATAGACTATCCACATACACAAAACAATCCAATCTAACCCCAAATATACACCTCAAACAGCCCAAAAAACAAACATCATTTTAATCTACTATCCACACCAACCTACTTTATCACTTATAAACACAATCACACAAACACATACACTTCTACTATTAATAAAGAGTTAGTGTTTATTTTCACACTACTCTACCTACACACATTGGCAAATTAATAGTTATTTCTTTTCTAGAGTATTGGGTAGCCCTGAAAAGGGCTGTTTTTTTTTTAAACTCCAGATGCACCTATCTAATGGTTGCACCTTCCTGGCCTTGCGCCGCACACGCATCTTCTTCCCCAGTCTTCTTTCACCTTTCTTCTGGGGAGCGCAGAGGGAGGATGGTTCGCTTCAGCACCCCAATCCTCTGTTTCAGGAATATTAAATGACATCCTCTCTTCTCTTTTCTTTTCCTCTTCTTCCCTCTGTCTTCTCTCCTCTTCTTCCTTCTTTATTCTTGCTTCTTCTACTATAGCCTCCGCTGATAGTTCGTTTACTATCCGCCTGGCATATTCCAGGTGCATCTGGAGTTCTAACAGTTTCACTATTCTGCTAGTCATTCTTCTGGCTGTGTTGATCAATCAACAAGGGTAGCTGGACTGCCCAACGAGTTTCAATTTATACTGAAAGCGCGGACGTGAAGGAAAACATCCCCCTAAAAACATAAAATTTATCTTACCTAGATCATGACCTAAAAAACAACAACAACGCGCGGACCTAAAAGAAACACTCGCTCACTTTTTTATGCTACCCATCACTATTATAAATTTTTTTATAAATCACTTCAATAGACTATCCACATACACAAAACAATCCAATCTAACCCCAAATATACACCTCAAACAGCCCAAAAAACAAACATCATTTTAATCTACTATCCACACCAACCTACTTTATCACTTATAAACACAATCACACTAACACATACCCTCAAAATGTTTAGAAAGAGTTAGTGTTTATTTTCACACTACTCTACCTACACACATTGGCAAATCGATCGTTATTTCTTTTCTAGAGTATTGGGTAGCCCTGAAAAGGGCTGTTTTTTTGTTTTGTTATGGCATTCTTTTTAGTTTCTAAGAATGCGATGTCCTCTGAGGATAGACTTTCTGGCGATAGGTCTGCTTCTTCGGAAAGAGAAGAAGAATTCTTTGGTGTCGATACGACAATCGACAAAGCCTCTGTCAGCTTCAGGTTGCTGCTGCTGTTGTTGTTGCTGCTGTTGCTGCTGTTTTTGAAGTCTGTACTTCTCTGTCCATTCTTCTTTCTCCCTGTTCATTTCTTCTCTGAAGAGCTCTTCTATCAGGTCTTCAGTGATTTTTAACATTCTCACATTCTCTATTTCTTCTGGCTTCGGTATCAGACTGTGTCTGACCCTATGCAAATTCACGTAGGCTTCGTTGAGCTTAGCTAGTTTGGAGCACATCTTCTTAGGAGGATGAGTCGACAATGGATGGCTAGACTGGGAACAACCCGGTTCTTAAAGTGAAAGCGCGGACGTGAAGGAAAACATCCCCCACACGGTTTTCGAGCCGCAACGTTCATGAGAGGGATAGTAAGAAATGAAAGAGCATCAATCCAACATTCTTATAGCTAAACAAACCACAAAGGCATTTTTTTCAAAACACAACATTTTTTATTCAAAAAATCACTTAACACTAAACAACAACATTTTTAACAATAATTCAACATAATAACATCAAACATTTTTTTTCAAATCACTAACATTCTTTTCTTCTAATACAATCTACTTTAAACAAGGCTGACAACGTTGTGAATGAAATTGTGATTTCCACTGTTGGAAATCATTAGGCCATTGATGGACACTACGTTTCCTAGCTTGAGACAAAAGATAAGCATAATGGTCACAAAACCATCGATCTACTTTCACATCGTTTCTAGCAGAAGAACGAGGATCGAAATGAGTCACTAAATGTTCTAAGGAATAGCCCAGGCTGCGATGATGCAGAAAATACACACAATATTGTCCACACACCAAGGAATCTGTGCCTTGTAATTTCACGTTATTGAATCGGGTGGTTTGAGCATTTCTTCTCATAAAGTCAATGATATCGTCTTCCAAAGGGGGCAATCCGTACGAATCGAAATATTCCACACATCCTTCTTGAGGAAAGTAGACGGCTACCCAGTGGGTTCCTGGGAGATGACTGTCGTCCGTGTTGATCACGTAAGCTTGATGGTCTTTAGGTTTGCGATGAGGGAGTTCATCTTTAGCACAGACGACAGGATTCCAAGAAGCTGTATACGAACTGTGGTTCAAAAGGTAATAAAGCTCCCAGGTATCCATTGATTTCTGTGTTGTTTTTTTCTTCTTCACAGGTAATAATAAGTCGTCAATTCGATCCTGACTTTTTGCTTGAAAATGTCTGACGAATAAACGGTTATTCGTTCTGTTTCCTCACTCTGATTCAGGAGAGCTTCGATACGATGGATCTCTTGAGTGGTTAATGGTGGACAAGAATGTTCACGCAAGTCTTTATACCACTGGTGCAACACGTCTTTGTTCGAGATGAGACTCCAAGCTTCGTCCAGATACTCGTCCAATTTTTCTTCTTGACTTAACATCAGGCATTTATCGTGTTGAATTTGACTGGGATGATCGTTTTGACATCCATAGCAATTTTTCTTGATCAATTCCGTCATTTTGTCCACCAAGTGTTTGGCAAAACAGGAGACTAAATGGGCTTCTTGTTCTGGCCATCTCGACTTCATCAAAACTTCTTCGTCTTTGTCTTGAGATTCTTCTCCTTCCACGGTCTCCTCACATTTCATCTCCAAAGTTTCTCCACTAGGTAAAGAGGGATAACAGTCTTCCATGACTTCTAATAATCTAGAATGACTTCTCTCAAACTGTTGATTTCTATGGTATTATCGAATTCTGCATACAGGATGACGTTCACTGTCTCTGTCAGTTTATCTGCAAACTGAAGTTCCACACGCATCTGGCCGGATTTTATAGGGTGGAAATGTCCCTCGTCGCTGCCTTGGTCTGGAGTGAAATCGAAAGCCCACAAAGCGTAGCCTCCTGCATAATCTTCGTACGTAATGCCGTGACTGGTGTTGGTTCCTAACTGACCGGTGGCTTCGTACAGGGACAAGTACGATCTCAAGTAATTTTTGTTGGTAAAGTCAGGTTCGAAAGGTCGGGTACACAAGGTTTTGCCATCGCGACTGACTTCGACTTTCTTCACCTTGAAGTGTTGAAAGTTGAAAGGATTTTGATCGAAGGCTCCGTTGAAGGCTGAATTCCAGACCATACCAAGGATCAAACGTTTCGGTAACTGTCCTTGAAACAGATGATCTTCGGTCATAGAAGCATGTCCAACGGGAATGGTGAAGGTTTTCACTTCCACGCGTCGGATGGGATACTTGGCGGTCGTTCTGCTCAACGTTTGACTGATGTCGTTTCCCACTTTGGGTAACACTTCCACACGGCGTACGTAGAGTCTGGCTTCTAGGATTTTGGTTTTGTACTCGTCAGCATTACCCAATAAATGGAAAGCGGCACTGCTCCGATTCAGTCTCAGGCGAACATTCACTCCGTTTAGCAAATATTTTTCTTGCAACCACATGTCCAAATGCAAACGGTCCATCAGTTCTAAACTTTTGTTGTCTCCTTTGATTCTGTCTCTTCGTTCTATAAATCCCGCATTGGTTTTTTTGGCTGATGGATCAGTTTCGAATGTTTCAAACTCGTCTACTTCGTCAGCTTCCCATACTACACAGGAATTGAGATGAGTGTTCTTGGCATCTATTCCGTACGTCAAGAGATTTTCCAGGTAGGCACGATAAGGGTAAGTATCCATGCTGCTACTGACCAGTTTGTTATTCAAGTACAAGTCCACTCCACTGAACAAGGAATGCATGAAATTGTTGACGGGAGCTATTGCTTCAGTGTCTATAGGACCTCCAGTCTTATCTAGAATTTTGACTTTCAGGTACAAGTAACTGCTATTCAGATCGATGTAATCTTCGGGCTGTCCTTTGATTTCAAACTCGATGGGAGCGGAATCGGTCAATGAGGAGACGGGGTGAAATTCCACCCACTGAGATTCTTGCATGGTCATCATGGTGGGGGGCATGGCAAACAGATCCAGTTCCGTCTTGGAACAAGCGCAAGACTCTCGGTGCATCATTTTTTTGTCTCTTTTTTCAATAATCGAAAACGTCTAAGTCTCGAACGGTTCTTCTTTTCTTGGCCTTTCTCGCTTGAAGTCTGGTGAAAGGGTGTTTTCTTCTTCTTCGTCTCTTTCTGCCTTGTCCTTGCTGAATGCCTGACTCGGTAGCCTGCAGGGCATTTATAGGTGTGTCTCGTCGGCCTAAAATGTCTTTGCCCGTTTGCAGCAAGACATTTTTGCCTGCCCTCATGAAGGCTTCTTTAGGGTTTTGTTTGTCGATGATGACATTTTGGAGAAATTCTTTGCCTTGTGTCAGTGCCGCATCTTTCAAGGCGTGCAATCCGCGTGTCACCATCGGTTTCAACACCGGAGCCACCGAACGAAAGGCCGATTTTAACATATCTCCTAAACCGTGTCCTCGCTGTCGAGCCACCCCTCGGTACACTGGATACATGACTTACTTACGAGTCGTGAGAGAACCGTTTTCGAAAATGGAGTTTCACCGTGACTTTTCCTTTGGTGAATGGAATATCTTGTCCCAAATCTCCTTTTATAGTAATGTTGACCGTGTCCAAATACGACTTGCTGACCGGCAAATAGTGAGGATTGACAAATTCGCGGTGGACGTGGTAAGTGTTTCCACCTTCCTCGTCAGCGTTTGCGGCAGAATCCACTTTGAAAGGAATGACACGCAGTAACGGCACGGAGGTGTGTCCCACCACGTTATATTCCACCACATCGGAATACACGAACATCAAATTCAGTCCTTGGTTCAGTTCTACCGGGGTATGAAAATACTGGCCAAAAGACTCGTTGTCGTAAATGATGGATAATTCGGGGGGTTTTTTTTGTTGTTCTGCTCTCTTCCTCAGCTCCATGTTACCGCCCAACATGTCAAACAATTCATCGCAAAAATAGAAACCCATGATTTTATCCTCAGGAAATTTTATCAGGAAGCGACGAGCTGTTTTGTGGTATTCCAGGGTGATAGTTTTGTTCTTGACATTCTTAAAAGCTTCCCCGAACACGCCATTAAACCTGGTGGCTATGGTGTTGACCAAATGTTGACCACTAAAATAATAACCTGGGGGAATGAACAAGTGATAGGTGGCGTAATGTCGATTTTTTGTGCCAGGGGTTTTATGCCTATATCTGCTATGGATATCCATCCACTGTTGCAATGACTCGTCATAAACTTCCACATCAAATTTATTTTGATTGGCAACGACATTGAGGACTTGGGTCGGGTGAATCATTTCTACTAAAGCCACTTCCCAATGGGCTTCGTGATCTAAGGGGATGGCTTGAGGTAATTTGGCCGTGTAACAGCACAACTTGTTGTTGGGAAACACCTCCATGGAACTGTCACTGGGTAAGGTTAAGTAAAATTGGTTTTGGTGACTCATAATTCTAGAGTTCTGTGGCTGTCCGAGGGGATATTACTGGATGTCAGAGGCGTGTCTCCGCCCAAAATGGGGTTCTGGTTGTGGTTGTTGTTGGAGTGGTGACTGGCACTGACACTGGCACTGGACACAACGTTCCCGTTCGAGGAGAATTTCAGGGAGGGATTGGGAAGCAGGTAACCGATGCAACTGCTCAATAAAATGGTCCACAATTGTTTGTCTCCTTGTTGCAAACTCAAATTGGCGATGGCTGCCCCGATGACACAATACACCACGAAGATTTGGCAGAAAAAGACGATTTGCGTTTTAGGCACACGTTCTCCACACCACACCCACAAGGGTTGTTTTTGTAAATCTTGCACAGAAGAACTAGGGGAAGAA
This sequence comes from Sinohyriopsis cumingii, assembly GCA_028554795.2. Classification (NCBI taxonomy): domain Eukaryota; kingdom Metazoa; phylum Mollusca; class Bivalvia; order Unionida; family Unionidae; genus Sinohyriopsis; species Sinohyriopsis cumingii. The sequence continues at coordinate 26,297,365 of CM068827.1, forward strand.
GGACTGGTCGACGTAGCTGCGTCTGCTGCTGTGTGAAAGGGCATGATGGTCACTTCTTCTTTTTATAGTCGATGACTTGCGAAGCGTCGATCCAAGAATCGAAACTGGGTGGATATCCTTTCCAACGTACTTTGACTTCTTTGACACGTCGTTTGCCCACTTTACGGGTTCTGCGTTCGAGAATGCTTTCGATGTCGTACACGTCGTCTTCTTTTTTGGTGACACGTTGTAACTCGGGCAAATAAAACGTTCCTTTGAGTACTTCTCCGTTCATGTCTTCCAATTTATAGACGGCAGGATGACGGCCATGTACTCGTCCAGTGACGCGAAACAATTCGGTCGTCCAGTTAGGTAAGTAACCTTTGTCGAAAGTGCGTTTGGTTTTGCCAATGCGCACCCAATCTCCTACGGTCAACTCTCCACTTTTCTTGGGGACAGCCCTCGTCGGGGACGTACCGAACAGGCGCTCAAACACCAGCACTTCGTTGTCGGGAGTCACGTCTTGCGGGGCACGTCCGATGCTTCGATGGTAAGATTGGTTGTACGCTTGTACCAGGTGCGGTAAGATGTCGATGTACTTCAGAGTGTGGTGATGCGTAAAATATTTCCACATGCGTTCTTTCAAAGTGCGTTGAAAACGTTCCACGATGCTGGCTTTGGTTTCGGGATTCTCGGTGGTAAAAAAATGAATGTCACGTTTCTTTAATTCTTTTTGGAAAGCTTGGTTCAGAAATTCGGTGCCTTTGTCCGTTTGCCATCGAAGAGGGCGACGACCACTTTGTTTCAACACCCGTTGCAGGGCTCGCACTAACTCGCTGCTGGATTTGGAAGTCAAGGGCACGACCCAGGCAAATTTGGAAAAGACGTCGATGACACAAAACAAATATTTGTAACCACGATTGTAGCCGGCCAAATGAGAGACATCGGCTAAATCGGCTTGCCATTGATGATCGATGCCTTCCACTCGGGTGCGACTTCTGGCAAACTTGCGTCGAATGGGTTTGTGTAAAGTGTAGGTAGCTTGTTCTTGTAACCATCGTTGCACTTGAGGTAAACGGAGACTTTTCAGTCGAGTTTTGGCAGCACGATACAATTTTTGAACTCCTGCGTAACCTGCAGGATGCGAGGGATCGTAGTAAATGCTGGCTAAGACTTTTTCCATTTTTGTGTTGGTGTGTTAATAAGGCACCCACTCTTGGAAGAGGCTACTCTTTTTTTCTTGGGGTATTTTCTTGGATTGCAAGGCTTTGCGTGTGCGACCGGCAATAGGTGTCGAAGAGGAGGATGTCTGAGCAGGGGATATCGGTTCTTGTTTCACTTCTGTCTTCACTTTCTTTTTCTCTTGTGAGGAAGAAGGGGTGGCCATCATCTTTTTAATCCATCCAATTCTGGAGGTAGGTGGTGTTGTTAACTTGCGTACTTTTTCTGGTGGAGTTTGAAACCCTTCTTCTTCTTCTTCTTCTTTTCCTTTTTCTTTCTTGACCACTGGTACCGGTACTGGTACTGGTACTGGTGATGGTGCTGGACTTTTCATCAAGGTCTTAAAATCTTTCAAAGTGGGTAGAGCTGTTTCGTCTAAAGCTTTCTGGTGAAAGAGTTGCAGTCGTTGCAAGAGTTGACCGTACTTTTGCGATTTTTCTGTTTCGGACAAATCTTGGCGATCCATCAAGGACTGCAATTCGTGTTGTAACTGGGACATCTCGCTCAAATTGGGATTGGGAGGTAAATGCGGGGTGCGTTGTTCTTGCCACCGATGGTATTCCATCCATCGTTTGTAAGGCACTAAAGCTAGTTTTCGTCCTTCCATGGGGTTGTCAGGGGTGAATTCTGAGATCTTGGGACTTTCGAGGGCCTTTTTATCTTGCTCCCACTAGTCCTCCCAACATGGTTCCCAAGACTCCTTTCAGTATGGGGCCTAACAAGAGGGGCAAAATGCCTCCACGTTGCACTAACATCTTCTTTTTTTGACGAATGGGAATTTTCTTTCGAACCATTTGGCGAAGAACGTGACGATGTTTGCTTAAGCATTGTTTCTGGTGTTTGGACAAAGGGATCGTGCCTTTCAAAACGTTTAAACAACATTCGCACACGGTATCGATGACCTCTTTGGAGGCCGTTTGAATGAGTTTTTTTCGTAGGGGTGGAGAAGCTTTGGACAGGACAGATAACATGTCCCCATGTTTGGCTAAACGTGGTGGCAGTCCTTTCCTTTTCTTTCCTTGGGGTTTTCTGGAGGGTGACATCTTTGAGTCTTTAGGAGCACCTAAAAACACTGATACTCTACTCGGTCACAGGCCTTTTTTATACTGGAACGCGTCGCCACTGATTGTCTTTACGGCGTATCAGTTTGAGGACAGGCATGACACGTCGTGCAGGGGTACGTAACGGACTAAATCGAGCCAGTTCTTGCTTGGACAAATCCAGTAAACTTTGTAACATGCCCGATCTTTCTTGAACTTTGATTTTGGGAGAAGGTACTTTGTGAGCAGCAGCCACTGCCGCTAAATGGGAAGGTCCTGCCACTGGGGAAGTTCTTTTGGGGGTCATCAACGGAGAAGTTCTTGGTGTAATCAACGTCTCCAAGTACTCTTCAGTTCCTGGTGACATCAACGGAGAAGTGGACAAACGTGAGGCTGCCGGAGACGCTGTGGCAGGTCGTGGCTTGCGAGTGTAAGGTTGCGTCCTGGCCGAAGTGCCTCTCTTGCGACTAGTTTTCTTCTGTGGACTTTTCTTTTTCTGGGGACTTTTTCTCTGTTTCTTTTTCTGGGGGCTTCTTTTCTTTTTCCGGGGTGATGGTGGTGGTGTCTGGTAAGAGGAGGGTCCTGCCACTGGAGAAGTTCTTCTTGGGGACTTGGTCTTTTTCTTTTTCTTCTTGGGGCTTCGTTGAACTTTTGTCTTAGGGATAACTTTGGGGGCATTAGGATCCCATCTTAAGAGTGAGCGAATGATGACCCCTCCTAGAGTACCGCTCCCTCCAGGTTTCAAAATGATTTGTTTTTTGGTTTGAGTGTCGATGCGGGGATCGGCCAGTTGGACCAAAGCGACTTTGTTTCTATCGAAAAAGCGTTGGGTTTGATGAGGAATCTGAATGATTCCTTGGAGTAATTGACGTGCCGTCACCGTGAACCATCGTAAGACTTCTTTGAGACTAGCTTCTAAGACACGAGCTCGTGTTTGTGGATCTTTTTCTCGGCTGATGCCATACAAGGCACGAATCAATTTGATGGGAAGATGCGACTGAAGGGACGTCATGTTCACACTGTGTGAGACAGACGAAAAAGGGTCTGAGGTTTTTATAGATTTTTTTCATGGGAGGAGTGAAATGAAGTCGAGGACGGAGACGTGTACAGGACAGGCCCTCCGTCTTGGCACCAGTGGTGAAACAAGTGGGTACGAAATCGCAAATCCTCGGGGGTCGTAGGTTTCAAATCGACGAGTAAATAGGCGTGTGGCGTTTGAGTGGCATCGTCGTACGCCTGAGTCAGCCAAGGCGTTCCTAACTGTTTGGCTAAGACTTGCACTTGCGATTTATCTCGAGGGCTTTTAAACAAGACCACGTAATGCGCATTGAGACTGATGGTGCGATGGGCTTTACTTTGTTGAAACAAATTTTGGGTGATGTAAATGACACTGGCATTACGGTGATGCCCTTTGCGCGTGAACCACAATTTAATTTCTTCTTCGTCTTCTCCTAACATGTCGTCGAAAATGACCAAATGGGTTAGACGGGAGTCAGAGACGATGCCATCGTCTTCTTTAGGAATGCCTTCCACAAACACGATGGAATCGCCTTGACTTTCTCGCAAGAGGTTGTACGCCGATTGCCACTCTTTGTAACACCACACGATCCGTTGAGGGGGCCGATCGATCAAATGATGTTTATGTTCGATCAAACGTTTGACGAATTCGGTTTTGCCTGAACCGCTAGGTCCAGCAATGAGCATGTTAAAGGGATGGCGAAGATACAAAGCCTCCCAACTGGCACGATCTAAGTGTTCGTCGATGACTTTGACAGTAGAGGAAGAGGGAGCAGAGACAGCAGAGGTAGCCATGGTGTGAGAAATGTCACTTGTGACACGAAAAACAAACAAGACAAGAGTTTATATACTTTTTCAGAACACGTTTATTGAATGTTTCAAATATGAACACGAAAGACAAAAATACATACAACCCAAATAGTGATGTACAGGAATATAAAACACAGCAAAGCGATCAAAGTGAAATATAAACAAGTGTCTGTACAACATGTTTTGGGTAACCAAGATGTCCTAGGGACAGTGTGTAATGTTCTTACAGTCTCTACATGAGGTATTGTCACACAAGTGTCCTCCCGGAATGACCTTTCAGGCATGTCCATGACAGTCCTGTCCTGAAGCGAGTGGTTGTTCTCGGTGACGGGTTCTTCTGGCACCGTCACTAACACAGGTTGAAAAGTAACTTTTTTCCTTGAACAACTCTTGTGCATACTGGGCCACTTCTTGGGTCCAAGCCTCAAAACCCCCTTTTTTCCAATCACGAACATCTGTCCAATGAGGGTGTAAGTCACAAGCTACACACACATCGTCATACACGTCTTGGGTCGCTAAAAGTTGACGAATCTTTTTTTCCTGTTGAGGTCGAGAAGTATCCAGATGAAAACGCAAGGCTTTGAACAAAAGGAGTTTTTCGTGACCATTTAAGGCCATGGAGGTGGTAAGTACTGATCGTAAAGAGTCCACAAAGAATCGGCTGGTAAACGAAATCCCAGAAAACAAGTCACTAAGACACACACCACTTGTCGTCCAAAATTGAATGGATACAGTTCTTGTAATAATTGATGGTAATGATCCACGGTTTGAATATGGTCATTGAGTTCCTTCCACGGAATCTGTTGGATGACATGTGACATAAACCGTGGCATGACAGCCTCTTTTTATATTCTCTTTTTTTCGGATGCAATACACGTACTTTCTAGCCAGAGATCTTCGTTCTCCAGTAGGGAATCTAAATCTTGCATACTGTAACCGAAACGTCAGAGTTCGTTTCGGTGTTTCCTCTTCCTCTAAGTAGATTCCACGTAAAATATGTTGGTAATCCTTTAACTTGTCTTCCTCAATGCGTTGCACTAGGTGAATCTCGAAGTAACCATAATCATGAACATGTCGATCATTAGCGACCTCAAAGTTTTGAACAATGTCTGACCATTGAAAGAATTTCTGACGAATCAGTTCTCTTATACCATTCAGGTACCAGTGGTTAAAGATCTGGTGACGTATCGGATGCAATTGTTCTTTACGTTTCACTTGTATTTTGACCAGTTCTCGATAAATGCGTTCTCTCAACTCCACAGGCAAAGCACGAATGTTCTCTTGTAAAGTATCCATGAACAGATGATTATGGTAAAAAGTTACTTCAATGTCTCGGTCCCACTAAGGGTAAGTAATGACAATTCGGTGACCATCGAGCATGTTCTACGTAGGCCGAATCTTGCGGTTCCCAGTGGTGAAGTGACACACCGCAACTGAAGCACTTGACTTTATCTCCTTCGCCCAAGTAGAAAAATCCGGCTCTGGCTAATTCTTCGGGGGTCGGTCCTCCCAGATACTTTGGCCATTTTCCTTTGAACGATTGAAGACGATTTTCAAAGTCGCAGTATTCCGACAAACGCACAGGAAACGAATATTCGTCTTTCACAGGTTCGTTTCGATAAGGGTTGGGTGACAGGAACAGGAGTTTGCTCAGGGCTGGATGACATCCGTAGGGGGGTAGACGTGAAGGTGAACATTCCCCTTTAAACCCGGTAAAATGTCTAAGAGGACGAGCGGCATCGCTTTCGCATCCCTCAGGTTTGACACGCACAGCATCACTTTCCATGACAGGGGCAGTGAAAACAAAGTTCCCATGATGCTTTACGGCATCACTCAGGTCACAACGTGCAGCATCGGTCCCATCGCAAGGCTCACAATCGCACTCGTCTGCAAACTCCGTTACGCAATTACAATGGTAACCACATGGACAATCGCAGTTTCCTTCCGGACATTTTCCGTCGCAATGCATGGGTCTTATCCATCCAGTATTAGTCACACTAGAGGAAGATACAACTTTTTTACAATCCCCAAACTGGAACGATGTCTTTTTCAAAGTATTCATCTTGTTCGCTCGGTCTTGGTAGTCACAATGAACTATCGATCTTGCCTAGGGTTCCTTTTTTATATACAGACCAATACCGACGTGACCGTACGGTAAGGTGAAATGATTGGGAAGTCGAACTCGCTTCTGGTACACGATTTGATAGACTTTTTCCAAGGGTCGACTGACGATGTGATGAGTGGGTAAACGTACAATCTTGTTCGGTTGGTGAGTGGTCACTTTAAAGTTTCCATCCTCTCCCGATTGCAAGGCTTCTTTCATTACCCCAAAGTTGACCACTCGACTGGTACGATAATTCAGAGTCAGTCCTTTCACTTTGCACGTCGTGTGCACTTCTCCTTGTTTGTCCCGGTATTCGTAGCCGTAATTTTTGGGACCGCCACTGACAAAACTTAGAATCTTGTCGTCGGGATGCTCGTCTGTCCAGGCTCCTAAACGGTCTCCTTCGATGCTAGGGTGATGTTGAATCGGGTGATGGATGTAGATGCAACTGTCCGTGTCAAAGTACAGGACGCGTTCTTCTAACAGTTCTAAAGCTTCGTACAATTTTAAGCGAGCATGGGCTGTCACGTAAGCCGCAATGATGACATTTCCAAAAGGGTCGTCTTGTACAAAGTCCAGATCTTCTTCGTAATTGACCAAGATCAAATTCTCTCGAACGACGTCCACGTGTTTCATGTATTTGGTTTTGTCGTGAATCATCTGGAAGTAGCGGGAAGGTTCTGTCAAATATTCCGTCTTGGGTAAACACGGTCGTTGTGCCATTTTACCCCACAAGCAATTTAACATCACTTTGGCAAACGATCGCCTGCCTTCGTTTTTCTCGATGTGGTCTAAAGTGATGCCTTCTTGTTCCCGGTATTTCTCTTTGAATTGTATTTGGTCTTCGGGAGTGTGACACCAGGAAGGATAGCCGCTGGCTTCTTGCTTCAGTTTCAAAAAGGCATCCACGTAGTCGGCGAAAATGCCTTTCTGCGTGGGGTCACCCTTGCGATACTGTTGTGTCTTGGGAAAGTGGCAAATTTCGTACACTTCTAACAGTTGGTATCCCATGTCCAGAGCTTTGAACAATTCCACGCTGACCCAGGTTCCCGTCAAGGCCCGTTCTTCCTGGCTGTGCTGACAAGGCTGGTCTTGGTTGCACGTTTCGGCACAAGTACGGCACAAGGGAAACATCAGTTTGCCTTGACAATGGTGAGGTAAGACGGGATGGTATAGGTTCGTGGGAGGCAAAACTTTGCACTTGATCAAGCCTTCGTATTGTCGAATGTTGACCAGGTCGATGTGTTCCGTCAACAATTGCGGGTGCCCTACAGGAAAGCGACAATATTTGCACACGTAGGGATACAGTGAACACACGTCCAAGTATTTGATTTCTTCTCCTTTCTCTTCGTCGGCTTGGTACAGCAAACAGGTGGCATTGGTCCTTCCTCCGTACAAACTATCCCTCGGGTTCAGCGGGTCCATCAGCTTGTAACTTTCCACGAGACGTTTAAACTCGGGATCGGTTTTCATACGGTGATCGTACTCGTGTTCCCACATTTCCACCACTTGGTATCCTTCCTGTTCTAACTTTAGGCGTCGCTGACAAGTGTCCTGGTACAGGTCTTCCATGGTTCGTTGCAAAAACTGATTTTTAGTACCACGGTCAGGGTAACAGACGGGACATCCGTGAAATAAGCAACCGTTAAACTCGTACACGATCTTGGGGTTTTCTAAGTCCCAGCCATCGACCGAATACGTTCCGATGGTCTTTTCGCCCCCTCCGTTGCGGGCATGCTGAATCCACTTGTCTTCCTTGTCGCACAAGTAATGTAACCAACGTAGGGCTTTGACCGAGTATTGACGTTTGACAAAGTGGGTCGTTTGAGGACTGATGACAGCCACGGTGTTTTCAGGCATGAATCGTTGTCGATACACTAAGGAACACGCTTTGGCAATGGTGCAAGCTTCTTTCAAAGGATCGACCCCTCCGTGTTCCATGAACAGTTCTCGAAATTTTCCACAGCAACGCCGTAAAATGTCCACGTCGGAACGACAATACTTTAGCATTTCTTCCTGAAAGTCGAAAGGGTCCGAGGCGTGAGCCTGGTACCAAGCGTAGAAAGCTTCTCGTTGTTCGGTACGCATGTTGTCGGGGTCGTAATAGTGAGCCTCAGGTAAATGGGGTAGAACGGCATGTTGATTGGCTTCCGTATTGAAAAAGTGTGGAAAGTACCCTTTAGCCATTTCTGTCATTCCAAACGTTTTAGGCATTCGACTCAAAGGCATGGCCAAATAGCTCATCGAATCTTTAAACTGTACTTGTCCCACTTGCATGAAAATGATTTTGGCCCCGTTCAAAGTCACTTTAGGACGTTCGGTGCCTTGTTCCGTATAGTACCTCAAAAGAAACTGTCCATCGTATCCGGAAAAATTGTGAGCCATCACCGTGGCATGACGATGACAATCTCCGTAACGTTCGATGTCCTCTTGGCTCCACGTCTTGTCGACGGGGTCTAAGACCCATTGGGCAAAATCGGCTAACGTATTTGGTCCCCGAAAGATTTTTTCACGCCCTCCAGGAATCTTGCTGCAGTGAGGGCAATGACTGAAGATAGGTTCTTGAATACACTTCTCGCACGCTCGATGAGCCACGCAGAAATTAGGAATGTGAATGCCAGTCTCTTGCATGCATTCGAAATCGAAAAAGATGAAATTGCCTTTCTTCTTGTGACCGTCCTCTTTCTCTGGTGGGGGTTGGTATTTTTGCACGTAACATTGGTGTTCCAAGTCCACGATGTGGTGACAAATGTGACATTTTTTCTTTCCTGAACATACGTGTGCCTTGGTATTATTGGTACGTATGACTTGTTCACACGTAGAGCACAATCTCAGCAGTTGACAAGCACATTTCTTCTGTGAACCTTGCGTCTTCAAATGTTGTTGGTAACATTTAGGGCTGACAAACGTGCGCAGACAAGTGGAACAAGGCACTGGTTCTTGTCCTTCGCTCAGACAGGGTGGAGAGGCCAAACATCCTGAGCATTTCCATCCACAATGTTTGTGTTGCTCTCGATTATTATAACCATAGTCACATTTCTCACAATAATAAACATATCTCAGGAATCCAGTGATACTGGTAATGGTATCGAAATGGTCATCGTGATGATAGACATGAATGTATTTTCCGTCCTTAAAGTCTTGGCCTCGAAACAACAGAGGTCCGCGCACTTCTTGAGGGTGCACTTTCAAGGTGTATCGTGGAGCTAGGGCATCTTGCAATTTTTGCATCTCTGGAATGCCACAGGGTGTGTCTTTGGGCAATCCGGCTTGTTGTAACAGGAGTTCTGCTTCATTTCGTTGTTTGGCTCGGTCGGAACGTTGAATAGTGTCCCAGGTTCTTTTCCATTCTACCGTGTCGTTCTTGTTGGCATAGGTTCGTCCCACCACGATGGCACGGGCTAAACACATCTGGTCATGAGGGTTGTTAATTCGGACGAGACTCGTTTTGGTGTTGCGAAGGTCGTCCACCAATAACATCTTTTTGCGTCCTGTCCCTTGAGGAGGAGAGACGTGGGTCATGTCCAGTGTGGCTTTACCATCGGTGATGTCAAACTGATCATTAGATTGTTGTACGTGTTGAATCTTGTCCATGACTTTGGAAGCAGTCAATTCTGCAGGGGTGCTAAACTCGATCCAAACAGGGGATTTCAAACCGTCGTGTTGTATGGAAAGTCTCAAGCGATCGTCTTCTTTGGGTTGACATTGCTGCTTGAGTGAAGTGAGCAAAGAATCCCACACCTCGGTGATGAACACTTCTGCTTTCTCTAACGGCACTTCAGCCTTGAAATCTTTAAACTTCACCGTGTATTTGTAAGCCGTGGTTCTAAATTTTCTAGAGGAGCGCTTTTCCGTCTCTCGAATGGAATAGTACTTTTCAGGGTTGACAAAGGGTGGTGAAATTGGTTTAGAGGTTTCAAATTCTGGTTCACTCATGTCCTCTTCAAAATCACTGGCATGAATTTGTGCCAAGATTTCAGCCCTGGTACGAGGCGATAGATCACGTTTCTGCCTCTTACTTTCTTCTTCTTTCTTCTCGAATGAATGGGATCGTTTCATCTTGAAAGCAAAAAGTCAAATGACTCAAGTTCAAACACCATAAACTACTTTATAGTCATAGCAGACCAGCGTATATAAAAGGGTGTGTGTCTTGTCCTTTCACTATTCATTTCACTCTCAAGCCGAGCACAACGATGGAAGAGACTGACCAGATGGAACGTTTCGTCAGAGCTTTGCGAGGGGTCATTAGAAAATTCTCTTCAGACCAGCCTACGGACTACTCTCCTTCCTTTAGAGATAAAAGTCAAGATACTTGCTATATCTGTCAGAACAAAGGGCATTGGTCTTCAGAGTGTCCAGACCGTCAAAAAAGAAAAAAAACAGGGGATAAAAAAGACAAAAGTCAAGATACCTGTTATTATTGTAAAGAAAAAGGACATTGGTCTCCAGATTGCCCAAAAAAGAAACAAGAGGAGTCAGAAGAAAAGAGGAATTCTTCAGAAGAAGAGAGGGATTGTTCAGAGGAAGAGAGGGATTCTTCTGACGAAGAAAGAAGACAGGTGAAGAAAAAGAAACAGGAGAAAAAAAGAAGAAGGGAAGAAAGCGAGGAGGAAGAAGAGGAAAAGAGTGTGACGGTGAAGAAATTCAAAAAACAGAGAGACTAAACAAGGAGAAAAGAAGAAATCAATGAACTTTTCATTAAAGTGTTGTGTTGTGAATTGTGAATTGGATTGTAAAAAATGGAGAAAAGAATAAATGAATGATATAAGGTAAGTGTCTTTGAGTTGTGATTTTAAAATAAGAAGCTACACTCACGCACTCATAGACAGACACGTACAATAAGGGTAAAATGGGTGGGGTAAATTTTTTTTTTTTTTTTTTTTGAGTTATTGGCAAATTGAAATTGTATTTCTTTTCGAGAAATGTGGGTGGCCCTGAAAAGGGCCTTTTTCTTCATGGTGAAAGGGTGAGTTTAAGCAATCAACTTTAACTGCCTTATGCCTTTGCCACGGCCAAGGCCTACTTCTGGACTGCGTAATGTTGATGATGATGATAATGATTGGGTTGAAATCACTAAGGGTGGTACGGTAGGCTTAGTCACAGGGTTGACGTGTTTAGCTCGGGAAGGTCGTATTCTCTTCGGTCGTGATAAAGAAGTCTGATACATTTGTTTCAGACTTCTTAACTCCGCTAAAATGTCCAACAGTACCGTGACCGTTTGATTTTCACCCTCTTGTTTCTTTGCTGCTACTTCTTCTTGCTGTTGTTTTTTTCTTACCTCTTCTTCTTGTTGCTGTTGCTGTAGGAGAAAAGCCTGTTCCGCTTCCTTTTGTCGTTGTATAAATTTCTCCAATTCTTCTTTCTGTCTCTGTCTAAAATTCTCCACTTGCGGTAATGAAGAAGGTAACGAAGGTTCCGGAACAAATTCTTGCGAGGAGAGAAAATCCACAAAATCCCAATTCACCTCTTCTGAAAGTAAGTCCGAGTTCCCTTGGGCAGTCTCCCCTGCTGGTGCACCCCAATGGATCGTTTTCTGAGTTTCCGTCATGTTGAATCACTGTCGCATAGATTGACTGCACACAAGCGCTAGCGAATCTAAATAGACTACGTGACGTCACAGACTGGTCTCTTCGGATTGGATGCGAGCTGACTGAATTCTGTAACGCGTGTTCGGATTGGTAAATGAACTCAATCCGTTTCAATCCTTCCTCCGCCTATAAATAAGCGCCGTTCAATGCATTGATTCACCTGTTCTCGTCGCTTCAAGATGTGGACTACAGTTGAGTCATCCACCCTTGTGTCTTCCATGATGTTTCGGACAGACTTGCTCATGTATGTCCGATCGAAGTGGACCGTTGTCCACAGGACCAACACCAGCCTGTGGATACGTAGGATCTACGTCGAAAGACAAGGATGCCTGAAAAGAGTGCTGATGTACGGACCAACAGTAAGACGCAGCCTAAGGACAAGAAGAAGACCAATGCGGTGCCATTTATGTTAATGAATACATTAACATAAAAATCAAAGGCCCTTTTCAGGGCCAGCCATATTTCTCGAAAAGAGATAGTCTTTGAATTGCCTACCCCTTTTTTAAAAAAATTTTTAAAAAAAAATCCCATGTTAAATTCCCCTTGTCCGTAGAGTGACCCACGATTTATTGCCATGTTAAATTCCCCTTGTCCGTAGAGTGACCCACGATTTTCTCCATGTTAATTCCCCTTGTCCGTAGAGTGACCCACGATTTTTCTCCATGTTAAATTTCCCTTGTCCGTAGAGTGACCCAGGGGTCCCTGTAATGCTAATTCCCATTGTCCGTAGGGTGACCCCTTTCACTACTCGTTCCACTTCTCCGCACATATGTACGAACGTCCGGACGTGGAAAGTGTGGGAAATTCCTCCAGCAGGCAGCAGTATCCGCATGAAGTAACTGAACAACCGGCCAGTACTTAATCAAATTTAAGTCCAGTTGTGTTAGTGGACTCTAACAAAACCAATATTGTGTAAGCCACCTGTTATTCAAATAAGTCATAAAAATTGTCATATCTCCTAACAATCCAAATAAAGCTAGTATATAATGTACATAATAAAATTCTCTAACACTTTTAAAATACTAATTGTCTAAGCGACAAATAAGAGTGTAGTCAATGTTAAGTTATTGGTATAAATTTTGAAGCAGGCGACTGAAAAGATCAAGTCAGTTCACAATAAACACATAAAGATTAATCAAATAGGTTCTCTAGCCAAAATGAGAACCAATTCATTCAACCAGGCAATTGATTCGTTGCTCGTACTTTTCAAAACGAGATCAGGAATGTCGTCCAGGCAGGTCCGGATTGGTCTACACTGCTTTTGTCAGTCATGATGTCTTTTCAGCAATTATTACTGCGCTAATATCCACTAGTCATTGGTTATCCGTTTTTCTTTTCAAACGGACGTAAAGGCTGGGTAGGCAGGTTTCCGTGGGCTGCAGCTCCGTGTAAATGGCTCGCGCTTCCTTTTCTGCTATTTTGATGGACAGTCACAGCCCACGTGCTGCATGCTATATCCATTCCTTTTTCTTTATGTTATATTTCCTAGTGACATATGCTCCGGGGTACTGTATCCTGCGACGCTCTATTAGTCTTCCAGCGAAATCCTTTGTACTGCAATGCCTTTGTTTTCCACTGCTACAGGTTTTCTTTTTCAGCGTAGCACGTGGTCGCTGCTCTGCACTGCTCGGCGATGTTCACTGGGCGACGTTCCCTGGCTGAATCATGATGACGATGATAGCCAGACTCTCTGTCTGCGTCTGTCTTTTAGATTTAAGTCGTATATCACCCTTTCGGGTATTCACGACTAGTTAATTTCCCATTTGGGAATGTCAGAATTTTTCGAGTGGGAGGGAATAGTGCCACCTCCCCCCCAATACATTAATGCACTCTTCGAGCGCTGATTGATTTGCCGACAGCTCGTGGGACAAAAAGTCCATTTCGACCTGCATGTAAAGCTAACTAGAGTGAGATTGGACCCAACACGCACTTAAGTTAAATAAGTAAATGTCTGTGTTGGAAGGTATAACCGGATAAGACGTCTCACAGGATTGGACACTGATCTTATGATGTCACCCCGGTTCCTTGTGTACATACTCATCAGGGCACCTGATTATAGACAAGTGGGAATCGGCCCACACACTCGTCTTTAAATGTCCGGGCAGGCAGGGAGGAAAGGGACTTGGAGGAGCGGTCCAAACTTCGCCGGAACGTACCTGAAACGCCAAAATTAATATTGCCTAATTCAACCCAGTTACTTATATAATGGGCATTCCCTATTACCAATTCTGTGTTAGCAACAATCGCAATTAGAGTCTCGAATTTAAGTATAAAATTTTCCTATCTTACCTAATTCCAAATGCACAAAACTTGCATGAATTCTTTAAATCAAACGAAATTTAGGTCTAAGAGACCAAATGAAAATTTCTGAATGTCAAGTTAGGTATTGTGGTTTTGATTTAGAATGGTGGTCAAAGGATCATATCAGGTATCATAGTATTATCAAGTTCAGATTTCAAGCCAAATTGAAATCTCATTAATAAAATGACAAATTTTGATAGCCCTGAGAAGGGCTGAGGGCTACCCCTCGGAGAATGGATACAGGAACGGCTGGATGTTTGATGGAGGGTTGAAGCTTTCCCTTCTATGTCCTGTGTATCCATCTAGACCGCATAGATCCCCCAAGACCAGGAGTTTCCGTTGATAGTGTCTTTTGATTGGATTGGTCTGCACTCCATGGAACTTCAGAAGCTCGTTTGTCAGCATCGCCAAGATTGGTATTGGACAGTCATATAATTCTTCGCCCATGGTGCTGATATCCACAATGGCTTCCTTAGCATCTTCAAACCTTCTGAGGTTTTTATTTCCTAATGCTCCATCATGATATATATTTTGATGGCTTCGAGTATAGTCCGGAGTGCATCAGTGAAATAAATGGCTGCGTTGTTGTTTTAGAGTAGGTAGGAAAGGCCACATGCATCAAATTGTTCGGCCACATAATTTTGTACGTCTGTTTGTATTGTGGCTTGGTCGGATACTGCAGTAGGAGATATCAGCGGGTCTGCTACTCGAGTTGTTGAGGTTGTTCTTATTCCAGTTTGTGGTTTAGCAACAGCAGTTGCTGTTGTTGTTGTTAACCCCGTGTCCATTAGCTGGGCTAAGACTGGCAATGTGGCTGCTACAGATCTTCTTACTTGCTTGTGATCCTTAATTTCGTGTGGCGGTACTGGGATAGTAAAAGGAATCATTTCCTTTTTTGTCCTCCCTTGGGGTACCCTCAATTGCCATTGACGCCTTTCCACTAGCTGGATGACTAGATTACACCTCCATGTCCCTCTCTTGGGCCTCTTGTCCATTTCTGGCAGTGGTTTCAACTGTTCTTGTTACCAGTTGAATATTTGAAGGTGATTTGATACATGTTTGCATCATTCCATGGGTTGGAGTCGTTAAATTGTCGATACTGGGAGTCACTTGCAGCTGGGTGTATACATTCTGCTGTTGTGAGTCGTGCTCTCTCTCTCTCTCTCTCTCTCTCTCTCTCTCTCTCTCTCTCTCTGCGGTGCCTCATTTTCTCTTTTTGGTATCGGTCTTCTTGGGGAAGCATTTTCCAATTTCTTCTATAGGCACCTCTCCAGTTGTATCTAAAATCTTCTTCCCATATCAGCAAAAGTGTAGTTCTCTTTGCTTGAGCATGAAGGCTCCATCCTGTTGCAACTTAGAGGCTTAGCCCCCTTATCGCATTCAAGGATTGTATAGGGAAAATGGCTTCCATCGCTGACTCTCTTAATAAATCTCGTGCTTCTTGCTGCTTCGCTAGTCTCAAATATAGCCAGACTGACGACCGCCATGCTTTATATACCTGAAGCACGGACGTGAAGGAAAACATTCTTTACAATAACTTCACATATTATCTACTATAGACACAAATTTAAGGTAACTCACACAAACCTAAAATATATTATCCACACACGGGAGGAACAAAAACATCACAATATCTACTATCCACACAAACTTACACGAACTCATACAAACACACACTCTACTATCCACACAAACATGCATGAACTCATACAAACCCCAAATATACTATCCACACACGGGAAGAAGAAAAAACAATCACAAATATACTATCAACAAACGGGAAGAGGAATTTTTTTATATACTTTCCTCAAGCCCAATATCTACTATCCACACATGTGAAGGAAAAGACAAACAAACACAAATATACTATCCACACAAACTTAGGCTAACTGAAAAACCCCAATATATAATATCCACTCGCGGGAAGAGGGAAAAAAAAACTAAAATATACTATCTACACAACGTACGCGCACTCATACAAATCCAAAAATATACTATAAAAAATATCAATATATACTATCCACACAAACATGCGTGAACTCATAAAAAACCCAAATATACTATCCACACACGGGAAGAAAAAACAATCACAAATATACTATCCACACAAGGGAAGAGGGAAAAAAATATATTCCACAAACCCCAATATCTACTATCCACACATGGGAAGGAGAAAAAAAATATACTATCCATACAAACTTAAGCTAACTAAAAAAAACCACAATATCTACTATCCACACACGGGAAGAGGAAAAAAACTGAGATATACTATCCACACAACGTACGCGCAATCATACAAAACCCCAAAATATACTAAACACAATAACTACTATCCACACACGGGAAGAGGACAAAAAACTAAAATATACTATCCACATAAACGTAGACAAGCACATAAACATATATATACACACACACACACAAATACACGCACACAAATACACACCAAAGAGGGAAGAAGAAAAAAAAAACCAAACTATACTATCCACATAGAAGGAAGGAAATAAAAATATACTATCCACACATGGGAAGGAGAAGAAACAAACACAAAATCTACTACACATACACAGGAGGGAGGGAAAAAACCCAAAATAAACTATCCACACACGGGAAGGAGAAAAAACAAACCCAAATTATACTACCAACACAGAAGGGAGGGAAAATAAACCCCATTATGTACTATCCACACAAACGTACGCGTACTCATACAAACCCCAATATCTACAATCCACACAAACATACGCAAACTCATACAAACCCAAAATATACTATCAAACCCCAAAATATACTATCCACACAAACGTATGCGAACGTGTACAAACACACACACATATCAAAGAGGGAAGAAGAAAAAACAAACCCAAAATATACTATCCACACGCGGGATAAAAAAAAAACAAAAAAAACAAAAACAAAAAAAAAACATATCTATAATACACTCAGAGGGAAGAACAAATAACCAAATATACACTATCTGCACAGAGGGAAGAAGAAAACCATAATATACTATCAACAAAGAGTGAAGAAAATAACCCATTATATACTATCAACACAGAGTGAAGAAGTACAAGCTTTTGAAAGCACCTAAACTCTCACCTACAATGACCACCTCTACCAACCCCACACTCCATAACCCTGTCAACCTGTTATTCTATGCATCAGTGTGTGATTTTAGAAAAAAGATCAAGGCACAAAATGATGGATGAACAGACTATTTTTTTACCCACCTGCATGTCTAAAGTGCGTGCGTAAAGGAACACGTCCCTTCCACTTCAATTCTAACTAAAAACTGACCCAGAGGGATAGAGAGAGGTGAAAAGAGCACATATCCATGCAGTGTTAATAAAAACAAAACACACCATCTTTATTATAAAATGTCAAGACCAAGAGATACTTACGTTTTCTTTCTGTCCATTCTCTTTTATAAGTTAGTATGAAATTTTACATCAGGGCCAATGCATCGGCTCAAATAGTCAATTTTTTTTTATTTCCATCTCAGTAGTATGGTGGGACGGTCTAGGGACTAGGGGAGTTCCATGTTAAAAAGGTAATATCCACTCTGGGGACTACGTAAATTTAACATGGGAAGCAATATCCACTCTGGGGACTATATAAATTTAATATGGGAAAAAAAAAGGCATCCACTCTGGGGACAAGGGAATTTAACATGGGAGAAAGGAAATATCCATTCTAGGGACAAAGGCAATTGAACCATGGGAGAAAAAAAATATCCATTCTAGGGACAAAGGCAACATGGCATTTTTTATTATTTTTTTTAAATTAAAAAAAAAATAAAAAATAAAAAGGGGTAGGCAATGGAAAGTCAATCTCTTTTCGAGAAATGTGGGTGGCCCTGAAAAGGGCCTTTGGATTTATGTTAATATGCCCTTAACATAAAGGGCATCTGCGGCATCTTCTTGTCCTCAAGCTGCGTCTTAGTGTAGGGCCATAAATCAGAGTCCTCTTGAGGCAACCTTGTCTTTCCACGTACACTCTTCGTATCCACAGACTGGTGTCTGACTTGTGGACAACGGTCCACTTGGATCGGACATACATTAGCATGTCCGTCCTAAACATCATTGAAGACACAAGGGTGGATGAATCGACTGTGGTCCACATCTTGAGGCGACGAGAACAGGTGAATCAATGCAGTGAACTGCGCTTATTTATAGGTAGAGGTAGATTGAACCGGATTGAGTTCATTGACCAATCCAAACACGCGTTACAAAATTCAGTCAGTCCGCATCCAATCCGAAGAGAGCAGTCTGTGACATCACGTGGTCTATATAGATTCGCTAGCGCCTGTGTGCAGTCAATCTATGCGACAGTGATTCAACATGACGGAAACTCAGAAAACGATTCATTGGGGTGCACCAGCAGTGGAGACCGCCCAAGGGAACCCGGACTTACTTTCAGAAGAGGTACATTGGGATTTTGTGGATTTTCTTACCTCGCAAGAATTTGTTCCGGAACCTTCGTCACCTTCATTACCGCAATTGGAAAATTTTAGACAGAGACAGAAAGAAGAATTGGAGAAATTTATACGACAAAAGGAAGCGGAACAAGCTTTTCTCCTACAGCAACAGCAGCAAGAAGAAGAGGTAAGAAAACAACAACAAGAAGAAGAAGTAGCAGCAAAGAAACAAGAGGGTGAAAATCAAACGGTCACGGTACTGTTGGACATTTTAGCGGAGTTAAGAAGTCTGAAACAAATGTATCAGACTTCTTTATTACGACCGAAGTGAATACGACCTTCCCGAGCTAAACACGTCAACCCTGTGACTAAGCCTACCGTACCACCCTTAGTGATTTCAACCAAATCATCATCAACAGTACGCAGTCCAGAAGTAGGCCTTGGCCGTGGCAAAGGCTTAAGGCAGTTAAAGTTGATTGCTTAAACTCACCCCTACACCAAAAAAGGCCCTTTTCAGGGCCACCCACGTCTCTCGAAAAGAGATACACTTTCAATTTGCCAATAACTCAAAAAAAAAAAAAAAACATTTTACCCCTATAGTACGTGTATATGAGTGCGTGAGTGTAGCTTCTTATTTAAAATCAAAACTCAAAGACACTTACCTTATATAATTAATTTATTCTTTTATCAATAGTTACAATCCAATTCACAATTCACAACAGAGCACTTTAAAAAGTTCATACACTTCTTCTGTCTCATTGTTTAGTCTCTCTGTTTTTTCAATTTCTTCACCGTCACAGTCTTTTCCTCTTCTTCCTCCTCACTTTCTTTCCTTCTTCTTTTCTTCTCCTGTTTCTTTTTCTTCACCTGGCTGCTTTCTTCCTCTGAAGAATCCCTCTTTTCTTCTGACTCCTCTTGTTTCTTTTTTGGGCAATCTGGAGACCAATGTCCTTTTTCTTTACAATAATAACAGTATTATCTTGACTTTTGTCTTTTCTAGCCCCTGTTTTTCTTTTTTGACGGTCTGGACACTCTGAAGACCAATGCCCTTTCTTTTGACAGATATGGCAAGTATCTTGACTTTTATCTTGAAAGGAAGGAGAGTAGTCCGTCGGCTGGTCTGAAGAGAATTTTCTAATGACCCCTCGCAAAGCTCTGATGAAACGTTCGATTTGGCTAGTCTCTTCCATCGTTGTGCTCGGTTAGAGAGTGAAATGAATAGTGAAAGGACAAAGACACACACCCTTTTATATACGCTGGTCTGCCATGACTATAAATTAGCCCATGGTGTTTAAACTTGAGTCATTTGACGTTTTTCACTCAAGATGAAACGATCCTATTCATTCGAGAAGAAAGAAGAAGAAAGTAAGAGGCAGAAACGTGATCTATCGCCTCGTACCAGGGCTGAAGTCTTGGCACAAATTCATGCCAGTGATTTTGAAGAGGACATGAATGAACCAGAATCCGAACCCTCTAAACAAAGTTCACCACCCTTAGTCAACCCTGAAAAGTACTATTCCATTCGAGAGACGGAAAAGCGCTCCTCTAGAAAATTTAGAACTACGGCTTACAAATATTCAGTAAAGTTTAAAGATTTCAAGGCTGAAGTACCGTTAGAGAAAGCAGAAGGGTTTATTACTGGGGTGTGGGATTCTTTGCTCACTGCACTCAAGCGACAATGTCAACCCAAAGAAGACGATCGCTTGAGACTTTCCATACAACACGACGGTTTGAAATCCCCTGTTTGGATCGAGTTTAGCAGACCCGCAGAATTGACTGCTTCCAAAGTCATGGACAAGATTCAACACGTGCAACAATCTAATGACCAGTTTGACATCACCGATGGAAAAGCCACACTGGACATGACCCACGTCTCTCCTCCTCAAGGGACCGGACAACGCAATAAGGTGTTATTGGTGAACGACCTTCGCATCACCAAAACGATCCTCGTCCGAATTCACAACCCTCAAGACCAGATGTGTTTAGCCAGGGCTATCGTAGTGGGACGAACCTATGCCAACAAGAACGACACGGTAGAATGGAAAAGAGCCTGGGAGAACATTCGAAAATCGAACCGAGCCAAACAACGAAGTGAAGCAGAACACCTGTTACAACAAGCTGGCCTGTCCAAAGACACACCCTGCGGTATTCCTGAAATGCAAACATTGCAAGATGTCCTAGCTCCATTCTACACCTTGAAAGTGCACCCTCAAGAAGTGCGTGGGCCTCTGTTGTTTCGAGGCCAAGTCTTTAAGGATGGAAAATACATTCACCTTTATCATCACGATGACCATTTCGATACCATTACCACTATCACTGGATTCCTGGGATACAAATATTACTGTGAGAAATGTGACTATGGCTATAATAATCGAGAACAACACAAACATTGTGGATTGAAATGCTCAGGATGTTTGGCCTCTCCACCCTGTCTGAGCGAAGGACAAGAAAGAGTACATTGTCCTGCTTGTCTGCGCACGTTTGTCATCCCTGCCTGTTACCAACAACATCTGAAGACGCAAGGTTCACAGCAGAAATGTGCTTGTCAACTGCTGAGATTGTGCCCTACGTGTGGACACGGCCTACGTACCAATAATGCCAAGACACACGTATGTTCAGGAAAGAAAAAATGTCACATTTGTCACCACATCGTGGACTTGGAACACCAATGCTACGTGCAAAAATACCAATCCCGCCAGAGAAAGAGGACGGTCACAAGAAGAAAGGCAATTTCATCTTTTTTGATTTCGAATGCATGCAAGAGACCAGCATTCACATTCCTAATTTTTGCGTGGCTCATCGAGCGTGCGAGAAGTGCATTCAAGAACCTATCTTCAGTCATTGCCCTCACTGCAGCAAGATTTCCGGAGGGAGTGAAAAAATCTTTAGAGGATCGAACACGTTAGCCGATTTTGCCCAATGGGTCCTAGACCCCATCGACAAGACGTGGAGCCAAGAGGACATCGAACGTTACGGAGATTGTCATCGTCATGCCACGGTGATGGCTCACAATTTCTCCGGATACGATGGACAGTTTCTTCTGAGATACTGTACGGAACATGGCACCGAACGTCCTAAAGTCACTTTGAACGGAGCCAAAATCATTTTCATGCAAGTGGGACAAGTGCAGTTTAAAGATTCGATGAGTTACTTGGAAATGCCTTTGAGTCGAATGCCTAAAACGTTTGGAATGACAGAAATGGCTAAAGGGTACTTTCCACACTTTTTCAATACGGAAGCCAATCAACACGCCGTTCTACCCCATTTACCTGAGGCTCACTATTACGACCCCGACAACATGCGTACCGAACAACGAGAAGCTTTCTACGCTTGGTACCAGGCTCATGCCTCCGACCACTTCGACTTTCAGGACGAAATGTTAAAGTATTGTCGTTCCGGCGTGGACATTTTACGGCGTTGCTGTGGAAAATTTCGAGTACTGTTCATGGAACACGGAGGGGTCGATCCTTTGAAAGAAGCTTGCCCCATTGCCAAAGCGTGTTCCTTAGTGTATTGTCAACGATTCATGCCTGAAAACACCGTGGCTGTCATCAGTCCTCAAATGATCAACTACGTCAAACGTCAATATTCGGTCAAAGCCCTACGCTGGTTACATTACTTGTGCGACAAGGAAGACAAATGGATTCAGCATGCCCGCAACGGAGGAGGCGAAAAGACCATCGGAACGCATTCGGTCGATGGCTGTGACTTAGAAAACCCCAAGATCGTGTACGAGTTTAACGGTTGCTTATTTCACGGATGTCCCGTCTGTTACCCTGACCGTGACACTAAAAATAAGTTTTGACAACGAACCATGGAAGGCCTGTACCGGGACACTTGTCAGCGACGCCTAAAGTTAGAACAGCAAGGATACCAAGTGGTGGAAATGTGGGAACACGAGTACGATCACCGTATGAAAACCGATCCTGAGTTTAAACGTGTCGTGGAAAGTTGCAAGCTGATGGACCCCCTGAACCCGAGGGATAGTTTGTACGGAGGAAGGACCAATGCCACCTGTTTGCTGTACCAAGCCGACGAAGAGAAAGGAGAAGAAATCAAATACTTGGACGTGTGTTCGCTGTATCCCTACGTGTGCAAATAGTGTCGCTTTCCTGTAGGGCACCCACAATTGTTAACGGAACACATCGACCTGAAAAACGTTCGACAATACGAAGGCTTGATCAAGTGTAAAGTTTTGCCTCCCACGAACCTATACCATCCCGTCTTACCTCACCATTGCCAAGGCAAACTGATGTTTCCTTTGTGCCGTACTTGTGCCGAAACGTGCAACCAAGACCAACCTTGTCAGCACACCCAGGAAGAACAGGCCTTGACGGGAACCTGGGTCAGCGTAGAATTGTTCAAAGCTCTGGACATGGGATACCAACTGTTAGAAGTGTACGAAATTTGCCACTTTCCCAAGACACAACAATACCACAAGGGTGACCCCACGCAGAAAGGCATTTTCACCGACTACGTGGATGCCTTTTTGAAACTGAAGCAAGAAGCCAGTGGCTATCCGTCCTGGTGTCACACTCCCGAAGACCAAATACAATTCAAAGAGAAATACTATGAACAAGAAGGCATCTCTTTAGACCACTTCGAGAAAAACGAAGGCAGGCGATCGTTTGCCAAAGTGATGTTAAATTGCTTGTGGGGTAAAATGGCACAACGCCCGTGTTTACCCAAGACGGAATATTTGACAGAACCTTCCCGCTACTTCCAGACGATTCACGACAAAAACCAAATACATGAAACACGTGGACGTCGTTTGAGAGACTTTGATCTTGGTCAATTACGAAGAAGATCTGGACTTTGTACAAGACGACCCCTTTGGAAATGTCATCATTGCGGCTTACGTGACAGCTCATGCTCGCTTAAAATTGTACGAAGCTTTAGAACTGTTAGGGGAACGCGTCCTGTACTTTGACACGGACAGTTGCATTTACATCCATCACCCGAGTCAACAGCACCCTGACATCGAAGGAGACCGTTTAAGAGCCTGGACAGACGAGCATCCCGACGAGAGGATTCTAAGTTTCGCCAGTGGTGGTCCTAAAGATTACGGTTACGAATACCGCGACAAACAAGAAGAAGTGCACACGCAGTGCAGAGTGAAAGGATTGACTCTGAATTATCGTACCAGTCGAGTGGTCAACTTTGGGGTACTGAAAGAAGCCTTGCAGTCTGGAAAAGATCAACACTTTAAAGTGACCACCTATCAACCGAACAAGATTGTACGTTTACCCACTCACCACATCGTCAGTCGACCCTTGGAAAAAGTCTATCAAATCGTGTATCAGAAGCGAGTGCGACTTCCCAATCATTTGACCTTGCCGTATGGACACGTCGGTATTGGTCTGTATATAAAAAGGAACCCTAGGCAAGATCGATAGTTCATTGTGACTACCAAGACCAAGCGAACAAGATGAATACTTTCAGAGAAACACAGAACAAGTTCAGACAGGCACAATTGAAGTGTGGGGCTTCGGAGGTGGAATGCGATTGTGAGCCTTGCGATGGGTACGATGCTGTACGTTGTGACCTTAGCGATGCCGTAAAGCATCGTGGAATCTTTGTTCTCACTACCCCTATCATGGAAAGTGATGCTGTGCGTGTCAAACCTGAGGGATGCGAAAGCAATGCCGCTCGTCCTCTTGGACATTTTACTGGGTTTCGTTTTAAAGGTGGATGTTCACCTTCACGTCTACCCCCCCCCCACGGATGTCATCCAGCTCCGAGCAAACTCCTGTCCATGTCACCCAACCCCCATCGAAACGAACCTGTGAAAGACGAATATTCGTTTCCTGTGCGTTTGTCGGAATACTGCGACTTTGAAAATCGTCTTCAATCGTTCAAAGGAAAATGGCCTAAGTATCTGGGAGGCCCGACCCCCGAAGAATTAGCCAGAGCCGGATTTTTCTACTTGGGCGAAGGAGATAAAGTCAAGTGCTTCAGTTGCGGTGTGTCACTTCACCACTGGGAACCGCAAGATTCGGCCTACGTAGAACATGCTCGATGGTCACCGAATTGTCGTTACTTACCCTTAGTGGGACCGAGACATTGAAGTAACTTACCATAATCTGTTCACGGATACTTTACACGAGAACATTCGTGCTTTGCCTGTGGAGTTGAGAGAACGCATTTACCGAGAGCTGGTCAAAATACAAGTGAAACGTAAAGAACAATTGCAACCGTTACGTCACCGGTGTTTGAACCACTGGTACCTGAACGCTATACAAGGACTGATTCAGTTGAAAGTGTTCCATTGGACAGACATTGATCAACGATCCCCTAGTTTTAAAAAGGATTGGTTTGCTATGGATGATTCTATCTACTACATTGTAAACTTACTGGATCCAATTCCAGAGGAAGAGTTAACGAATTACCAACATCTTGTTCACAATGTCAACTTAGTGAAAGAGGAAACTTCTGAACGAATTGTAATGTGTAAATTAGTAACTAAACGATTTAAATTCGACACTGAAGTAAAACCATGTCTGTGCAAACGGTACATTTCTTGTGTCAGACCAAAGAGGATTTAGTATGACCTATTCATGGATACTTTGCTAGAGAACATTCGTGCTTTGCCTGTGGAGTTGAGAGAACGCATTTACCGAGAACTGATCAAAATACAAGTGAAACGCAAACGCAAATTTATTCATCCGTTTTTAACTTATGCTCTGTTCCAAAGTATAAGAAGACTGATTATGAGTGGATATTACATCAGGCACAAAGGTAAACGAGGCTATTGGCCACCACCCAAGGATTCCAAAAACAGTGTATATACTTATGGATACTTTACAAGAGAACATTTTGGGCTTGCCTGTGGAGTTGAGAGAAAGGATTTACCGGGAGCTGGTCAAAATACAAGTCAAACGTAAAGAACAATTGCATCCGTTACGTCACCAGATCTTTAACCACTGGTACCTGAATGGTATAAGAGGACTGATTCGTCAGAAATTGTTTCAGTGGTCAGACCTTGTTGAACACTTTCAGTTAGTGAATGAACTAAACGTTCGTAATTTTGGTTACTTCGAGATTCTCCTACTGCACCGTATTGAGGAAGACGAGTTAAAGGATTACCGGCATATTTTACGTGGAATTTGTTTAGCGGAAGAGGAAACATCTAGACAAACTCTGACGTTTCGGTTACAGTATGCAAGATTTAGATTCCCTACTGGAGAACGAAGATGTCTAGTTAGAAATTACCTTTATTGCTTCCGAAACAAAGAGACTATAAAATCAGGCTGCCATTCCACGGATTATGTCACATGTTATTGAACAGATTCCGTGGAAGGAACTCAATGACCATATTCAAACCGTGGATCATTACCATCGATTATTACAAGAACTGTATCCATTCAATTTGGGTCGACAAGTGGTGTGTCTTAGTGACTTGTTTTCTGGGATTTCGTTTACCAGCCGATTCTTTGTGGACTCTTTACGAACAGTACTTACCATACCCCCATGGCCTTAAATGGTCACGAAAAGCTCCTTTTGCTCAAAGCCTTGCGTTTTCATCTGGATACTTCTCGACCTCTACGGGAAAAAAAGATTCGTCAACTTTTAGCTACCCAAGACGTGTATGACGATGTGTGTGTAGCTTGTGACTTACACCCCCATTGGACAGATGTCCGTGCCTGGAAAGAATGGGATTTTGAGGCTTGGACCCAAGAAGTGGCCCAGTATGCACGAGAGTTGTTCAAGGAAAAAAGTTACTTTTCAACCAGTGTTAGTGACGGTACCAGAAGAACCCGTCACCCAGGACAGGACTGTCGTGGACAGGCCTGAAAGACACTTTCGGGAGGACACTTGTGTGACCTTACCCCCTATAGAACTGGTCAGAACTTTACCCAAAACATGTTGTACAGACACTTGTTTTTATTCCACGTTAATGGTTATCATGTGCCTTTTATCCTTGTACTTAAGCCTTTGGCTTTTATGTATTTTTGTCTTTCGTATTCATGTTTAAAACATTCAATAAACGTGTTCTGAAAAAAAGTATATAAACTCTCGTCTTGTTTGTTTTCGTGTCACAAGTGACATTCCTAACACTATGGCTACCTCTGCTGTCTCTGCTCCCTCTTCCTCCACTGTCAAAGTCATCGACGAACACTTAGATCGTGCCAGTTGGGAGGCTTTGTATCTTCGCCATCCCTTAAACATGCTCATTGCTGGACCTAGCGGTTCAGGCAAAACCGAATTCGTCAAACGTTTGATCGAACATAAACATCATTTGATCGATCGACCACCTCAGCGGATCGTGTGGTGTTACAAAGAGTGGCAATCGGCGTACAGCCTCTTGCGAGAAAGTCAAGGCGATTCCATTGTGTTTGTGGAAGGCATTCCTAAAGAAGACGACGGCATCGTCTCTGACTCCCGTCAAACCCATTTGGTCATTTTTGACGACATGTTAGGAGAAGACGAAGAAGAAATTAAACTGTGGTTCACGCGCAAAGGGCATCACCGTCATGCCAGTGTCGTTTACATCACCCAAAATTTGTTTCAACAAAGTAAAGCCCATCGCACCATCAGTCTCAACGCGCATTACGTGGTCTTGTTTAAAGGCCCTAGAGATAAATCGCAAGTGCAAGTCTTAGCCAAACAGTTAGGAACACCTTGGCTGACTCAGGCGTACGACGATACCACTCAAACTCCACACGCCTATTTACTCGTCGATTTGAAACCTACGACCCCCGATGATTTGCGATTTCGTACTCACTTGTTTCACCACTGGTGCCAAGACGGAGGGCCTGTCCTGTACACGTCTCCGTCCTCGACTTAATTTCACTCCACAAAAAAAATCTATAAAAACCTCAGACCCTTTTCGTCTGTCTCACACATATTTTGAACATGACGTCCCTTCAGTCGCATCTTCCCGTCAAATTGATTCGTGCCTTGTATGGCATCAGTCGAGAAAAATATCCACAAACACGAGCTCGTGTCTTAGAAGCTAGTCTCAAAGAAGTCTTACGATGGTTCACGGTGACTGCACGTCAATTACTCCAAGGAATCATTCAGATTCCTCGTCAAACCAAACGCTTTTTTGATCGAAACAAAGTCGCTTTCACCCAACTGGCCGATCCCCGCATCGACACTCAAACCAAAAAACAAATCATTTTGAAACCTGGAGGGAGCGGTACTCTAGGAGGGGTCATCATTCGCTCTCTCTTAAGATGGGATCCTAATGCCCCCAAACTTCTCCCCAAGAAAAAAGTCAAACGAAGCCCCAAGAAGAAGAAAAAGACCAAGTCCCCAAGGAGAACTTCTCCAGTGGCGGGACCCTCCTCTTACCAGACACCACCCCGGAAAAAGAAAAGAAGCCCCCAGAAAAAGAAACAGAGAAAAAGTCCCCAGAAAAAGAAAAGTCCACAGAAGAAAACTAGTCGCAAGAGAGGCACTTCTTCGGCCAGGACGCAACCTTACACTCGCAAACCACGACCTGCCACGGCGGTGACTGCGTCTCCGGCAGCCTCACGTTCATCCACTTCTCCGTTGATGACACCAAGAACTGAAGAGTACTTGGAGACGTTGATCACACCAAGAACTTCTCCGTTGATGACCCCAAGAAGAACTTCCCCAGTGGCAGGACCCTCCAATTTAGTGGCAGTGGCTGCTGCTCACAAAGTACCTTCTCCCAAAATCAAAGTCCAAGAAAGATCGGGCATGTTACAAAGTTTACTGGATTTGTCCAAGCAAGAACTGGCTCGATTTAGTCCGTTGCGTACCCCTGCACGACGTGTCATGCCTGTCCTCAAACTGATACGACGTAAAGACAATCAGTGGCGACGCGTTCCAGTATAAAAAAGACCTGACTTAAAGATGTCACCCTCCAGAAAACATCCCTCTTCTAAACAGCCCCAAGGAAAGAAAAGAAAAGGACTACCTCCTCGTTTAGTCAAACATGGGGACATGTTATCTGTCCTGTCCAAAGCTTCTCCACCTCTACGAAAAAAACTCATTCAATCAGCCTCCAAAGAGGTCATCCATACCGTAAGCGAATGCTGTTTGAACGTCTTGAAAGGCACGATCCCTTTGTCCAAACACCAGAAACAATGCTTAGGCAAACATCGTCACGTTCTTCGCCAAATGGTTCAAAAGAAAATTCCGATTCGTCAAAAGAAGAAGATGTTGGTCCAACGTGGAGGCATTTTAGCCCTCTTGTTAGGTCCCTTGCTGAAAGGAGTCTTGGGAACCATGTTGGGAGGACTGGTGGGAGCAAGATAAAAAGGCCCTCGGAAGTCCCAAGATCTCAGAATCGACCCCTGACAACCCCATGGAAGGACAAAAACTGGCTTTAGTGCCTTACAAACGATGGATGGAATACCATCGGTGGCAAGAACAACGCACCCCGCATTTACCTCCCAATCCCCATTTGAGCGAGATGTCCCAGTTACAACACGAATTGCAGTCCTTGATGGATCGCCAAGATTTGTCGAAACAGAAAAATCGCAAAAGTACGGTCAACTCTTGCAACGACTGCAACTCTTTCACCACAAAAGCTTTAGACGAAACAGCTCTACCCACTCTGAAAGATTTTAAGACCTTGATGAAAAGTCCAGCACCATCACCAGTACCAGTACCACCACTACCAGTGACCAAGACAGAAAAAGGAGAAGAAGAAGAAGGGTTTCAAACTCCACCAGAAAAAGTATGCAAGTTAACAACACCACCTACCTCCAGAATTGGATGGATTAAAAAGATGATGGTCACCCCTTCTTCATCACAAGAGAAAAAGAAAGTGAAGACAGAAGTGAAGACAGAAGTGAAACAAGAACCGATATCCCCCGCTCAGACATCCTCCTCTTCAAGACCTATTGCCGGTCGCACACGCAAAGCATTGCAGTCCAAGAAAGTACCCCAAGAGAAAAAGAGTAGCATCCTCCAAGAGTGGGTGTCTTATTAACACACAAACACAAAAAAATGGAGAAAGTCTTAGCCAGCATTTACTACGATCCCTCTCATCCTGCAGGTTACGCAGGAGTTCAAAAATTGTATCCTGCTGCCAAAACTCGACTGAAAAGTCTCCGTTTACCTCAAGTGCAACGATGGTTACAAGAACAAGCTACCTACACTTTACACAAACCCATTCGACGCAAGTTTGCCAGAAGTCGCACCCGAGTGGAAGGCATCGATCATCAATGGCAAGCCGATTTAGCCGATGTCTCTCATTTGGCCAGCTACAATCGTGGCTACAAATATTTGTTTTGTGTCATCGACGTCTTTCCAAATTTACCTGGGTCGTGCCCTTGACTTCCAAATCGAGCAGCGAGTTAGTACGAGCCCTGCAACGGGTGTTGAAACAAAGTGGTCGTCATCCTCTTCGATGGCAAACGGACAAAGGCACCGAATTTCTGAACCAAGCTTTCCAAAAAGAATTAAAGAAACGTGACATTCATATTTTTACCACCGAGAATCCCGAAACCAAAGCTAGCATCGTGGAACGTTTTCAACGCACTTTGAAAGAACGCATGTGGAAATATTTTACGCATCACCACACTCTGAAGTACATCGACATCTTACCGCACTTGGTGCAAGCGTACAACCAATCTTACCATCGAAGCATTGGACGTGCCCCGCAAGAAGTGACTCGCGACAACGAAGTGCTGTTGTTTGAGAGCCTGTTTGGTACGTCCCCGACGAGGACTGTCCCCAAGAAAAGTGGAGAGTTGACCGTAGGAGATTGGGTGCGCATTGGCAAAACCAAACGCACTTTCGACAAAGGTTACTTACCTAACTGGACGACCGAATTGTTTCGTGTCACTGGACAAGTGCATGGCCGTCATCCTGCCGTCTATAAATTGAAAGACATGAACGGAGAAGTGCTCAAAGGAACGTTTTATTTGCCCGAGTTACAACGTGTGACCAAAAAGTAGACGACGTGTACGACATCGAAAGCATTCTCGAACGCAGAACCCGTAAAGTAGGCAAACGACGTGTCAAAGAAGTCAAAGTACGTTGGAAAGGATATCCACCCAGTTTTGATTCTTGGATCGACGCTTCGCATGTCATCGACTATAAAAAGAATTGACCAGCATGCCCTTTCACACGGACGCAGCTACTACGGCTACCAATCCTTCACCCAGTTCTTCTCTACAAGATTTACAAAAACAACCCTTGTGGGTGTGGTGCGGAGAACGTGTGCCTAAAACGCAAATCGTCTTTTTCTGCCAAATCTTCGTGGTGTATTGTGTCATCGGGGCAGCCATTGCCAATTTGAGTTTGCAACAAGGAGACAAACAATTGTGGACCCTTTTATTAAGCAGTTGCATCGGTTACCTGCTTCCCAATCCCTCCCTGAAATTCTCCTGGAACGGGAACCACAGGAACCTTGTGTCCAGTGCCAGTGCCAGTCACCACTCTAACAACAGCAACAACAACAACAACAACCCCATTTTGGGCGGAGACACGCCTCTGACGTCCAGTAACCCCTCGGACAGCCACAGAACTCTGGAATTATGAGTCACCAAAACCAATTTTACTTAACCTTACCCAGTGACAGTTCCATGGAGGTGTTTCCCCACAACACGTTGTGCTGTTACACGGCCAAATTACCTCAGACCATCCCATTAGATCACGAAGCCCATTGGGAAGTGGCTTTAGTAGAAATCATTCACCCAACCCAAGTCCTCAATGTCCTTCCCAATCAAAATGTTTTTGATGTAGAAGTTCATAACGATTCATTGCAACAGTACTTGGATACCTATGGCAAATATGACAAGAAAACCCCTGGCACAAAAAATCAAAAGTACACCACCTATCACTTGTTCATTCCTCCAGGCTATTATTTTAGTGGTCAACATTTGGTGAGCACCATAGCCTCCAGATTTAATGTCGTGTTTCTGAAAGCTTTGGAGAGTGTCAAAAAAAGTGTCACCATGTAATACCACAAAGCAGCTCGTCGCTTCTTGATGAAATTTGACGGGAGTAAAATCGTGTCCATTTTATTTTGTCCTGAATTGTTTGACATGTTGGGCGGAGACATGGACATGAGAAAGGCCATGCTCAAGAAAAACGAATTACCAATCAATAACGACAACGAGTCTTTTACCAAGTTATTTTGTGCCCCGGTAGAACTGAACCAAGGACTGAATTTGATGGTTGTGTACTCCGATGTGGTGGAGTACAACGTGGTGGGACACACCTCCGTACCGTTACTGCGTGTCATTCCTTTCAAAGTGGATTCTGATACGGTCGCTGACGAGGAAGGTGAAAACACTTACCACGTCCACCGCGAATTTGTATATCCTCACTATTTGCCTGTCAGCAAGTCGTATTTGGACACGGTCAACATTGCTATAAAAGGAGATCTGGGACAAAATATTCCATTCACCAAAGGAAAAGTCACGGTGAAACTCCATTTTCGAAAACGGTTCTCTCACGACTCGTAAGTCATGTATCCAGTGTACCGAGGGGTTGCTCGACAGCGAGGACACGGTTTAGGAGATATGTTAAAATCGGCCTTTCGTTCGGTGGCCCCGGTGTTGAAACCGATGGTGACACGAGTATTGCACGCCTTGAAAGATGCGGCACTGACACAAGGCAAAGAATTTCTCCAAAATGTCATCATCGACAAACAAAACCCTAAAGAAGCCTTCATGAGGGCAGGCAAAAATGTCTTGCTGCAAACGGGCAAAGACCTTATGGGCCGACGAGACACACCTATAAATGCCCTGCACGCTACCGAGTCAGGCATTCAGCAAGGACAAGGCAGAAAGAGACGACGAAGAAAACACCCTTTCACCAGACCTCGCACTTCTAGAGCTAGAAAGACAAAGAAAAGAAGAACCGTTCGAGACTTAGACGTTTTCGATTATTAAAGTATCGAGAAACAGAATAAAATGATGCACCGAGAGTCTTGCGCTTGTTCTAAGTCGGAACTGGATATGTTTGCCATGCCCCCCACCATGATGACCATGCAAGAATCCCAGTGGGTGGAATTTCATCCCGTCTCCTCTTTGACGGATTCCGCTCCTATCGAGTTTGAAATCAAAGGACAGCCCGAAGATTACATCGATCTGAATAGCAGTTACTTGTACTTGAAAGTGAAAATGATCGAACCACCCAACGCTAACATAGACAATGATGATGTAGTAGCTCCCGTCAATAATTTCATGCATTCCTTGTTTAGCGAAATGGACTTGTACTTGAATAACAAACTGGTCAGCAGCAGCATGGATACTTACCCTTACCGAGCGTACCTGGAAAATCTCTTGACGTACGGAAAAGAAGCCAAGAACACCCATCTGGATGCTTGCGTGGTATGGAAACCTGACAAAGCGACTAAGTTTAACAGCATTACAGTTGCTGGGGATGCTCAAAATACAACGGGATTTGTAGAACGACGAACGAAAATTCATCTAAGTCGTAGTTTAGAACTGATGGATCGCTTGCATCTAGACATGTGGTTACAAGAAAAGTATTTGCTGAACGGGGTGGATATCCGCTTGAGACTGAATCGCAGCAGTGCCGCTTTCCATTTCACGGCTGCAGAAAATTCCACTTACAAAACCGTCATCGAAAAAGCCAGACTCTACGTGCGTCGTGTGGAAGTGTTACCTAAAGTGGGAAACGACGTCAGTCAGACGTTGAGCAGAACGACCGCCAAGTATCCGATACGAAGAGTGGAAGTGAAAACCTTCACCATTCCTGCTGGACATCGATCCATGATCGAAGATCATCTCTTCCAAGGACAGTTACCCAAACGTTTGATCCTTGGTATCGTCAGGAATTCAGCCTTCAACGGAGTCTACCATGAAAACCCTTTTGAGTTTCAACCCTACAATGTGTCCAAAATCGAAGTCAGTCGCGACGGCAAGACGTTGTGTACCCGACCTTTCGAACCTGACTTTACCAACAAAAATTACTTGAGATCGTACTTGTCCCTGTACAAAGCCACCGGTCAGTTAGGAACCAACACCAGTCATGGCATTACGTACGAGGATTATGCAGGAGGCTATGCTTTGTGGGCTTTTGATTTCACTCCAGACCAAGGCAGCGACGAGGGACATTTCCACCCTATAAAATCTGGCCAGATTCGAGTGGAACTTCAGTTTGCTAATGCTCTACCCCACACGGTGAACATCATCCTGTATGCAGAATTTGATAATACCATAGAAATCAACAGTTTGAGAGAAGTCATTCTAGACTATTAGAAGCCATGGAAGACTGTTATCCGTCTTTACCTAGTGGAGAAACTTTGGAGATGGAATGTGAGGAGACTGTGGAAGAAGAAGAAGAATCCCAAGACAAAGACGAAGAAGTTGTCATGATGAAGTCAAGATGGCCAGAACAAGAAGCACATTTAGTTTCCTGTTTTGCCAAACACTTGGTCGAAACAATGACGGAATTGATCAAGAAAAATTGATATGGATGTCAAAACGATCATCCCAGTCAAATTCAACACGATAAATGCCTGATGTTGAGTCAAGAAGAAAAATTGGACGAGTATCTGGACGAAGCTTGGAGTCTCATCTCGGACGAAGTCGTGTGGCATCAGTGGTATAAAGACTTGCGTGAACATTCTTGTCCGCCATTAGCCACTCAAGAGATCCATCGTATCGAAGCTCTCCTGAATCAGAGTGAGGAGACGAAGCGAAGAAACGGTTATTTGTCAGACATTTTCAAGCAAAAAGTCAGGATCGAATTGATGACTTATTATTACCTGTGAAGAAGAAAAAAAAACCACACAAAAAATGGATACCTGGGAACTTTATTACCTTTTGAACCACAGTTCGTACACGGCTTCTTGGAATCCTGTCGTCTGTGCTAAAGATGAACTCCCTCATCGCAAACCTCAAGACCATCAAGCTTATGTCATCAACACGGACGACAGTCATCTCCCAGGAACCCACTGGGTAGTCGTCTACTTTCCTCAAGAAGGATGTGTGGAATATTTTGATTCGTACGGATTGCCCCCTTTGGAAGACGATATCATTGACTTTATGAGAAGAAATGCTCAGACCACCCGATTCAATAATGTGAAATTACAAGGCACAGATTCCTTGGTGTGCGGACAGTACTGTGTGTATTTTCTGCATCATCGCAGCCTGGGCTATTCCTTAGAACATTTAGTGACTCATTTTGATCCTCGTTCTTCTTCTAGAAATGATGTGAAAGTAGATCAATGGTTTTGTGACCATTATGCTTATCTTTTGTCTCTAGCTAGGAAACGTAGTGTCCATCAATGGCCTAATGACTTCCAACAGTGGAAATCACAGTTTCATTCACAAGGTTGCCAACCCTGTTTAAAGTTGAGTGTAAATTGAAAAAAAATGTTTGTGATTTGAAAAAAAAAATGTTTGATGTTATATTGTTGGATTATTGTTAAAAATGTTAGAGTTGTTTGTTAGTGTTAAGTGATTTTGAATAAAAAATGTTGTGTTTTGAAAAAAATGCCTTTGTCTTTTGTTTGGCTATAAGAATGTTGATTCATGCTCTTTGACTTCTCTCTATCTCTCTCATGACACTCATTGAACGTTGCGGCTCGAAAACCGTGGAGGGATGTTTTCCTTCACGTCCGCGCTTTGACTTTAGGAACCGGGGTAGTTTCCAGTCTAACAATCCATTGTCGACTCATCCTCCTACGAAGATGTGCTCCAAACTAGCTAAGCTAAACGAAGCCTACGTGAATTTGCATAGGGTCAGACACAGTCTGATACCGAAGCCAGAAGAGATAGAGAATGTGAGAATGCTAAAAGTCACTGAAGACCTGATAGGAGAGCTCTTCAGAGAAGAAGTGAACAGGGAGAAAGAAGAATGGACAGAGAAGTACAGACTTCAGAGACAGCAGAGAGAGCAGCAACAGCAGCAGCAGCAACCTGAACCTGACAGAGGCTTTGTCGATTGTCGTATCGACACCAAAGAGTTCTTCTTCTCTTTCCGAAGAAGCAGACCTATCGTCAGAAAGTCTATCCTCAGAGGACATCGCATTCTTAGAAACTAAAAGATTGCCGTAGCAAACAAAAAAACAGCCCTTTTCAGGGCTACCCCAATACTCTAGAAAAGAAATAACAATCGATTTGCCAATGTGTGTAGGTAGAGTAGTCTGAATATAAACACTGACTCTTTTTTACAGTGTGAGGGTATGTGTTTGTGTATAGGATTGTGTGTTTGTAAGTGCTCACGTAGGTTTGTGTGGATAGTAGATTAAGATCATGTTTTTTGCTGTTTGACGTGTGGGGAGAGTAGATTTGGGGTTTGATTTGATTGCTTTGCGTATGTGGATAGTATATTGAAGTGATTAATGAAAATTTTTTAGAATAGTAATGGGTAGTATAAAAAAGTGAGTGAGTGTTTCTTTTAGGTCCGCGTGTTGTTTGGTCGTGATCTAGGTAAGATGAATTTTGTTTTAGGGGGATGTTTTCTTTCACGTCCGCGCTTTCAGTATAAATTAAAATTCGCTTGGCAGTCTAGCTACCCTGTTCATTCGTTAACAAGACAATGAATACCAGAATTGTGAAACTGCTAGAACTCCAGATGCACCTGGAATATGCCAGGCGCCTGTTAAATGAACTGGCAGCGGAGGCCACTGTCGAAGAGGGAAGGATGAGAGAGGAGGAGGAAAGAAGAAAAAAAGAAGAGGAGGAAAAGGAGAGAAGAAATTTCAGAATCCCAGAGACAGAAAATTGGGATTCTGAAGCCACTTATCCCGCCTCTGCACTCCCAAGAAAAAAGGTAAAAGGAGACTGGGGAAGAAGATGTGTGTGTGGTGCCAGGCCTGGAAGGTGCCATCATTAACCAGGTGTCACTGGAGTTAAAAAAAAACAAACAAACAAACAGCCCTTTTCAGGGCTACCCAATACTCTAGAAAAGATAGAAATAATCGATTTGCCAATGTGTATAGGTAGAGTAGTGTGAATATAAACACTAACTCTTTTTTATAGTGTGAGGGTATGTGTTTGTGTATAGGATTGTGTGTTTGTAAGTGCTCATTACGTTTGTGTGAATAGTAGATTATGGGTTTGTTTATTGTTTCTTAGCGTATGTGGAGAGTATAGTTTGGGTTTTGTAACCGCTCACGTACGATTGTGTGGATAGTAGATCATATGAAATGAGAAAAGTAGGGGATGTTTTCCTTCACGTCCGCGCGTTGTTAGGTCATGATCTAGGTAATATCAATTTTATGTCTTAGGGGGATGTTTTCCATCACGTCCGCGCTTTCACTATAAGAACCCACAGTATTTGTCGTTCAAACCATTCTACAAAGAATAAAAAAGAAGATGGCTTCGAATCAGCTTAATAAAATGAAAGCATTGCAAGACGTCCTGGACAATTTGGGTATGATGGAGCAAATGTTAGTGAGGTTAAACGAGGATCACTATTCTTATAGCCCCCATCGAGTGAAGATGGAGATTAACAACTTAAGAAAAGTAAAGGAAATGATAAGTGCTGTGATGAAAGAAATAAAGGAGGAGAAGGAGGATGAAGAGGAAAGGATAAGGATAAGAGCATGGAATGAAAAAATTGAAAAAGAAGAAGAAAATGAGAAGAGGAAGAAAGAAGAGGAGGAGAAGAAGAAAGAAGAGAAAAAAAGGAAGAAAATAAAGAAAAGAAGAGAAAGAGTGTAGGAGAGAAAATAAGAAGTTGGTGGAGAAATAGAAGAAATTAGAAGCAGAAGAAACCCAAAGGCCCTTTTCAGGGCCACCCACATTTCTCGAAAAGAGATTGACTTTCCATTGCCTACCCCTTTTTTTTATTTTTTTATTTTTTTTTTAATTTTAAAAAGAAAATAAAAAATCCCATGTTCAATTGCCTTTGTCCCTAGAATGGATATTTTTTTTCTCCCATTGTTCAATTGCCTTTGTCCCTAGAATGGATATTTTTTTCTCCCATTGTTCAATTGCCTTTGTCCCTAGAATGGATATTTCCTTTCTCCCATGTTAAATTCCCTTGTCCCCAGAGTGGATGCCTTTTTTTTCCCCATGTTAAATTTATATAGTCCCCAGAGTGGATATTGCTTCCCATGTTAAATTTACGTAGTCCCCAGAGTGGATATTACCTTTTTAACATGGAACTCCCCTAGTCCCTAGACCGTCCCACCATACTACTCATCTCTTCACTGGCACAAAGTTCTTTCTCATCATCGCTTTCTTCTTCTTCTCAACCCTTCTCCGCTTTCTCCTCTTGTTCCTGTCTTTTCTCCTTTCTCTTAGGGCACTCTGAAGCCGTGTCATTTCTCCTGACAACGATAACAGGTATCTTGACTATTGTCTCTCTTTCTTGGACGAAGCAAGTATTCTGGAGACAAATGCACATTTACCTTGCAAAGATAGCAAATTTCACCAAAAGAAATTCGGTCGGTCTATGAAACATATGACCACATTTGAGAAACGCAGAAACGAACTTCCAGAAAATTGAGAATGATGGCTTATACCTACAACTTGAAATGTAAAGAGTTCAAGTAGTGTGTCAAATTAAATTTTTATAATCAAGGCAAAACGATCTATTTTCCAAGGAGAACGCAGACACCAAGCGACACTGGCGGTCCGTGTCACACAATACTTTTCAAAATGCGTTGGTATAGGTTTGTGCTAATGATCTACATGGTTAAATTAAATGGTTTACGTCAATGGTTGCTATTTCGTTGTAATTAAATTTTTGTATAAACGATATGTGTGCAAGCGAAAGCAAACACACACACACAAACACGCACACGCGTGTTATGCATTGGGTGACAGTAGAACGGGCCCATTACTTTAGTCTGTAGTGTTTTGAGAGATGGGCAGACATATTTAACATTACATTATTACATTGGAGAGAGAAAGAAAGAATGATAAAGAAAAACAAATATAGGACACCATTTTCGGTTATTTTTTGGCGGTATTATCAAAGATAATTAAGACAACCACACATTCTATGTGAGAAACGTTCATGGTTTTCATTCATTCATCAATTAAAAAAAAAATTGGGATATTTATTGGATATGCGGAGAACTCGCTCCATGGAGAACTCGCCTTGGAAGAACTCGCCCCATGGAGAACTCGCCCCAGCGTATCTGGAGAAGTCGCCCCAAAACTTGTCACCCAAATAACCTTTTTATAACAGAATTAAGTCATCTTTTACGTGGTTCATATTTAGATTTATATATATACGCCATCACAAAAGATATATTAACTAGTAATCATAAAAAGCAATATCATAGTAATATTTCTAAGGACGAAATTAAGTCTTTATATAATCTAATGAATGACGATAGTATAGTGATTAAAACGGATAATAAGTCAAACACTATTATTATTGTGAATCAAGATGATTATGTTAAAGAAGTTGAACGTCAATTAGAAATTAAATAAAACATTTCAACATGCATTAATGAGATCGCTAAAAATAATAATTCCGCATATGAGGAATTTGATACTTTCCCTCTTAACATACGTACACCTCAATTCTACATATTACCCAAAACTCATAAAAATCGTGACCATAAATTATATTTAAATTATCCACGATGACCCATTATATCAGGTTGTAATTCATATACTGAAAACCTATCAAAATTTATAGTGTTTTACAACCTTTAATGAAATCACATCCTTCATACATTAAAGATACAACTACTTTCATTAAAAAGTTGAAGTCTATTCCACGGCTATCTGATAATTTCAATCCTGGTATCATTAGATGTAACATCACTATATACCAACATTCCGCATGCAGAAAGTATTGAAGCGTGTAAATATTTTCTTGATAACAATCCTAATAATAGCACACTATCTAGTGAACATATTTGTAAAATAATAAAACTTATCTTGGAAAAAAAATATTTTCAATTTAATAATACGAATTACATACAAATAATGGGTACGTCAATGGGTATTAATATGGCTCCTTCATACTCTTCCCTTTCATGGGCAAATTAGAAAAGAATTTTCTTTAAAACGAAAAGTTTAATCCATTCTTTGTTTCAGATTTTTAGATGACATATTAATGATCTGGAAGCATTCAATTGAAGAACTAAAAAAATGTATTGATTGCCTAAATCATTTTCACCCGACGACTAGTATGCATGTTTCATTTTTAGATGTAAATGTAATTTAAAAAATTATTGATAACACTATCTCTACAAATATTCATATCAAGGAAACTAACAATATGTACGCATGATCATAGTGTTTTTATATATTATAAAATAATGTAATCTTGTTTATTTTGCATTAGTAATTTAGTAGTGAAATATTTTTTAAACTTCTTGTTCAACTTGAAATAGTTTGTTATTACTGAGAAATAATAAAATTATGAACACTGACAAAAAAAGAAGAAATAAACTAAATGATGGGCATAGTACAAGTGATCTTTCAGAAACCGTCCGAATTCTGCGCATTAGCCATGAAAAAGGAACTCGGTAGCGATCGCATTTTCGGAGTCGGTGTCAATGATGCTTTTTATCGAGTTCAAGTATCATTCGTCAATGGTTTGCAAATCTCAATGAACAATCAGATCAAATTGTTCAGTTAGAGAGATGATAGTATAACCCTTCGGCTTATTGACAGTCATCGCCAATTCAGTCGATTTCGAGTTATAAGAGGTCCATGCCATAAAGTCGTCTCATGACGAGTTAGATTATTAGGTTGGAACCCTTTCATATATTAAAATGCAGACATCACATCATGCTTACACCCTCTCCATTTTTCCAAATCAAATGCATCTAATGATTTCAAGAGCAGAGCAAAAGGGACAGATAACACTTATTTTTCGTTAAGTATAGAAGCGGAGTTGATCAAATGGAAAAGTTGAAAAATTGCAAATTTTATAGATTCAATAAGTTATTAAGTTGAAGAAAAACAACAATAAAAAAGCCTTAACAACCATGTGGCGACATCTCAGAATTACTATATACGATCCTTGGGGCGACTTCTCCAGGCGAAGTGGGGCGACTTCTTCTGACACCTGGGATGAGTTCTTCCAGGGCGAATTCTTCATGGGGCGAGTTCTCCGCTATTCTATTTATTGTCTACTGAATGTTTAACATTTGCTTAATATCCCAAATTTAAGAGATGTCCTGTGTTTCGCGGCACACGCTACCAACAATGTTGCAATGTTTTCCCAAATCTAAGGGCGGAAAATAAGCAGCACAAAAACGCGCCTTGTTCTATCAACAGTCTAAACTGAGAGACAATAGGTCGAACAGTTTTTTTTTTTTTATTATTATTATTATTATTTCTGAACGCATGTTTTGGTTTTAGAATTCAGAGTTAACCATAGGTAGGGTTATACAGTGCAATGTCACTCGCGTCATTCTTGAAAAAGCCGTGTGTTTGTTGCCTTTGAAGAAAAGAAACGGTAGATCTAATGTTATTTTTTTTCCGTGACACATTGCAGTTCCAAAATAAGGATAAAGCTAAGATATCTGAATTGTACAAGATCGTCAACTCAAGATTTTATTTCACCCAACGATTTACTGATAGAAGTAAAACATCCTTCTACAATTGTTAGGCTATATGTTTTTGAAAAAATGACATGACAAACGGAATAGTTCACATATTTAAGGTAACTACTAATCACATTTTTGTATGTGTATCTTCAAACGGAACAAATACCATTAGGATTTCAATCACACTTATTACGGCGGAGAGAAAGTTTAAAGGAAACACACATTCCACTTAGAAAATCAAACCCACAGGAAAAATCCACCATTGTAAAATATCACCAGACTGAACTGATGACGAATGTGACTAAAATGTTCTCAAAGCATAGTACAATTAAATATTTCTTTATGTATTTTGCAATAAGACTGATACAATTTCCTTGGAATCCCATGGTACGATTGTTTGTGAATTAGTTTAAATTTTTTTAATATTTTTTTTTGTACATCGCCTAGTGGCGAGACCCAGAAAAACATGCTCTATCTCATCACACAGTGAAGAGCTACTGAAGTCAATTCGAAGGGAACGCAGTAAGAAAATAAGTCTAGCCAATGAAATGGCTTACAACCAGTGTTGCGTTGTTTGGTTTTAAGGCAGTGTGTCAAAATAATGCCAACGCTCTTGCGTTGTTACAATTGCAGTGCAGACAGACTGGAATGTGAACTTACAATCCCTCTGTTGTGTATTGTACCATTTCTTCTTACTACATCAAATACTGAGTGGTCACAGTATTGGTTTGCATTTATAAGCTGACAATTTTTTTTATTTCACTTAAACATTTTAACGTAAACACTCACATCGGTAGAGTCCGAAGTATTACAGTATTGAGTGGCATGTTTTTTTTTTCTTTCTTCAAACTAGTGAATTTGGGGTTTTGTATGAAGTAAGGAAGCGAAAGTACAGTGAACCTCAATGATGATGACCCAAGTTGTCTGTCTATTGATGCGTTTATTTACCTTAGAAGAAATATGACCTCTAAAACACAAAGACATACGGCAAGCATGATTAGAATGAAGACAACGACAGTTAACTGTAGTAACAAAGGGGGTGTTTTCTTTCATGTCCGTGTAACTTAGAGTTTTGATTCTCTTTCAAGACAAACTTGGTATCTTTTTTATAGGGCTTGAAATAAATTTAAAAAACTGAACAAACTTAAGCACTTTGCTATAGATAATTTCAGCGACAGACTAAACAACATAAATACCGTTACAACAATAGAAAGCCTTAAATCTTCTACCAAAAAGAAATGCATCAAAAAATAAAATTAAAGATTAACGATGACTAATAAAACCAAATTTAACCAATGTAATGACGTGTAGATATGCCTCTCACTTTCAGGAGGTATGCGGATGTAATCTGTCAGTTAGGAGATCGTGTCCTGTCCTTTGACAGAGACATTTCCATCTACATTCAGCGTCCTG
This sequence comes from Sinohyriopsis cumingii, assembly GCA_028554795.2. Classification (NCBI taxonomy): domain Eukaryota; kingdom Metazoa; phylum Mollusca; class Bivalvia; order Unionida; family Unionidae; genus Sinohyriopsis; species Sinohyriopsis cumingii. The sequence goes on from CM068827.1 coordinate 26,339,627, forward strand.
ATGATCATCAAACCCTGAAATCGAACGAAGCCTGGACAGATGGTCACCCCGATGACAAGATTTTAAAGTATGCTAGTGTCAGTCCTAAAATTTACGGCTACGAATATTGAGACCAAGAAGAAGCGCACACCGAGTGTAAAGTGAAAGAACTGGCACTGAATCGTTGCTCGAGTCAAGTGGTGAACTTAAGCGTCCTGAAAGAAACGCTGTAATCTGGAGAGGATCGAGATTTTAGAGTGACAACATATGAACCACACAAAAGTGGAAGTTTAGCCACTCACTAAAGCGTCAGTATTCCTTTAGAAAAACTGTATCAAATCGTGTACCACAAGCGAGGGTGGTTTCCCAACCAGTTCACTTTACCTTACGGACTTAATGGTATAAAAAATACTGGCTCCAAGACGACAGTCATCAACAGGAAGGATGACATCGACACAGCAAGAATCGAGTGAGAGACCCACTGAAGACTCCAAGTTCAAGCCATACCATTTTCCTGTCTTCTTGCCGGACTATTGTGATTGTGCCCGTCGATTGGAAACATTTCAAAAATGGCATACGGATAGGGAATGATTACCTACTTTGAATGTTTTAGCTAGAACATGATTTGTCTACTTGGGACCTGAGACTGGAATGGAATACGAAGTACAGTGTTTCAGTTGTGGTCTGAAGTTGTGAATGGATCGATGTATCTATAAAGATTCAGCTATTCTGGAACATACTCGATGGTCTCTGCACTGTCCTTACCTTTCGATGGCCTTTCCACCCATTACACTACGGTACTGGTATGACGGTACCTTAGAGAAGGTAGTACCTTTGTCCAGGAAAAAGAAGGAAGACTTCCAAAACTAGGCATGAATAAGGAACAATGTACAAGCTCGAGACTTCATTACGACTAGAATAAAAAGGGAAAACATCCAAGACCGATAATTCATTGTAACTACAAAGACCAAGATGAAATATGAATACTTTAAACAGATATCATTAAAGCTCGGGGATTGTAAAATAATTTTAACCTCCCCTTTGTGTGAATAGTAGTGGATAAGACCCATGCATTGCAATGGAAGTTGTCCGGGAGGAAACTGTAAGTGCGCATACGTTTACCATTGTAATTGCATCACGGACTTTGGACTAGAGTGCGATACTGTACTTGTGATGCAGTACGCTGTAACCTCAGTGATTCAGTACCATATCATGGGAACTTCGTTATGAATACTGCAGCAGGACCTCATAGGAACTTTGCTATGACTACTACTACTGTCATAACTACCATGGAAAGTGATGATGTGTGTGTCAAACCTGACAATTGCGAAAGCGATGCCACTCATCATTGTGGACACTGGTTTTCATGATGGATGTCAACCTTCAAACGAGACCATGTGTCTACCACCCTACGGATGTCATCCAAAAATGAGCAAACTCCTTCAGATTTCACCATACCCTCATCAAAACGAGCATGTGAAAGACCAATATTCATTCCTTGTGCATTTTACCAAGGAAAAAGCAGAAGAGAGGATGAACAGAACCTTTGCTGAAATGTCATTTTTGACAAATAAAGCTTCCTACGAAAATGAAAATAATAAGGTCACTAACGCCAAACCAAAGCCTCTAACTTTACCGAGAGTTTTTCTAATTGGGTTAGTTTATTTTGTTATTTTATTTTTGTCGCTAGTGTTTTTCTAAATTTGTAAGTGTGTTTTCACTTACCCACCGGACTTTTTAGTGAGGTCGCACCCGTTTCCCCTCTCTGCTGCTATAATTAAATCATTATTATATCAACCAAATATTTTATCAAGTCCTATACAATATCATGTTCTGGGATCGTGTAAATTTATTGTTATAAATCCGTGCAGAGCAGATTGTTCTTTTGAGAAAAAGTTTTTAAATCTAATCATGTCCATATCCCCACTACACCAAGTCTGATGAATGTTTCTCAAAGTATGCATATCAACTCCACTAAATACAACTAAAATATTACAGTTATCTCTGATTACTTTAGGTGTTTGTGTGTATTATTGAGTAACATAAATCACACCTGTATTTGTATGCCTTCCATGAGAAAATATTCTTGCTGGATTTGTTTGTCAAGCATAGCATCTTCATACACAACTAAATTATTCATAAATCCATCTAATTCATCTACGGACGGTGATTCAGCAATATCAGTTATAAAATTAATGTCATCGCCATCTTCATTTAACAATTTTGCATTTTCATTAATTTCTTTAAGGACATCATAACATCATCAACTGACGGAGCCACTAATTACAGCTTATGCCACTTTAACCATCTCATTATCAAATTAAGTAATAATTGCATTTTACCAGACCCAGATGGACCTATTATTATCATCCTGATAGAATTCAGTAATGCTGAAATATGTTTTACTGGCTCTTGTTTTCATGTCGCTGAGAAATCAATGACATCCATGTTGTAGAAATATAATAAATAATATGAATCTATACTGTGTTCGATGTAGAACATCCATCCCCATGAGTGGATTAACAACAATAATAACAAAAATAAAAGCGTGCACTTACAGGTAAATGTGTAAAATGTGGTACAAATAAATATAAATTTATTTTTAAGAACAAAATTGGTGGTGATATCGCTACTTCCAAAGAAAAATTACCAGGAACTCCATGGGCTAAATACCCAGGAGAAAAACATCTTCCTGGATATAATTATTGTGGTCCTGGTACCCGACTTGATATCGGACTTGACGAGCGTGATCAACCAAGACCTGGTGAATATCCAATAAACGCATTTGATAAAGCATGTCATATTCCTGACATAGCTTATAAAAGTAACGATCTGCAACAAAGACATTTGCAGATGTTAAGTTGATTCATGCATTAAATTCCATAAAATATAAATCTTTCAGAGAAGCATTAGCTAATTGGTTGGTAAGATCTGTGATGAAAGGTAAATTATTATTCACAGCCTGTAATTAATCAACCGATTATTATAAAATAGTGGAATCAATTTATTATAGCCCAAGAGGATACTGGAAAGGTAGAGGAGCGATTAGTAAACTCGCTGATGCAGCAAATGTTACACATTCTGTTGCTGCAAAATGGTTAGCACGACAGGCAATATGGCAAATTTATCTCCCACCACCTAAAACAATTCAGCATGCACTTTTTGATGTCACCACTTCTAATGAAGTTCATCAAGCAGATATTTTATTTTTACCACACGATACTATTAAAATTGGTAGACGTCAATTAACATACAAATACACGTTAACTGTCATTGACGTTGCAGGCAGAGACGTATTAAACTAAAACAGCAACTAAGTTTTTTCTGCTCTTGACCCTTACGATGGCCACAACTATTTCAAGTTGATTCTGGCAAGGAATTTCTTGGTGCAGTATCATCTCTGATGAAACAACATAACATTAAAATTAGACGAAGACATACCGCAATTAATCATGATCAAGCACTTGTTGAACTATTTAATCGAACACTTGCTGAGCTGTTTTTTTGGATATCAATATGCAAAGGAAATAATTCAGAATGATACGAGATCTCACCCATTAATGCAATTGCAAAAAAACATATACCAATAAAACGATATGATTCCTTCTCAAAATAAACAGTACATGTATTAGGTAATGTTACTGTAAGATATTTATATGAACCCGGTGAACTTGAAGGCGGTAAAAGAGTGCGACTGATCCTATCTGGAGTATTACAACACACACAATATCTAGCGTGGTAAGATCTACGTGTAGACATGCAATCTACAGATTAGATTCAACTGCTCCTCAACGTGGATTTGTATGTGACCAATTACAAGATTTTCCTGAAAACACACAATTACCACAGCATTCATTTTTGGAAACTAGCACCTCGACGTCGATTACATTGAAGACAGGTCACCATTACATTTTCGCATGTATGACCAAAATTACTATTAATCCTGTCTATGGTTTGTAAGTCTTTTTTAAGGTCTGCCATTGTTTTTCCACTGAGTATGTTACTAATCATTCTTTTGCAGAATGGTGTATCACACTTTGCAAGAGCTTTAAGCGTGAGATTGTTACTGTCATAAACTGATACTCGAGTGAATTACCGGAGCATCATTTCTTTCTGCCTTAGTTATAGTGGGGGTTCTCCAGTTAATATTTTAATTCTTGTGTTGGTGTGTTGTTAAGTATTTAGGAGCACACCAGTAGCGCTTTGCATTGGACTATCCAATTTGCAGACTAATATGGCACTTGCTGAACTTTCACTTTGTATTTTAGGGAAATAAATTATTAGTTGAATTTTACTCAAGCTTTATGTGTTTGCTTTTTTTGTTACATAATTTAAGACCACAGATTCATAACAACAAACTGATTGCATATCATATGAACTGTGAACTATATTTGTAACTGCACTCAGTTTCATTAAAATTACAAAACTTTCTCACAATAAATCTCAATGAATATCTCAAAATTACAAAGTCTGATCAAACATTCTTAGAAATAGTTACTTAAGTGTTAAAAAGCTCAGCAAATCAGATTCAAGATCAACTTGTCAATATTCGCTGATCTTGCTCATACTCGTACCTAAGAGCTTGATGACTGAAGCTGATCCGTACAACAGATAACTCGGACAAATTACAATTGTGGCTCATTACAGACATGGGTAATTTGTACAATAGATGACTCGGACAGATTACAATAATGGCTCATTACAGACATGGGTAATTTGTACAATAGGTGACACAGACAGATTACAATAGTGGCTCATTACAGACATGGGTAATTTGTGCAATAGATGACACAGACTGATTACAATAGTAGCTCATTACAGACATGGGTAATTTGTACAATAGATGACACAGAATGATTACAATAGTGGCTCATTACAGACATAGGTAATTTGTACAATAGATGACACTGACAGATTACAATAGTGGCTCATTACAGACATGGGTAATTTGTACAGTACGTGACACAGACTGATTACAATAGTGGCTCATTACAGACATGGATAATTTGTAAAATAGGTGACACAGACAGATTATAATAGTGACTCATTACAGACATGTGTAATTTGTAAAATAGGTGACACAGACAGATTACAATAGTGGCTGATTACAGACATGGGTAATTTGTACAACAGATGATAAGAACAAATTACAATTGTGGCTCATTACAGACATGGGCAATTTGTAAATAGGTGACACAGATTACAATAGTGGCTCATTACAGACATGGGTAATTTGTACAACAGATGACACGGACAAATTACAATAGTGGCTCATTACAGACATGGGTAATTTGTACAATAGATGACAAGGACAAGTTACAATTGTGGCTCATTACAGACATGGGTAATTTGTACAATAGATGACAAGGACAAATTACAATTGTGGCTCATTACAGACATGGGTAATTTGTACAATAGATGACAAGGACAAGTTACAATTGTGGCTCATTACTGACATGGGTAATTTGTAAAATAGGTGACACAGACAGATTACAATAGTGGCTCATTACTGACATGGGTAATTTGTAAAATAGGTGACACAGATTACAATAGTGGCTCATTACTGACATGGGTAATTTGTACAACAGATGATAAGAACAAATTACAATTGTGGCTCATTACAGACATGGGCAATTTGTAAATAGGTGACACAGATTACAATAGTGGCTCATTACAGACATGGGTAATTTGTACAACAGATGACACGGACAAATTACAATAGTGGCTCATTACAGACATGGGTAATTTGTTCAATAGATGACAAGGACAAGTTACAATTGTGGCTCATTACAGACATGGGTAATTTGTACAATAGATGACAAGGACAAGTTACAATTGTGGCTCATTACAGACATGGGTAATTTGTAAAATAGGTGACACAGACTGATTACAATAGTGGCTCATTATAGACATGGGTAATTTACAACTGTTTTCATAATTTCGTAATTAAAATGTATAAGAACCTCACACATGAAAATTAGGTCACATTTACCCTGATTTGATTTTATATGGCTCAGTTGTATCCTGAAATGCACCTGCCTACTAATTTGAATGACACAGGTTAAATAGGCTCAAAGAGCTTGAGAATGCAGCAAATGAACAATGACCACAGGATTGACTGTATGAACAATCATGTGAACAAGCTGGAAAAAAACACTATGTTTAAGACTTTGTTGGTGAGGGGATACAAATCACATGAACTATATGGAAAAACCCACTATGTTAGGACTTTGTTGGTGAGGGATACAAATCACATGAACTTAATGGAAAAACCCACTATGTTTCGGGCTTTGTTGGTGAGAGGATACAAATCACATGAACTAAATGGAAAAAACACTATGTTAGGACTTTGTTGGTGAGGGGATACAAATCACATGAACTTAATGGAAAAAACACATGAACTTAATGGAAAAAACACAATGTTTAGGACACTGTTGGAGAAGGGATACAAATCACATGAACTTAATGGAAAAAACACTATATTTAGGACACTGTTGGTGAGGGGATACAAATCACATGAACTAAATGGAAAAAACACTATGTTTAGGACACTGTTGGTGAGGGGATAAAAATCACATGAACTTAATGGAAAAAACACTATGTTTAGGACACTGTTGGTGAGGGGATAAAAATCACATGAACTTAATGGAAAAAACACTGTTTAGGACACTGTTGGTGAGGGGATAGAAATCACATGCACTAAATGGAAAAAACACAATGTTTAGGACACTGTTGGTGAGGGGATACAAATCACATGAACTTAATGGAAAAAAACACTATGTTTAGGACATTGCTGGTGAGGAGATACAAATAATGTGAACTAAATGGAAAAAACACTATGTTTAGGACACTGTTGGTGAGGGGATACAAATCACATGAACTAAATGGAAAAAACATGTTTAGGACACTGTTGGTGAGGGGATAAAAATCACATGAACTTAATGGAAAAACACTATGTTTAGGACATTGTTGGTGAGGGGATACAAATAACATGAACTAAATGGAAAAAAACACTATGTTTAGGACACTGTTGGTGAGGAGATAAAAGTCAAGCCTAACATTACAACATCAATAAACAATACACAGTACAGTGGAACCTGTCTTGAAAGACCACCCCTTCTGCCAAAGCATAATGGTCTCTCATGAGAGGTGGTCTCTCATAACAGGTTATAACACTATATAATCTCTAAATCTGTACATGGAGAACCTGGTCTCTCAAGACAGGCGGTCTCTCATAGCAGTGGTCTCTCAAGACAGGTTTTACTGTATAGATGAATATTTTTAACATCATTTACAAAAACACAAAACCCTCCATGCAGTTTAATGCAACCTTTTCTCAGATACTAACCTATTACTGTAGCAACCCCAGATAGTGCTTATTCCTTATTGGTAAACTGGGCAAAAATCAACTTTTTATTGTACTGTGTACGCTAAATTTGTATTAAAATCAATACTGATAAAACATTTTTATGAAATAAACTTTATTTAAAAGGGCTTTAAATTATCTACAAAAGCATATAAATTTCATTAATATGTACTTTTTATTGCATAACCATATGGGCATGTAATTAGCAATCAGTTATCAAAATTGACGGCTCTCAGTTAATTGCTATTTCCTGTGTGCGCAAGTTGACACCTGTGTTTGTTTTGCAAATGTGGGTAAAAAGTCACTAATATTAATGAGGTAATCGTCAACTGAATGGGGAATGAATGATGTTTCCAATGGTGATTTGAAAATTTGCATATGATGACCCTGTTCTGAGAAAACAGTCCCTAAAGTATCTCTACATTTTTTTAACTCAAGAAAGTTATATTTAAATTTTCAATATATCGTTACAAAATACACATTCTAATCTTTCTTTTGATACCAAATTTGTTTTTCGGAACAAATATTTAAGTACCCGCATTTAATTTCAAAAGTACGCATTTCACCAAGTTGACCTCCATAAGACACACAGGCGAAGTCGCCATATTTGTTTCGCGATAAACATAATATCGATGTGAAAAATCAGTGATCACAAGACAAATGCTTTGATTTATTTATCCTGTTGGAATGTTTTGTATCGGTAAGTAATTCTTTTGTATATTTATTTATTTATTTATTAAATATTTTGTGAAATATAGCGTAAATTTTATCAAAAATGATCGTCCTCATGATGACATGTAGATTTGACAGCTAAACTCTCAAATTATTTTAGTTTACTTTTCTTCAAAACTTGCATCTAAATACAAATTAATGCCAAATTATTGTATGCAAATGATGTTTAAATATGTTAATAATAAAATAAAATCTATGTAAACAAAATTCAACCAATAACTCACAAAGATTTATGGTTCGAGTAGAGTACGAAAACGTGATTACCGATTGATGTTTCATACCATGATAAAAAGAAATACGAGTACAGATTTTCCTGGTCCTTACTGCCAAAAAGCAGGAATAAGTGTTGATACAATGGCTTCCAAATCTTGTATAAAAATAGACAAATTGTCAAATGGAATTGTGATTTAAATTTTCAACTTTTGTAAGAAAAATAATCAAACATTTGCTGAATTTTGTGACACCATAGCATTACTTAATAACGGGTGTCAGTCAATTAACCAATCTACTCTTTCCAACAGAGTTAATAGTGTACTTGACCAGAAGAAAAAACTTGTGAGTAAAAAAGAAGTGCCAGGTGTAAAAAACATTGATGAACTTCTGGGGAAGGAATTCAAGACATCAGTGCCAATTAAAAATTCATATCATGTGACAGAAAACAGATGCTGCAATGAGAAATCGTCAGACACAGCATGTCAAAGCAATGAAGTTCAGTTGCCATAGATTACTTACAGCTCTAAAAATGTTGGCATACAAACTGAAAATGAAACAGAAAACGACATCATAAAACAGTGGAACATGAAAAAGTATTTGTGCAACAAACAATCAAGAAAACTGCATGTATTAAAAAACCAGGAAGCTCAATACAGACAAAAATTAGACTCAATTAGTATTCAAATCGGTCACTATTCTGTGAAAATGTCAACAAAAGAGATTGCACATCAAAAATCAAAAATCATCATTTTCATGAACTTCAGCAACTTAACAAAAAAAAACATCAAAGCTTCACAAAGCGGAAGGTGCCTGTCGCAAACACATTGAGGAAATAGAATTGTTAAGAAAAGACCTTGAGGAACTTAAATAGCAGCATCAACTGCTCACCAAAAAAATAGACAACGAAAAGCCTCAAAAAGTAACTGCTCAAAAATCAAACAGTAAGCTCAGAAACAAAGTGTCTCTCTACTGAAACAGTCTATATCTGAAATGAAATATGATAACACAATGAAAAATATGACATAAAAAAAAAGAGACACAAATTTGAAACTAGCTACACTGACTCTTAAGTTATCAGAAAAAGACCTAATGGTGTGCGAGTTACAGGATAAAATTGAAGACTTACAGGAAGTGAAAGAAAGTCAAATCAAAACAAAACATACAGATGGAACTTACAGTGATAAACTAAGGTTGTGTGTAATCCAGCTGGCAGGTCTGGAAGTTACCACGGAGAAAGTGATGCCTGTCACTGAAGTTGTATCAGAAATACTTTTTGAAAAAACGTTTGACAAAAAGGAGTTACCAAATAGCACAACGGTGCAAACAATCATAGACAAAGGACATTTCATTGCGAAGGCATACATTGCTGAAAAATAGACAATTGTAAAAATTTGGGTCTTAATCGGGATGGGATGACCAGCCGTAAACAGAAAATAATTGACACAGCAGTAACACTGGACAACGGTGAGATTGCCAGTCTGGGATTTACCCACGTTTCAAGAGAAACCGCCGAAATCATCACAGAGGTTACACCAGTATGGCCCATGTTTTGTTGGGTTTTCATTGATATACATGTAATGACATTAAAGTACTGGAAAAATCTTTGGTAGACCAGTACGGCCCATTAGACAAGACAGCCTGCCAATCTTTAAATTCTGGTCCAAGGCAGGTACCATCATTGAGCGAGTTGTCCATACGACATCAGACACTTTTGGACCTGCTGGCAACCACCTTGGTGATCAATGGGAAGCCTACTGTACTGCAAAAGGTATATCGTTTACTGATCGGAGTTGGAGAAAAGTTTTCATTTTAAACTATAATCCAGTCCACTGTGACCATACTATGCTTAATCGTAACAAAACTCTGGAGTTGCAGTGCATTTTAACTTTTTTTTCTAATTCAGTCATTTGAATGTTGACTATTATATATTTTGCAATTTATGTACAATGAAATATTGGACTAAATGAGTGAGCTGCCACCAAAGAAATGAAATCCGAATGACAATGATGAACTCTATGAAAGTGAAATAGATGAACTCAATACAGTATGTTAACAGTTGCCTGTTCTAGACCAGTGTAAGGAAAATGATTATGTTATCGTAGCATACCAGGATGCTTGGTACCTTGGATGTGTTCATGAAATTAAAAGCAACAATAATAATAATTTGATAGTTAAATTCATGGCACCATGTAGGAAATGGCGTTTTTATATGGCCCAGCAGAGACGATGCTCAGGAAGTTAAGCCTGAATTTGTCATAGCGATTGGAATGATTCCAGAATGTCTAAATTCTGGACGTCAGTGGGCATTCTCAGAGCATAGAAAAATTTGATGAACTGTTTACCATGTATCTTTCTGAATTAAATGACTTGTTAAGAAATATGTTGTCCAGTATGTGAATTGTCTGGTAGAAAAAAAATAAAGATTTTAACCCCTTTTATCTTCCCTACACTGAAATCTAGTGGACAAAGTTTAATTTACTGTAGATATTTGAATTCTACAGGAAAAATGCAATAAGACTGCCAAGTTTCATGGAGATAACTCTTTTAGATCAAAAGTTATTATGGAAATACTTATTTTATTAAACGTGTTGGGTCCACGCCTTAAAAGAATTAAACATGCATTTAAAGAAGGCAAAAATTCACTGAAAAGACAATATTCGCCAAGATTCAAACAGTCATAACTTCTGAACTAATCAAAATATTTCAAAAATTAAAACTGTACTGAAAAGGTCTGAATGAGCTCTGTATGAATCAATCATTAAATTGCAAATATGAAGACTTTGTAATTTTGACTGGGGTTGCTAATACTATTAGAAAAAACTAAATAAAGTCGCAAATGACCCATACAGCTGTCACTAAAGCTAAATGTGATATCATCTAAAGAACTATTCTATATTCTTCTGTCAGTCTTTTCTTCCAGTAGTCATACAGATCACTCTGCGACATATCCAATGCTCTTACTTGAACTGGATCTGATGGATAAACCTAAAACAAAATAAATTTTCTTCAAGTCTTTGAGCATCAAAAAAAATCATGTTTTACTACTACTGTACATAAATGTGGCACATCTTTTCCTGGTTTATTTTACAAGTGGTGACGCTGCATGATAAATGAAATAGTCAAAACTTGCCATCAAAAAGTGACAAAATAGGTGAAACAGGGTCAAAAAGAATATCGGATCTCACGAACAAAGTGTTCCTGAGATCTGACAGTTCAACTGTATGTAGTTACTATGTATACATTTCATATTACATGTAGTAATAGAAGTACAGTAAATTAGAACTTCCTGTCATATGCGTTCAAACAGTGGTCACCTCTATACAATAGTCACCTGCTCATTACAGATTGACTCCATCCATCTCATCGCTTCCTACTTCTTGAAAAAGTCACTCGAGTCTACTGGTAGCAACACTTGAATAAATAAATACCAATCAAATTAGATTTGTCAAGTGAAATTTGTCTTATAGTGTATCTTTTAATTTGGTTTCATCATAAATACAACATGCTCTTTTGTATTCAAACATGAAAAATGTCAATCAACCATCACAGCTATGTTGCAGCATTTCAGTGAGAATTTAATTAAGCCCTGTTTTTTGAACTCTGACTTACAAAAGTTTTTGTTTTCTTGCTGCACTCAATTAAAAGCAAACAGGCTTTATATTATCATTGTAATTACAGTTCTGTATCAAATAAAACATAGGAGTTGGCACAAAAAGGGTTACAAGGCATGCAAATCCTACCTGCGTAAGAGCTAGAGGTCATGGTCATATGTCAGGTTAAATCATTTCAACTGATCAAGTGAACGCTGTTATAAATATTATTATGTAAGTAATATAATTAAATGACCTTCAATAGCCTACTCATTCACAACGGTGATCTAAGACACCATGACAACCAAGTGAAATGAATACTTGGTGAATAAAAACCAAATAACTTCATCAGAAAAAGCTCTTACCCGAGTTATTTCCAATGTGATTATAAAATGAGCATTCAGCCATTAAACAGTCCTGTTACCCTCCCCCCCAGCACAAAGGAAGGAAGGATGGATGGATGTTTAATGCTAAATCAGCACAATGCTAATTATCTAGTGCTTCTTAATAAAGGTGTCAACGGGCACCCGCCCATTATAATTACCCTGGTAATAAAACAAACATGTTTCTGAGTTCAGTTCAAAGATTATATCTGGAGATGTCAGGAGTGATTGAGACACAAAAAAAACAGAGTGCACTTTGAGGCTCTTGTTATTAGACATTGATCCATCAAAGACCTTTGTCTACTGCTCTTCATATGTTCGACATGTACGACCATTTGGATATGTACTTGAACAGTTTTCTTAATTCTATTTATAGTAACTGTACATGATATGTTTCGAAGAAAGCATGCAAGTTTCTTGAATTTGAGACTGTGTTTCACAGATAAATTATAGTTTGATACACATTTATGTAGCAGGCCAGTCTGTAAACATGGTGCCAAATATTATCAAGTGAAAATGTTACAGGGGAGGGATTTTGTTAAACTGAAGAACATGCTGCATCAGGAAAAGGACAAAGCAACAGTACTTTACAAAGTTTGAAAGAGGAATTCTACAGCGATATAATACAGCATTCAGAATTTGCGGACTTGTTTTTACGACCTATGAGGTCAAGTTAAACATGTGATGTAGACTAATTTGTGTGAATCTTGTGTATAAATAATTTATCATTTTATTTTGTGTCATTATTCTCATACTAATCCACACAGATTTAGCCGATTTGTGACGAGAATTCTAGCTAACTTCACATCCGGGTAAGTAGTAGAAAGAAATGTAGGCTTTTCATATGGTTTTCTGTAAATATGGCACGTAATATAGATAACTCTTTTTATGCTCAGAATGAGCTTTTTTGCCACTCATGTTAGTAATAATTACACTTATATCTCTTGGGGGGGGGGGTTGGCATGCATGAACTTACACAAAGCAGTTCAGGTTCACATTTAATATAATTTCCCTTTGATCGGGTGCCTGGGTAACTGATCATTAGGACTGTCAGGTACCCGGTTAATTTTTTCTAAAATTTTGACATCTCTACTTCTTCAAACTTAAGTTTTAAATATGTACAATGTATTGGAATTAAAGCCTGTACACATTTGACAATTGTTACCAATTTTTAAAAAATTTCAACAGCAACCTTTTCAGCTCTTACCCCGACCACCCTAAACACTAATTAAATATTTATCATAAATCCAAGAAAGTAGGTCACAATAACCAGTTTGGGTGCCCAGCAGAAGATGCACACACCGTTTTATGCTAATGTGAGTAGCAGCATAAAAGTTACAGTGTAGACCAGGAAGACAGATACAGCCTTGAAAAAAAAGTGTGAATAAATCGTGGAAAGAAGCCCACAGTGAAAATATTTTTCTTCAAATCTGCTTGCAATGAGAAACTATTATTATTGTCCACCCCAAGAAGCCAAATTTTACTGGGTGAAAGTTACATGCTTTGAGTAACCTTGGAGTAACACCTTGTATGATCACTATTATAAGCACATTTCATGCATTAATAATTACCTTGATTAGACAGAACAGATGAGATCTTATTAGAAATGTACAACATACTAATTCCCATACTCAGTCCCAGGTACAATACACTGTTACCCTAGTGAGGGTAAACCACAACAATATACAATATAAAGTTATTAATGCTGAATGTTTACCACTGAATGATCATTTTTATTCCTCCTTGCAAATGCACTGGACTCTGTGCAGTCATAATCTGAACACAAATAATTCACCCAGTAAAACATAAAATGTATATCACAATGACTCGAGTTGTAAGGATCTAATACTGACAGAGAAGTTAACACCCAGTTATCAGCTGATCAGCAAAAACTGCATTGATATGTTTGCAAATAACTTGAAGGATCAAATAAAAAATTCCAGCTTCTATCTCTGCGATCAATATATATTTCTAATGGAATGTATCATTCTAGGACTGTGTGACAAATGTAGCTGAAACACCAAGCCATCCGCTATTGTCATGTTGACAATTAAATTAATACTTACAATTACCATCTTGAGGAATTATTTAGTGTAAACATTTTGACAGATTCACCTCCCAGGATTTATAAGCATAATTCAAGTTACAAAAACTTTAATTCCTTCATTTTATGCTTACAGTGGATACATGTGATATAAGGGAGGCTATTCATGCTTTATCGTAGCATGTATTTGTGGGAATTGAGTGTCAACTTGATTTATCTTAAAAGTTTAATAACTTTATTCTCTGACTTCTTCTGCTGCTGCTATATTAATAAATACTGACATCCAATACACTAATATAGGATAAGAACAAAATAGATCGCACTGATCACACATCAATGACAGATGCAACCCCATCCATACAAGTGTTAACCAATATTTTCAGTCCACTATGCTAACTCACACTTTCATTTTTGTTATAATGGGAGTGGTGTAGTTTTGCACAAAACCTAATGAGTGCAAACCATTATTTGATATCTGATTTCCTGTGACCATGACCTTTTGACTCCTTTATCAAAAGGTGTCTTATATCTCAGGACCAATCTATCCATCAGCTTTGGCAAAACACTGTATTCTAAACAAAGTTATAGTCCGAAGACCATTTACTTTCCTTAATAGTCCGAAGACCATTTACTTTCCTTAATAGTATGAAGATCATTTACTTTCCTTAATAGTCCAAAGACCATTTACTTTCCTTAATAGTCTGAAGATCATTTACTTTCCTTAATAGTCCAAAGACCATTTACTTTCCTTAATTATCCAAAGACCATTTACTTTCCTTAATTATCCAAAGACCATTTACTTTCCTTAATAGTCTGAAGACCATTTACTTTCCTTAATAGTCCGAAGACCATTTACTTTCCTTAATAGTCTGAAGACCATTTACTTTCCTTAATAGTCTGATGACCATTTACTTTCCTTAATTATCCAAAGACCATTTACTTTCCTTAATAGTCCGAAGACCATTTACTTTCCTTAATTATCCAAAGACCATTTACTTTCCTTAATAGTCTGAAGATCATTTACTTTCCTTAATTATCCAAAGACCATTTACTTTCCTTAATTATCCAAAGACCATTTACTTTCCTTAATAGTATGAAGATCATTTACTTTCCTTAATAGTCCAAAGACCATTTACTTTCCTTAATTATCCAAAGACCATTTACTTTCCTTAATTATCCGAAGACCATTTACTTTCCTTAATAGTCCGAAGACCATTTACTTTCCTTAATTATCCAAAGACCATTTACTTTCCTTAATTATCCAAAGACCATTTACTTTCCTTAATAGTCTGAAGACCATTTACTTTCCTTAATTATCCAAAGACCATTTACTTTCCTTAATAGTATGAAGATCATTTACTTTCCTTAATAGTCCAAAGACCATTTACTTTCCTTAATTATCCAAAGACCATTTACTTTCCTTAATAGTCTGAAGATCATTTACTTTCCTTAATAGTCCAAAGACCATTTACTTTCCTTAATTATCCAAAGACCATTTACTTTCCTTAATTATCCAAAGACCATTTACTTTCCTTAATAGTCTGAAGACCATTTACTTTCCTTAATAGTCTGATGACCATTTACTTTCCTTAATAGTCCGAAGACCATTTACTTTCCTTAATAGTCCGAAGACCATTTACTTTCCTTGTCACAATGACTCTGACCTTAGATCTTGTGACCCCAAAATAAATTGCTCAGTTCCTTTCCCAAAATGCATGGAACACAGTAAATTGCTCAATTCCATTCCCAAAATGCATGGAACACAGTAAATTGCTCTATACCTTTCCCAAAATGCACGGAACACAGTAAATTGCTCTATTCCATTCCCAAAATGCATGGAACACAGTAAATTGCTCTATACCTTTCCCAAAATGCATGGAACACAGTAAATTGCTCTATTCCATTCCCAAAATGCATGGAACACAGTAAATTGCTCTATTCCTTTCCCAAAATGAAAGGAACACAGGAAATTGCTCTATTCCTTTCCCAAAAAGCATGGAACACAGTAGATTGCTCTATTCCTTTCCCAAAATGCATGGAACACAGTTTGTAACTTAAGTTACAGTATGGAGCTATTTTGCTACAATGGATCACAGTGACCTTGACCTTCTACAATTTACTTTAATTCTTTACTGTACGGGCAAACCATCTAAGGAGTTTAGTCAAGGTACTGTTATGTAGATCTGTATTGTTTGCTTGACTTGTCCAAGACTGAAGATTGTACTTTGGGCTAGTGGTCATTTGTGGGCAGCATGTTTGCATAGCTAGCTTTTGTCCATGATGGTAAGTTGTAAATAAGATGCTGACATAGCATTCTGAACTCAGAATATTTCAGAAACAATTTCATGGAATTTAACAATTAAAAATGACACACATCTAAGGAATTCCAGAACATTCTATTGCATCTTATGTCAATGTTGTTGTTGTTGTAGGGTTTAACGCCATTTTTCAGCACACGATAGGCTATACATGGCGGCCAGTATTAATGATGGAGGAAGAACCCAGGAAAACCCAGGAAAGAACCACCGACCCACAAGAAGCTACTGGCAAGCTTTCTCACATATCCACATTAGCCGAATCCGAGACTCGAACCCATGCAGACAGAGGTGAGATGGCAGTGATCCATAACAAAGAGCACTTTAGACCACTCGGCCACTCAAGGCCCTGCATCTTATGTCAAGTAAAAATGTATAAATAGAAGCTTTGTAAACAAGTATTCATTTCTGTTTCATATTTTTTGTGAATCTATGATCTGACTTTGCACTTGCATTCCAATATAATTCAAGAGGAATTATTTCTTTAAATTATTCATTGGTATTACAATGTACTCAATAACTGCTTGGACTAAAATAGTACTTTTGGATTGCTGAGCACTCATTCAAAGACATTCTGGATTATCAAAACATTCAAGACTATTGGAATTCATTTTGAATATTTTTTATTTTTGAATTTGTGATAGGACATTTATGATTATTTGGAATTTAATTCACAATACTGTGTCCTTTGAATTTTAACTTTGTATTATAGGGAAATAAATTATTTATTATTATTTACTAAACTTGTTGGTTTCTTTCTGTTACAATGTTTAAGACCTTTGGGCATAACAGTACGTAGGAATTCAAATCATTGTGCAAAAACTAAAATTGGACAAAAGGATGGACAGGCAGAAAATGTAGCAGTGTTTGGTAAATTCAATGACTTTTCAAAGCTTAATGAACCATGTGAATGAAAATGATTTAATCTTCATCTGTTTATGTCACACATGGTGTGCAGCTTATTTTTAAATCAACTGACATGCATAAAATTCCAGCTTACCATGCAAATTTCATATCCTAATTTCTTGAGCTGCCTTACTTTCAGATGCATCGGTCCCAGTGGAAGGTCCAGGCTCCTCTGACACTGATTGACTCCAATAAATTCTATAGCTAACCTGAACTGACAATAAAGCTGCTGCATCAGTATATAAATTGAGTAGAATTAGTTAATAAATGATACAACTTTATCGATAGATTAAAACATCAAGATGATGCACTGTATCTAGATTAAGACATCATGATGAACATGTATCTAGATTAAGACATCATGATGATGCACTGTATCTTGATTAAAACATTATGATGATGAACTGTATCTAGATCAAGACATCATGATGAACATGTATCTAGATTAAGACATCATGATGAACATGTATCTAGATTAAGACATCACGATGATGCACTGTATCTTGATTAAAACATTATGATGATGTACTGTATCTAGATTAAGGCATTGTGATGATGCACTGTGTCTGGATTAAGATATCATGATGATGCACTGTATCTAGATTAAGGCATTGTGATGATGCACTGTGTCTGGATTAAGATATCATGATGATGCACTGTATCTAGATTAAGGCATTGTGATGATGCACTGTGTCTGGATTAAGATATCATGATGATGCACTGTATCTAGATTAAGGCATGATGATGCACTGTATCTAGATTAATACATCATGATGATGCACTGTATCTAGATTAAGGCATTGTGATGATGCACTGTGTCTGGATTAAGATATCATGATGATGCACTGTATCTAGATTAAGGCATTGTGATGATGCACTGTGTCTGGATTAAGATATCATGATGATGCACTGTATCTAGATTAAGGCATTGTGATGATGCACTGTGTCTGGATTAAGATATCATGATGATGCACTGTATCTAGATTAAGGCATGATGATGCACTGTATCTAGATTAATACATCATGATGATGCACTGTATCTAGATTAAGGCATTGTGATGATGAACTGTGTCTGGATTAAGATATCATGATGATGCACTGTATCTAGATTAAGGCATTGTGATGATGCACTGTGTCTGGATTAAGATATCATGATGATGCACTGTATCTAGATTAAGGCATTGTGATGATGCACTGTGTCTGGATTAAGATATCATGATGATGCACTGTATCTAGATTAAGGCATTGTGATGATGCACTGTGTCTGGATTAAGATATCATGATGATGCACTGTATCTAGATTATGGCATTGTGATGATGCACTGTGTCTGGATTAAGATATCATGATGATGCACTGTATCTAGATTATGGCATTGTGATGATGCACTGTGTCTGGATTAAGATATCATGATGATGCACTGTATCTAGATCAAGGCATTGTGATGATGCACTGTATCTAGATCAAGGCATTGTGATGATGCACTGTGTCTGGATTATGATATCATGATGATGCACTGTATTTAGATTAAGACATCATGATGATGCACTGTGTCTGGATTAAAATATCATGATGATGCACTGTATTTAGATTAAGACATTGTGATGATGCACTGTATCTAGATCAAGACATTGTGATGATGCACTGTATCTAGATTAAGACATCATGATGATTGGGACTTTAATATTTAATGCAATTATAGTTGTTCTACTAGCTCTGGCAGATGAAATGGACATTTTGTTTGCTGCCACTATCTCTTACAATTAAAAGTTAGTTGAATTGTCTTTTCGTGGATCTTAGTCAAATCACTAGATTAGGCCTCCTACAATCAAAATTTGGTTGAATCCTCTTACAGTGGGAATATATCACACATTTCTCTAAGAGGGAGAGTTTTCTTATAATTAAATTGGGTCTTATATGATTAAATGTTGGTTGAATTCTCTTATCATGGACATTAGTCAATTCACTACCTTGGGCCTCCTACAATTCCAGTTTTGTTCCATTTTCTTACAGTGGTGACTGGTCTTAAAATTGAATTGGGTCTCCTACAATCAAACATTGGTTGAATTATCTTACAGTGAGTGAGGGCTTATTACAGAGCATCTGACTATCATGTAGGATCTATGGGAGAGATAAAGAATCTAAAAAATAGGTATTTTACCCCAGGTTTGTAAGTAATGGCATTTTTTTGTATAAAAAGTTGATATGGTATTTTGTGAATAATAAAAAACACAAACATAAGATAATGACTGAGCAATCATCAATATATATATATCTATATGATAATAATAATAGTAATAATAATAATAATAATAAACTGGCAACAAACAGTGCAAAATTAGTATCTAACTAGCCTGAGTGCTTTCGGCTCTTTAATGAGTTTTTTTTCAAAGGCAAATACAAAACACAGACAAGACGAAAAAATAAAATGGGAAAATGGTTATGTTTGCAAAACTTCACATGGCTAGCTTTATTATGTTTCAGCTAGTTCACTTCGACTTGTTGCTGATACTGTAAAATATTTGTACTGACCTAGAAATCGATGAGCCATAATGACATCTGTTATTTTGTGTAAATTTATGTAAGTGCAAATTATATCCCGGTTATTTCATTGTTATAGTAGTCATTATAGACTATTAAGCAAATTTAAAGAATTATTTTTTAAGCTGCAAAAGATAATTTTATTTCTGCATGGCTCTTTTTTCTAGTCTTCTTGGCTTAAACCGCTTGGTTTCAATGTTCTAAGGCGGCGTATCCAGTAAGATTCCTTTTCTTTCCTGGTTTGGGAACTTCAGTTGGGGCTGGGAGCAATTGCAGGTAAGTATTATATCACTGAAAGTGTGGCCAGGGGAGGAGAAGTGTTCTGTGACCGGGCTTCTGTACAGCTTCTTTGTCATCCAATCAGATCTATGAAGGTTGATCCTTTGTGTAGCTTTTCAGTTTCTCTGACATACTGAAGGCTACAGATCTTACATGTGATGAGATAAATGACATTTGCTGTTTTGCACGTTCTGTTTGGACCATGCATGTTTAGTTTTTCTCTAGTCACTGTGGTAGAAAATGTTCTGGTCTCTATCATATAATGACAGTTTTGCAACTTTTATCACCACAGGGGCCAGATTGACTAGGCTTTTCCAGCACTGCAGCATTCTGATCAAATGACTGATGCACCCTCATGGATGACCTCTGGAGACTATGTGATGTCCCAAACCATTAATGAGCCAGGCTGGCTAACAAAGGTTCATGTCCTCCAGTCATTGCACACTGACATAGCTTTTAATAGTATGCCTGAAACAATTTCCAAAGCCATAACTTCCATCATGGTGCATACCCCTAAATGATGAGGACATCATTTAAATGTTTGGTGGGAAGTGTGTAGCAGGATCATGTTATTTATAATTTTATATATTCATGTTTTAATTAGGCAGAATTAGATATGTTATTATTTTATGTAATTAATTATGTTCATTGCTAGCTGAAATAAAGCCACCAGATGCAATTATTGTAATTGTTTTCACTTTACACACATTTAGCCAAATAGGCAACCTTGATCCAGGTTACTCACCATGCTGTGGTATAACCCAAGATCTGTGATTCCAAGTAGTTCCTATCGTTGGTTACTTCCCATGCTGTACCATAACCCAAAATCTGTGATTCTAAGTAGTTCCTATCATTGGTTACTTCCCATGCTGTACTATAACCCAAAATCTGAGATTCCAAGTAGATCCTATCATTGGTTACTCCCCATGCTGTACTATAACCCAAAATCTGAGATTCCAAGTAGTTTCTATCATCCGTTACTCCCCATGCTGTACTATAATCCAAAATTGGTCTTTATCCCCATCCAATGCTGTTGATTACATATATTATGAAAACAACTGTTTGATGGACTGTCTTGCATCTTTAACCAATGTTGTTGATTACATATATGACGAAAACAACTGTCTGATGGACTGTCTTGTATCTTCAACCAATGCTGTTGATTACATATATTATGAAAACAATTGTTTAATGGACTGTCTTGTATCACCATCCAATATAGTTGATTAAATATATTATGAAAACAATTGTTTCATGGACTGTCGTGTATCCCCATCCATTTCTGTTGATTACATATATTATGAAGACAATTGTTTGATGGAATGTCATGTTTCCCTATCCAATTATGTTTATTGCATATATTATGAAAACAATTGTTTGATGGACTGTCTTGTTTCCCTATCCAATTATATTGATTAAATATCTTATGAAAACAACTGTTTTGTGGACTGTCTTGTATCTTCAACCAATGCTGTTGATTACATATATTATGAAAACTATTATTTGATGGACGGTCTTGTTTCCCCATCCAATGCTGTTGATTACATATATTATGAAAACAATTGTTGATGGACTGTCTTGTATCTTCAACCAATGCTGTTGATTACATATATTACGAAAACAATTGTTTGATGGACTGTCTTGTAACCTCATCCAATTATGTTGATTAAATGTATTATGAAAACTATTGTTTGATGGACGGTCTTGTTTCCCCATCCAATGCTGTTGATTACATATATTATGAAAACAATTGTTGATGGACTGTCTTGTATCTTCAACCAATGCTGCTGATTACATATATTACGAAAACAATTGTTTGATGGACTGTCTTGTAACCTCATCCAATTATGTTGATTAAATATATTATGAAAACTATTGTTTGATGGACTGTCTAGTATCCCCATCCAATACTACTGATTACATATATTATGAAAACAATTGTTGATGGACTGTCTTGTATCCCTATCCAATTCTGTTGATTATATATATTTTATGAAAACAATAGTTTTATGGACTGTCTTGTATCTTCAACCAATGCTGTTGATTACATATATTATGAAAACAATTGTTGATGGACTGTCTTGTATTTCAACCAATGCTGTTGATTACATATATTATGAAAACAATTATTTGATGGACTGTCTTGTAACCTCATCCAATTATGTTGATCAAATATATTATGAAAACAATTGTCTGATGGACTGTCTTGTTTCCCCATCCAATGATGTTGATTACATATATTATGAAAACAATTGTTTGATGGACTGTCTTGTTTCCCCATCCAATTCTGTTGATTACATATATTATGAAAACAATTGTTTGATGGAATGTCTTGTTTCCCTATCCAATTATGTTTATTGCATATATTATGAAAACAATTGTTTGATGGGATGTCTTGTTTCCCCATCCAATTATACTGATTAAATACATTATGAAAACAACTGTTTTATGGACTGTCTTGTATCTTCAACCAATGCTGTTGATTACATATATTACGAAAACAATTGTTTGATGGACTGTCTTGTAACCTCATCCAATTATGTTGATTAAATATATTAAGAAAACTATTGTTTGATGGAATGTCTAGTATCCCCATCTAATGCTACTGATTACACATATTATGAAAACAATTTTTTTATGGACTGTCTTGTATCTTTAACCAATGCTGTTGATTACATATATTATGAAAACAATTGTTGATGGACTGTCTTGTATCTTCAACCAATGCTGTTGATTACATATATTATGAAAACAATTATTTGATGGACTGTCTTGTAACCTCATCCAATTATGTTGATCAAGTATATTATGAAAACAATTGTCTGATGGACTGTCTTGTTTCCCCATCCAATGATGCTGATTACATATATTACGAAAACAATTGTTTGATGGACTGTCTTGTTTTCACATCCGATTCTGTTGATTACACATATTATGAAAACAATTGTTTGATGGAATGTCATGTTTTCCTATCCAATTATGTTTATTGCATATATTATGAAAACAATTGTTTGATGGACTGTCTTGTTTTCCCATCCAATTATATTGATCAAATATATTATGAAAACAACTGTTTTGTGAACTGTCTTGTATCTTCAACCAATGCTGTTGATTACATATATTATGAAAACTATTATTTGATGGACGGTCTTGTTTCCCCATCCAATGCTGTTGATTACATATATTATGAAAACAATTGTTGATGGACTGTCTTGTATCCCTATCCAATTCTGTTGACTATATATATTATGAAAACAATAGTTTTATGGACTGTCTTGTATCTTCAACCAATGCTGTTGATTACATATATTATGAAAACAATTGTTGATGGACTGTCTTGTATCTTCAACTAATGCTGTTGATTACATATATTATGAAAACAATTGTTGATGGACTGTCTTGTATCCCTATCCAATTCTGTTGATTATATATATTATGAAAACAATTTTTTTATGGACTGTCTTGTATCTTCAACCAATGCTGTTGATTACATATATTATGAAAACAATTGTTGATGGAGTGTCTTGTATCTTCAACCAATGCTGTTGATTACATATATTATGAAAACAATTATTTGATGGACTGTCTTGTAACCTCATCCAATTATGTTGATCAAATATATTATGAAAACAATTGTTTGATGGACTGTCTTGTTTCCCCATCCAATTCTGTTGATTACATATATTATGAAAACAATTGTTTGATGGAATGTCTTGTTTCCCTATCCAATTATGTTTATTGCATATATTATGAAAACAATTGTTTGATGGGATGTCTTGTTTCCCCATCCAATTATACTGATTAAATACATTATGAAAACAACTGTTTTATGGACTGTCTTGTATCTTCAACCAATGCTGTTGATTACATATATTACGAAAACAATTGTTTGATGGTCTGTCTTGTAACCTCATCCAATTATGTTGATTAAATATATTATGAAAACTATTGTTTGATGGACTGTCTAGTATCCCCATCCAATGCTATTGATTACATATATTATGAAAACAATTTTTTTATGGACTGTCTTGTATTTTCAACCAATGCTGTTGATTACATATATTATGAAAACAACTGTTTTATGGACTTTTTTGTATCTTCAACCAATGCTGTTGATTACATATATTATGAAAACTATTGTTTGATAGACTGTGTTGTTTCCCCATCCAATTCTGTTGATTACATATATTATGAAAACAATTGTTTGATGGACTGTCTTGTTTCCCCATCCAATGCTGTTGATTACAAATATTATGAAAACAATTGTTGATGGACTGTCTTGTATCTTCAACCAATGCTGTTGATTACATATATTATGAAAACAATTGTTGATGGACTGTCTTGTATCTTCAACCAATGCTGTTGATTACATATATTATGAAAACAATTGTTTGATGGACTGTCTTGTAACCTCATCCAATTATGTTGATTAAATATATTATGAAAACAATTGTCTGATGGACTGTCTTGTTTCCCCATCCAATGCTGTTGATTACATATATTATGAAGACAATTGTTTTAAGGACTGTCTTGTATCCCCATCCAATTATGCTGACAGACAATATCACTCATATCAATCAAATTATCAACCTGACAGACAATAGCGGCAAAGTTTGTTTGAAAGATAGAAACATCCATTTGTGACATATCTGCCACAATTTTTTCTAATGAATGACTGACCTGTCAAACTGTCTATGACTTTTCACCTTCTTGATGTCTGACCAAAGACTCTGTACATCAACACCTTGGGGCAGATGGTTTCTGACTGTGCCAACATTTTCAGATGTGAAAGGAACTGGGGTCATCCTTTTATTGAGTCGTATCTCAATGTCTGTTGGTGAAACAGATAAAACAAGGAAACCAGTCAAGTGATGAATGTAAAACATGTCCAGCACTATATCCAGTAGACAGTAGCTAGTATACGAGTATTGTGGGGCCATCAATACAGCAAATGTGTTGGGAAACCAAAATTACTATACAATTAGCACTGAGGGTCATCAAAAGAGGATACTGTGTTGGGAAGCCCAAATTACTATACAATTAACATTGAGGAGTCATCAAAGGAGGATGTTGTTTTGGGGAACCCAAATTAGTATACAATAGAGGAATTTGTCTTGGGAAACCCAAGTTAATATGCAACGAGGAATAAGGAGCCATAAACAAAGGAACTTGGGAAACCCAAGTTAGAATACAATGAGCATTGAGGGGACATAAATGAAACAACCTGTGTTGGGAAACCCCATGTTAGTATACAACGAGCATTGAGGGGACATAAATGAAACAAATTGTGTTGGGAAACCCAAGTTACAATACAATAAGCAATGAGGGGCCATACCTGGAGGATATTGTGTCGGGAAACCCTAGTTCATATATAATGAACTTTGAGGGGCTATAAATGGAGGATATTGTGTTAGTATACAATGAGCATTGAGGGTACATAAATAGAGCAACCGTGTATAGGATACAATGAGTGTTGAGGTACCATGACTTCTAAATGATGACAAGAAATCCAACTCCTTCAAGCAATCATCAATACTTACATCATCCTGTGTATTAATATAAACAAGTGATAAAGTAGATCAGCAACTCTGTACAAATTGGTGCAGAAAAGACAAAATCTATAAAACAAAGATCTAGATGTAAAAGAAAATCTTCTCACTAAAGACCATCTGAATAAGTGGAGTAGTTCTAGGACTGCAAGCAACATTTCATGTTTCCATGTGAAAATGAGAAATTATTTGACAAAAAAACATAATTCTGTCCAACACATTGGAGTTTATTAGACTAAGACCATAAAAGGCACATGAAAAACTGTTAGAAAATGTTTGCACAAAATGCATCTTTGAATGCTCAATGTTCTCGAGTCATGCTGATTACAAGCAACATCCTATGTGAAGATATCAACTGTCAACTGTATCCAAGAAGAAGTTGATCAGAAACAAACATAAAAAACATACTGGATCATGAGGTGATGAACACACCAAATTGCATGAGGTTCTCTTCTGGAGTTTTTCTTTTTGCAAAGGAGGGTTCCAAATTTAAAAGAAACAATATTCTCCTTACATTCCCAGCTGGAAATCTCTGTTATAAGTAAGTAATTGAAGATATTTTCTTGCTACAAGTGAATAATGGACATCTTTCATTGTGTGGGTGAAACACTCAGTATTTTCATGAGCTGCAAGGGCAGGTTTAAGGAACACTTGTGGGGAGAGGGATTTAACTGATGGGGGTTGGTTTTGGGATTTGCCTTACTGCTAATGTGTATCTCATAAATGCATACTCAGCATTGCTTTTTTACTTCCTGAAATAAAAACGTTTTTAAGGTTCCTTGTACATATAATTATTTTAACATTTCATAAGTGCACTCTCAGAAAACAGCAATACTGTAGGAATTAATTTCTGTATTTCAAGAACAGGCAAATGTGCTTTGTGTTATTTTAAGTAAAGGCAAAGTTAATGTACTTTATGCGCAAATTTAATGTACTTTATGCTATTTTAAGTACTGGGGAAGTTAATTTGCTTTGTGCTATTTTAAATATGTTTCCCCAGCACATAGCAGCAATTATTTTCCATTAACTATGAAGTGTTGCTGGAGTCAGAGATTCCTCCTTCAACAGAATGAAGAAGGAAGCCAAAAGATCAGCATGTCAGGCAATGGTAAAAAGAATCTGGTCCTTAAGTGATAAAGCATCCAAGGTTTTAACCAGGCACTGATCTCAGGTCCAGATGATATCCCCGCTTGAGATGCTCCAGCATCCAGTAAGGGTGGGGAGATGAGTGGCTTTCAAGGGGCCAAGCCAGCTAGTAGACTCTATATCAAGAGGCAGAAACCAGTGTAGAAGAGGGGACAGACCACCCCTTCAGCTGCTTAGCAAACTCTTGTTCCTGCAAAACTATTGTGAAAGCAGGATGCAGGGGCAGCTGAAGGCCCATCCTCTACAGCCTCTTCTGACTGGTGTCAATCTTCCTGTCAAAAGTGCTTGAAACTTTAGGACACAAGTCTGGGAAGGAGGTGGTAAATTTAAATCCAGAGCTTCCACCTCCTCCAACATATGGCCCAGCAGGTGAGAGGGTGCTGGTGACCCCAACTGAGTTTGACATGACCATTGATACCATTTTCTCACTGACCTCATTACAGGCCACCATTATGGAAAAAATGTCATCATCCTGAGCCCACTTCCGAGTCAAGATAGGACTGTCCATCCTAATACCAATATGCAGAGAGGGCAACATGGAAATGGGGTAGTTCTCATCTTAATGCCCCTCATGGAGGTAATGGGTCTGACCCAGCTAGAAGACCTTGAATGAGAATCCCTCCTAGATCATCTCCTGTTTGTTTGCCCACACTAAAGGGGACAAAACAGATCAAAGATCAAAGACCATTAACATCTGTACTACCTTTAAGCTAATGAAGGGCCATCCATGGCACCATGGGGAAAAGAAGACTCAATTCCCAGAAAGTGAAGGTGGGGTACGATCTGCACATCCCATTGGGACTAAAAAGGAATAAAAGAAAGGGGGGGATGAGGATCTGTACTCCTCCCTAGATGGGCCAACTCCCTTTTACCATCAGGATTAACCAGTGGCTTAGAATTTTGGTGTATCCAGGCAATCCCTGTCCCTAGACTGATAATCAAATCAAATTCAATGATCAGTGAACCTGTGAGCATATCCTGTCAAATTCAATGACCAGTTACCTGTGAGCATATCCTGTCAAATTCAATGACCAGTGACCTGCGAGAATATCCTGTCAAATTCAATGACCAGTGACCTGTGAGCATATCCTGTCAAATTCAATGACCAGTTACCTGTGAGCATATCCTGTCAAATTCAATGACCTGTGACCTGTGAGCATATCCTGTCAAATTCAATGACCAGTGACCTGTGAGCATATCCTGTCAAATTCAATGACCAGTGACCTATGAGCATATCCTGTCAAATTCAATGACCTGTGAGCATATCCTGGTGACTTAACTGGTCACCAGACAATTACTAGTCCAGCATGAACATGGATGAGCCACCATCCAATTTATTAGAATGAAATTGTTGCTCTTCCTTCTCCGGAAGGGTTGATTTGCTAATCACATACATAGGGACACTGACCTTGAGAGGGTACTGGTCATTACTAATATGAAAGCGTGACTTGCTCTGTGGTGTTTTGCCACCCTTGGGGTGGGCAAGGATTGACTCCACCTCAACACTGATGACATTACAATGAATTTCAACAATCTTTTGGTCTTAGGTGATCACCTAACCACTGAGGTTACTGAACATTCTTGCCCCAAACGGGGAAAGATCCAGAACCATCCTACAAATGGATGGGATTTCCCAATGCAGATGAGGAAGTTGTTGTTGTTGTGTTTAATGCCATTTTTCAGCACACGATAGGCTATACATGGCGGCCAGTATTAATGGTGGAGGAAGAACATGGAAAAACCCTGGAAAGAACCACCGACCCACAAGAAGGTACTGGCAAGCTTTCTCACATACTGACATTGGCTGAATCCGAGACTCGAACCCACGCAGGCAGAGGTGAGATGGCAGTGATCTGTAAGAGACAGCGCTTTAGACCACTCGGCCACTCGGGCCCCCCCTCCCCAGATGAGGAAGAAGAGCAATGTAATATGATCAATATGTAATACTGCTATTATAGTGGCATGCAAAAATTCTAATTACTGATTATACCTCATCTAGTGTTGATACAGGGCAAAAAAGCTCTAATTACTGATTATACCTTACCTATAGTGTTGATATGGGCAGAACAGCAAATAATGAATTTTACCCCATCTACAGTGTTAATATATGGCAGCAGAGCACTAATTACAGGTTATACCTCACCTACAGTGTTGATATGGGGCAGAATACAGTGACAATGAACTCTGTCTTTTCCCAATAGGGACTTCAGCGCCTCAAAGGACCGAAGCAGGGCATATCGATGTTCCTTCTGCTTGCTCTCATTCTCCGATGCTGTTTTCTGGAACATCGCAATTCTGTCCTATAAGAGAGGCAGATAAAGTGAGAGAAATAGTAATGTGTTCTCTGAAACTAATTGTATTACAAACAGTATGTCTAAAGCATACATAAAAGGGCATGGAACAAACGCACAACTATTACATTTGAGTTTTATTTTACTCTGAGTCATGGGAATGAAGTCATTTCATATGCATAGGAAAATGCTACTCCATATCAAATTTCTAAGACTGAGCAAAGCATGTATGTTGATTTGTTTATTTATGTTGCCTTGACCCACAAATGTTGATGAATCATTACATCCCTTGAATAAAGAAACTAACAGATTAGATAAACACTGGCAGCTACCTGTACTTACTGCAGGAATCCAGGGCCCTGAGTACTGTGGCATTTCTAACCTAACAGATTTGTCCAACAATAGCAGCTGATAGTCTCTCTCCATAGCCTTAGAATCATCTGAAAAAAGATATGGGCAACAATTTATTAAAATGGTCATTATATCATAAATGTGCAAAACCATATTTACCACATATTCAGCATACTTGTTGATCCATCTCATCCAAATATGCACAAAAATGGGTCCTTTTCAATGACCCTCTATTTATACATCACACATTCCTCACCAACTAACCCTTTCAATGCAACAGAGTAGCATGAGTGCAGAAACAAATTAATGAGCAAGACATGCTAGATATCACTTGTAAAGTGAATGGCCTTTTTGACAGAGTCACTGCTTGTAAAATGAATGGCCTTTTTGACAGAGTCACCACTTGCAAAATGGATGGCCTTTTTGACGGAGTCACTGCTTGTAAAATTAATAGCCTTTTTGACAGAGTCACTGCTTGTAAAGTGAATGGTCTTTTTAACAGAGTCACTGCTTGTAAAATGAATGGCCTTTTTGACAGAGAGTCACTTCTTGTAAAATGAATGGCCTTTTTGACAGTCACTGCTTGTAAAATGAATGGCCTTTTTGACAGAGTCACTGCTAGTAAAGTGAATGGCCTTTTTGACAGAGGCACTGCTTGTAAAATGAATGGCCTTTTTGACAGAGTCACTGCTTGTAAAATGAATGGCCTTTTTGACAGAGTCGCTGCTTGTAAAATGAATGGCCTTTTTGACAGAGTCACCACTTGCAAAATGGATGGCCTTTTTGACGGAGTCACTGCTTGTAAAATTAATAGCCTTTTTGACAGAGTCACTGCTTGTAAAGTGAATGGTCTTTTTAACAGAGTCACTGCTTGTAAAATGAATGGCCTTTTTGACAGAGAGTCACTTCTTGTAAAATGAATGGCCTTTTTGACAGTCACTGCTTGTAAAATGAATGGCCTTTTTGACAGAGTCACTGCTAGTAAAGTGAATGGCCTTTTTGACAGAGGCACTGCTTGTAAAATGAATGGCCTTTTTGACAGAGTCACTGCTTGTAAAATGAATGGCCTTTTTGACAGAGTCGCTGCTTGTAAAATGAATGGCCTTTTTGACAGAGTCACTGCTTACCACATCAAGCAACTCTCACAACTTTAAAGTGTGTGTGTCTTTTTCCCTCATTAAGAGTGTGGACAGCAGACAGACGCTATTTCCTATTAATGTAAAGCTGTATGCCAATCAAACCCTATCACATACTAATACCTATGGACAACCAACGAGTAGTGAGGTGTGAGGCAGGAAGCCTGTCAGATATACAAGCCAAATGACCATCACCACCCCAACTGTCTCTAAATATGCTACTTTTCAACAAACTTTCACTAAAATTTCAGTATTCAGGTATCCCCTGACTTAAACAATTTTGACTTAATGCAAACTTCACATTAGTACAATTTCATATGAACTTTTTTTTATCTTTTTTAGTGAGAACTAACAAATAATTAAATTAAATGTCTGAAACAAAAACATAAGGATTCAAAAGCAGCTAAAATGAATGAGTTAAAAGTTTAAAGTTAATGAGTTACATACTTTTCGATGAAAATTAAAGGCAGTGAAACCAAAAATCTTGAGTAACATGATTTTAAGATACATGACCACTCTAGGGAATGCAACTATTGTATAAGTCATGGGTTAGCTGTACACAAAGGAAAACTAATAAACATACTGTGTTACCATACATTACTCTGATCTTACACGACTAGGGTATAGCTATCTCACATAATGTTCGAACACAGGGGTGGGCAAATTACGGCCCGCGGGCCACATGCGGCCTGCCATGGGCTTTCATGCGGCCCACCAAGGGTTTTCATGCGGCCTAGGAACAAGTCATCATTCGCACTGACTCTGTTTATGTTACTCTGTTTATCAAATAAATGTGCTTCTTTTGAAGTTTAAGTTTAAGTTTTCAAATATTAACAACATATTAACAACTGAAAATTAATTAGATGTTATTTAGAAAAACCTTTTGTTTTTGCTATTTCAAATATTAATTATTTGACTTAATGAACTATGCAGCCCGCAACAAGGTGTAAATTTGTGTATACAGCACTTGCACTGGAAAGTTTGCCCACCTCTGTTCTAACCTAATGAGTAGGGTATAGTTATCTCACATGTTCTACGCTAATGAGTAGGGTATGGTTATTTCACATGATGTTCTAAGCTAATAAATAGGGTATGGTTATTTCACATGATGTTCTAAGCTAATGAATAGAGTATGGTATGGTTAACTCACATGATGTTCTAAGCTAATAAATAGGGTATGGTTATCTCACATGATGTTCTAAGCTAATGAGTGGGTATGGTATGGTTATCTCACATGATGATCTAAGCTAATGAGTAGGATATAGTTATCTCACATGATGCTCTAAACTAATGAGTATGGTTATCTCACATGACGTTCTAAGTTAATGAATAGGGTATGGTTATTTCACATGATGTTCTTAACAAATGAGTTGGTTATGGTTATCTCACATGATGCTCTAAGCTAATGAGTTGGGTATGGTTATCTCACATGATGTTCTAAGCTAATGAATAGAGTATCGTTATTTCACATGATGTTCTAAACTAATGAGTAGGGTATGGTAATTTCACATGTTGTTCTTAACTAACAAGATGGGTATGGTTATCTGACATGATGTTCTAAGCTATCTCTGCTCTGGCAATAGATCAATTACTAGAAACCATATGATAATTAATTAATGCAGATTTAAATTTGCAGGGGATCATTACAGACAATGAAGACAGTGATAAACATTCTCAACCTTAGTGGGAGATAATTTGTAGAGGAGTGGTAATGTATGTCATTTATTTTTTTTTCCCTGCCAAACAGTCTTTTGAATACTTCAGTACTGTTTGGATTAAGTGGCTGAATGAACATTTGCAAGCAGACTCACTCATAATTCAAGGGTATCTGTGTCATTCAATACTTATCTAAACAATGAATATTATATTGAATGCTATTCAAGGGTAACTGGGTCATTCAATACTTACTTAAATGATAAAAATGATACTGAATGCTATTCAAGGGTAACTGGGTCATTCGATACTTACTTAAATGATAAAAATTATACTGAATACCATTCTCATATTATTTGGTGAGGCTCTTGATGATATCCAGAGATAAGCTGACAATAACTGATTTTTAAATCTATTGATGAGATGCATTTTCACTGCATTCCCTTTTCATGTCATTCTTGATGCCGTGTTTTGCATTTACAATGCATTCCATTTTCATTATCATTCATCAATCTATGTTTTGCATTGCATTCCATATTCATTATCATTCATCATTCTGTGTTTTGCATTGCATTCCATATTCATTCATCATTCTGTGTTTTGCATTGCATTCCATATTCATTATCATTCATCATTCTGTGTTTTGCATTGCATTCCATTTTCATTATCATTCATCATTCTGTGTTTTGCATTGCATTCCATATTCATTCATCATTTTGTCTTTTGCATTGCATTCCATATTCATTATCATTCATCATTCTGTGTTTTGCATTGCATTCCATATTCATTATCATTCATCATTCTGTGTTTTGCATTGCATTCCATTTTCATTATCATTCATCATTCTGTGTTTTGCATTTGCTTCAAAGTGGTATATTCTCTTCATTATCATCAATTCTACATTTTGGGCATCAATTCTACATTTTGCCATCAATTCTACATTTTGGGCATCAATTCTACATTTTTGGCAATAATTCTAAATTTCTACATTTTTGGTATCAATTCTACATTTCAACATTTTTGGCGTCAATTTGACATTTTTAAATTTTTGGCATTACAATTTGGAAATTAGGTCTGCATTCCAGATGCAGTTTCATTTCCCTAGTTAAATTACCCATTCTGCGCCTGTAACTGCACTGTACAGCTCATTCTTCATTTTTAAAAGGTAACTGTACCCAGAGAACATTTGAAAAGTTGTCCAATTGGGTTACAAGTTGGGGTAGTAATTATAGTAGATTATAACTGGGTTTAACAGCATGTCAGCACAATACTGACTATATGGTGCTGATTAGAAGGTATGTTTTAGTACTGTAATGATAATAACTTCCTAAAACTGTTACGGCAAATAGAATCTTTAACATAAACATAAATGTTCAGTACTACAAGATGAAAGATAATGAGTAATAAAGTCAGAATTCTGTAAAAGGCATATAACATAAAAGATGAAGGTAAAAATCATAAAATCCTAAAAGTATACAGTCAAAATTTCTTGCATACACCTGTACCTGTGTGCTGCATTCAACTGAAATGTCCTAGATTGTCTCTGATAGTACATCATCACAAAGTTGCTTAATTGATTTTAATTTAAATCACATTAAAAGGCTTCTGTTTCACAGGATGAAAATCAATTAACTTGACAAAAAGTAAATTCTGTGACAAAGCCTGTACATGTACTTTGTTCATGTTAAAATTAGCAATGTTTTAAAAAGTCTTACTCATGTTTGGCTTACAAGTCATATATTTTCAATATGTAAGTCAACTCATATCTGCATGATTCAATTTTGTCTTAACAAATATTTACTTGTATGCATGTAATATGGTAATGCCTTCAAATTCACTGAGGTAATTTTGCAGCTTCTTGCAATTTTCCTGACAAAATGGACTGGTTACAATATGAAAATAAATAATTTATAAATTCTGGTAACTTTATATTACCTGAATTGAAGGGGCCACATAAAATTTGGTATAATGCATGCTATTAAGAAGACCTATGTCAAATTGCTGTATTTCAAGTTTATCCATCAAATTTGACTGAGTTATCACCCCTTTCTGCCCTAGAAGTTTGCCCATGATCAAGTTTGCTTAATTATACCTGACTGACCAGCCAAACCAATCGGTGTTGTTTGGACACGTTTATAGTTTGTACAATTAGTTCCTCGGGTTCATGGAGAAAATGGTACAGTAATTCAATGTTTGCATTTCTATTTGCTGTCAAAGGTATCTACCTTCTTAAATACTTGTACATGATTTTCACTGTAACATGAGGATAACCAACTGATGAAATTTTTATTTTATACCACTAAAATGGTACTATATTTTCATCTGCTTTCTTTTATGCCTTTTTGCCAAGTAGGAACATATTTCCCCCTTTTCTAACTTTAGGCAAACTTGACAAAAAATTGGTATATGTTTTTCATTTTGCTGAATCATGCAATGCTACTCTGTGGAATGCCCTCCGTCTATACCGTATTATCTGTTGCAAGTACTGCATTGTCCAGCAACATCTACATCTGCATTTACTTCAATATTTCCAGATCTCACAGGCAAATTTATTAGGAATGCTTGTTAGATTATCATACTTGGTGTCTAGTGTTGCCTATCTAGTGTTACATTATCATGCTTGGCGTCTAGTGTAGCCTATCTAGTGTTACATTATCATGATTGGTGTCTAGTGTTGCCTATCTAGTGTTACATTATCATGATTGGTGTCTAGTGTAGCCTATCTAGTGTTACATTATCATGCTTGGCGTCTAGTGTTGCCTATCTAGTGTTACATTATCATTCTTGGTGTCTAGTGTTGCCTATCTAGTGTTACATTATCATGATTGGTGTCTAGTGTAGCCTATCTAGTGTTACATTATCATGCTTGGCGTCTAGTGTTGCCTATCTAGTGTTACATTATCATTCTTGGTGTCTAGCGTAGCCTATCTAGTGTTACATTATCATGCTTGGTGTCTAGTGTAGCCTATCTAGTGTTACATTATCATGATTGGAGTCTAGTGTAGCCTATCTAGTGTTACATTATCATTCTTGGTGTCTAGCGTAGCCTATCTAGTGTTACATTATCATGCTTGGTGTCTAGTGTAGCCTATCTAGTGTTACATTATCATGATTGGTGTCTAGTGTAGCCTATCTAGTGTTAGATTATCAAGCTTGGTGTCTAGTGTGCCCTATCTAGTGTTACAAGATGATGTTTGATGTCTTGTGTAGCCTATCTTGTGTTACAAGATTATGTTTGATGTCTAGTGTAGCCTATCTTGTGTTACAAGATCATGTTTGATGTCTAGTGTAGATTATCTAGCAATCATTCATCTGCCACAGTAACTACATTAATAAAAAGTAAAACAAAAAAATCTTATCCATATTTTCCAATTAAATTTTGAAAAAAGTACAAAAACTATTTCAAAGGTCAATAGGAACTAAAATAAGTTGGTACATTATATGCCAGCCAGGTCAATTTATTGTGTGGAAATGTTTTTTTCCATTCAGTCTCTAACCTTGACATTGACCTAGTCACCTTGAAATTAATAGTACCTTCAATATCTCCAAGCAAGCCATCCACAAAGTTTGGATAAGGTTTGTGGCATTGGACTCTGTGGAAACGATTTTTCTTTTTGGAATCAAGACCCTGAAATTTGACCCACAAATCTATAGTCATCTTTTCTGTCTAGCCAAGACATGTGAAAATTACAAGTAATTTTGTCACAGTAATTTTTCCTTCTTTCAGGGGCACTCTACAGATATTATGAACTTCTGAGAGTGAAACATTTAAGATAAAGATGTTTGCATTTACAACATGCACAATGGAGAGAATGTTGGCATAATTCTATGTTACTTTTATGTACTGTGGCTGAAACTTCTTTGGATATTGCACTTGTGGAAACTGTATATGATCCAAGCACACAGCTAACTAAAATGACTGCTCCTGTGTGCTCGAAAAATCAGCCTCAATTAGTCTCAAGTACACTGTCTTTAGTAGTTATTAAAATAGAGAAAATGACAATACCATTTTCTGAAAATGCAATGAATGAATTACCAAATATATAAAATGTTAGAAAAGTTATTCACACCTTTTTCACAATTTACCTCTGAAATCCAGGAAGTGAGCTGGTTGGTTTTTTTTAAGAGCATGTCTGAAGTAAAGGCAAGCTGTATAATCTATAACCCACACTACACCTATTAATTATTCACCAAAATAAAAAGAGATTAAAAAGTTCTTTTAACACTACCTAATATATATAAGGTCTTTTTTAAAATAGCTAGTCTAAGCTAGTGTGGAAAACCAGGGAAATTCTTTTCCTTTAAAAATCTAACCCATTCAAAATACAAAACTGTAGAGTGCTACCTTAAAACAAATATGAAAATTTTTGCAATTATTTTTTCTTATTTTCATATCATCCTGTACGATTTTGTCAGCAAAATGGTACATTAACATTAATGATATGCCTCAAAATAAGCTAATGCATATTATGCTCTTGCTTACACAATATGCCCTGTGGCAGTACCAGCATGCAACGACCTTAATTATGGGGATATCTTAAGTCTTAGAAAACAGGAATGAAGTCAACTTAAATTTAAAACTGTTGCATAATAAGAATGGTTGCTATGTTGTGAAAATGCAATGTGCATTTGTAAAATAACTCATTTTTCATCATAATGGGGGTGGGGGTGATCTTCTTTGCTGCTAATGAATACTGTTCTGTTGGGAAAAAACGAGATTTATTCAAAACAAATGTTTTGATGCTTGTGACATAAATGTTTCAGCTAACCAACCAAAATGAAGTCATACAATAATAATACCTATGTGATCTTTATGGGGTGCTCAACAGGTATTATGAACTTCTAAGAGTGACTGGCAGGTGTAAGGGTAAAGCTGTTTGCACAACGGAGAGAATACTGCCATAATTCTGATACTTTCACGTGACCCAGGTGTGTGTTTGTCATGAGTAAGTGCGTGAGCATGTGAGTGATCAATTAGTGCACAACGCGCATGAAGTGGACGATAACATTTAGTGCCTGACACCTAATAAAAGCCCTAGGTGCTCGTCGCATCATCTCTGGATGAACAACATCTTATTCATTCTGTCTACGTCTATGGTGGTGACTGCGAGAATTATAGCATCTGAATGTTTAGGGTCTTCGTGCCTGGTAAGTTGTCATTTTATTATCGTGTTGCTATATACTGAAATACTGGCGTTCAGGTTGTGTATTGTATTTGTCTCTTTTGTAGTACTGTATAATTATTTAAGTGTTTGTTCTATTTCTTTGTAGGTTTTTTTTCTTCACGTTTTTTCTTTTGTCTCATATCACTGATGCTAAATAAACCCCATGACCCGAGGGTGTTGTGTTAGCTTGTTTTTTTTGTACAATGCCTGGCTCACATTCATGTACTGTGGCTGAAATTTCTTTGGATATTGAAAGTCCAATGAATGAATTACCAAATATATAAAATGTAAGAAAAGCTATTGGCTCCTTTTTTCACAATTCACCTTCGAAGTCCAGGAGGCGAAAATGACCAAGCAGAGCTAGCAGTTTATTGATAGGTGAACATCTGAAGTAAGGCCAAGATATATACTCTATAACCCATACTACACCAATCAATCATGCACCAAAATAAAGGGAATTAAAAGTTCTTTTAATAATACCTAAGATATACAAGGTCTTTTTAAATAGCCAGTATAACCAGTGAGGAAAACTGGAGGAATTTTTTCTTTAAAAATCTAACCCTATGCAAAATACAAAAGTGTAGAGTGCCACCATCAGACCCTGTGACCTTGACTTTAGATCTTTTGATTCTCAAATGAACAAATGTCTTCCTTCTTCCTATTTTCAAATGATAATGACCACCATGTTTGGTCAGTGTGTCTGATAAAGAACTCAACATATCGTGCAGAAGCTATTTCTCTTCTAAGAGTCACTTTGACCTTGACCCTTGATCCCAAAATGATATAGTATCATTATGATATATTTTCAGCCCAATAACTATATGCTTCCAATTCAAAGTAAAATTCTAAAAGTTCAGAAGGACGAACTGCAAAATCTTTAAGAAAAACCCTTCCAGAGATATAATATTAAAGCTAAGGATGTAAGCATTTTCCAAACCATACATGTATAAATTAAAGATAATGGAAACAATTATAAAATATTCAAATCGTTCATGATATAATGACATATTCCAACTTTAATCAAAACTGGATCACAAATGCAGCCTGCATAGTTATAACAAGCTCCTTAGTCTTAGATTCTGTTGATGTAAACCCACATTCCAAGTCTGATTTAAATCAGATGAGAAGTTGTTGATGGAGGGATGAACAGTGGATAACACACATGATTGTCATACTATAAACTTGCTTGGGCCGGTGAGCTAAACACTGTGTTCAAGTTAATCACCCTTCTTTAGTCCATTCTATTTTAAAATTAGTACATACTTTTGAAAAACTCCAGGTACAATATTGACAATCATGTCCTTATCATGCTGCCTTTCTACAACTAAAAATAATTAAATTTAAGAACTACAAAAAGATTCACGTTTTGGCAGATGTTAAAAATATCAGACTTAATTAACAGCAGCTGTAAAAATTGGCTTAAAAGGCAAAATATAAGCATTATACTGTTCTACCTCTTACCAGTAAATAGTGTTTGAAACTCAGGGGAAAAAACCAGTCTAACAAGTTGCTGTGGAAAACGTCCAAGATTGACCAAACTGACCAGAATGTCCACAGTATGTCCTGGATGCTGTCTATCTGTTGTGGCTATGTTTACGGCAACTTGCTCTACCTTTGTGTAGAGTTCTGGATCTCTGGGTTCATACAGAAATGTTCCAAAAGCCTCCATAACCCTGGATAGATCTTTGTTCCTGAATTCAAATACTTTGGATTTGCCAAGCCACTGTAGCAAGACTTGCTCCAATAGCCTGAACATAGGTTCATTGTAAATATGCAAAGTGGTGTACGTCTGAATGACATGCATTAAATCCATCAGTTTACATTTTTCTGCTAGGCTACTATTAACAAACTTGTTCCCAAACTCACTGTAAAAGTTCTGGCTGAGGTAACCAGTATAACGGAATGTCTTGAACATGTAACTAACTGTCATCAACTCTACAGTGGTCAAGTCTGTATCCAGTAAGGCTCTAGCTATTTTCTCCATTAGCTCATGACTGGTGACCTTGGTTCTGCTAGTGAAGAAACCGATACAAACAAATCCAAGATCATTTATTGAGAAGAGATGTAAATTCTTCAAAACATATTGTTCTAATTTCTCACAAAGAAGTGGTGGACTACTTCCTATTGCCATAATAGAAAGGAGAGAGTACATTACACAAGCCTTGCCCATAGAGTCACCCAATGTTTCCACAAGTTCAAAGTAATTGTCTATCATTGTCAAGAAGAGGGACACAAACTTCAGGTAAACAAATTTTCTTTCATAACAGAGTCCAAAGAAGACAAGATAGTAACTGATATCATTCTTAAAGTTCAGTTCACAATGAGGGGCATGTGGCAGGTGCTCTCTGTTAATCTCTACAACCTTTGCTCTCCGAACCAGCTCCTCCCCAAATAAAAAAGCAAGGTCAAAAAGTGGTGTATCCTGGCCTCTGGCTAAGTTAAACAGGACCAGTAAATCCTCATAGGAACACTTCTGTAAGTCTTGTCTCAATGATTTTCTTGCATGTGAATTTAAACTATCACATAAACTGAAATAAAGCCTCCTCAATTCAGATATATTCTGATCATCTGAATCACCAAGTGATGTTTCAATTTGGGCAGCTGTTTTATTGATCCTAGCAAGTAATTTCTTTTCTTGGTACAGATGCAGCTTGTAAAGTTTATATAAATGCTGAATATGATTTGACCGTCTTTGCAATTTTGACTTGGAGTCATCTTTAGAACTGTTTCTGATTTTTTGGTGATCATCAATATCAAAGCTTACAGAATGTAACATCTTAATTTTAAGTAAACTGTAGTTTTGGAGCTGGACATTAACAAAAGGAAAAGTTAAAATTGGATCCCTGATGCTGCATGTCCTATAAGTAGCACAAGGGCTGAATTTCCAGGCACAACTCAACAACAGTCTTCTTGCTGCCATGTTGGACTCGTCGATATCTGATAAATAAAAGAAATAGATCAGTCAAAAGACCTCTAAAATACTGGTTTTAAAACATATTAATATTGTCAAATGCACTATCTTTTAAAACATCTTCAACAACTCCAATGAGTGATTTTCACAGACATGTTTGTCTGTACATGTATCAGAGATCGCAATAACACAAGATGTAATATAATTAGAATGGAAAAAGACCCTGAGTCATGTCCATGTAAATATGTCCAAATCTGATGTAGTTTTGTACATCCACTGTAATTTTCAATGAAACAAGACTGGTTTTAAATAAGACAGTTAAACGAGACATGGTTAAAAGGCACGTAGTTAAATGAGACATGGTAAAAAGGCACATAGTTAAATGAGACATGGTAAAAAGGCACATAGTTAAATGAGACATGGTAAAAAGGCACATAGTTAAATGAGACATGGTAAAAAGGCACATAGTTAAATGAGACATGGTAAAAAGGCACATTGTTAAATGAGACAGGGTTAAAAGACACATGGTTAAATGTGACAGCCAATGGTTAAATGTGACATCATAATAAATGAAAAAACCACAACAGCATTTACAATTTTATTTCATTGTCTGTATGCAAAACATTCATCAGTTCCAACTGTTTGCACCTTCTTCCACAAGTACTCATTACTGATGTAAAATTTAGTCCCTGTATTAGTCTAGTTCCCAATTCTTAGCTATTGTTAGTTTGAAGTTCTATAGTCAAGGTTACAATCCAGTGTATTATATGTGACCATGTTTCATTAATTGGAAAATATTTCAGCAGTATGTGCATGATATTGTATTACACTCAACTGTCTCAGGGATCAACTTTTTCTCCCGAATTTTAAAATTTTGGGTTTGTGTACCTAGGGAACAAATGTCATGGTTTTAAATTCTGGTAAGTACAAAATAAATTAAAAAGGACAAATAAAAGAAATGAATATTGTGTTTTGTGTTAACTGTTCATCATTCTTCCAACTTTACTGACATCTGCATTAGGAACTGACATATGGAACAATTAGAACTCAATGAATATATTAGCTGCAATTAATATATTTGCCACCACAATGTCCATACATCACTTTTAAAAGAATTTTCCTAAGCAGTCTCGACATTTTCAACATCTTTTTTGAAGAGTTGTTGTTGCTGTGGGGTTCAACGCCATTTTCAGCACATGATAGGTAATACATGGCTTCTTGAAGAGTGATTGCATCTTAAGTTTTTTTTTTTTTTTCAACTCTTAAATGTGAGGCTATGAATCTTGGTGACAAAATAATGTTGAGTTTCTAAATACATCCTGTCCTAAATGGATCTGATCGGCAATCACATATCACTTATCAACAAATATTTTAGATTGTTTGTAGTTTAGTCACAAACAAGAGGCCACAAATGGGCCTCATTCTGCTCACCTGGTTTAAATTACTGGCTTATGTAATATTACAAGAACACATCCATGTGAATTATTGGCCTAAATTTATATTGTATTGATTTTACATATTTTACTACATCCTGAAATAATAAACAATGCTTCCTTTCACACACCATTAGTGTTTAGATTCAGCAACAATGTAAAAAATTCTGTAAGAGGCAAGGATTTGGGAAAATAATTATTTTAATTTAAACTTTTAACAATAGATTATACTTTCACAGTAGACAATATACCTGTTAAATAATGACTGGATTCAGACATGGGAGAACGGATCATGTTTGGAAAGGCTATAAAATGTTGAAAGTGATGTACACAAATATACTGCAAACTTCACAACAGAAAAAGAACATGCACCTCTATTGCATGTTTGTGTTTTGGATTTTTAATGTAGCTTTAACAATTTTTAGTCATATTGCTATGATGTTTGCAGTGTGGCAGTTAATAGTGATGTTTAACACTGGGGCATCATGCTGCAGACATGTAGCATCATGTCCCACCCAGGCTGACAAGTCCTAACACTAACCTCTTAATGCTGAGCACCAAGTGAGGCAGCTGTTAGTACCATTTTTATAAGTTTTCGGGGTTCGAACCCGTGAACTCTGGCATCTGAGATGTATGCTCTAACCACTAGATCATCGGAGTGGTTACACCTGTATTGGAATAGGGAAAATGCATTTTGCAAACCCTGTGGAAGCAAAAGTTTGAGAAGTAAACTTTACACAGCCAAGAAAAAGATAAGGGAAGCCATTTTCAACAAGTAATAATATTGCCTAGCAAATATTTACTGGATATGATTCTAATTGTTTCATATAATCAATATTAAATCGTTAGCCATTTGAGATCCTCTATATACACTTCAACACGGTGAACACTGATACACAAATACCCTGACCTACAAAGTCTTGTGATCTAATGCAACTCCCAAGAGTGTGATTTTGCAATATCGATATGGTCACTATATATTTAGTATTTTTTGCTTTCATACAACTTCTCCCTGTTCTGCTTTCACTCTCCCTATTCTGTCCAAAAGGAAAGGTCACTTCTCCCTAAAATTAAAGTCTAGTTTGACCCCTGTCCATATCCCATAAATGAATGCATTCAAATCGGAAACACTGACTCCATAGTGGCAACAAGCATTTGATAAAAGATGGATGATGGACAACAGTCACAGCACATGATGCATGATAATGCAAGGCCTTACCATAAGCTCACCTGGCCTTGTGATCAGGTGAGCTAATACAGTGAAAGATGTCTTGAGACCACCCCTTATGTAACAAACATCGTAGATGGACTTTGCCTTTAATGTAGCAGTGAAATGATATGAGAAAGTGAAGAAAATATATATACTGATTATTTAAATTCACTGATTAAAGATTTTTGACAGTAAAACAAGATGTAACTTAGGGAAATAAAGACTACTTTGTAAATATCATCTCGTATATTTTGATGCAGTGTCATAAACTCTCAGATCTCAAGAGAATGTGGCTCTGATTGACGTCACAGCCACATTTGTTTACACTGACCGCACAGACAGAAAACAATTGTTGACAATTCTATCATTACCAGTTGTTAATTCAAAGAAAGATGCATGCCTTGCACAAAGTCATCTTCACAAATTCTCTACTTTCCAATCAGTAAGTCTTCATGAAAATACTTTCTACCATAATAGGCATCCAGTCTACTATTCAACATGTGTTAGTCACGTGACTCGC
Organism: Sinohyriopsis cumingii; assembly: GCA_028554795.2. Classification (NCBI taxonomy): domain Eukaryota; kingdom Metazoa; phylum Mollusca; class Bivalvia; order Unionida; family Unionidae; genus Sinohyriopsis; species Sinohyriopsis cumingii. Next base: position 26,383,338 of record CM068827.1, read on the forward strand.
AACTGATAACTGCATTAGTAACACTGCTTAGAACTGTGTATAGTGTCATAAACTTTGATGTAGATTCTGTCGTTGACAATGTTCAGATGTTGTTCTTTGCTATTATAATTTGGGAATATATACATGAAACACATATAATTATGATATATTTCATAATTAAATTAGAATCCTCTACATTTTTATTTATTTTATTAAAAGGTATTATGATTTTCTGTCTGATAAATAAGCATTTACTTTTAAATTTTCATTTATCTTTAAAGAGAATCTTGATATTTAACTTATTTTGACCAATTGTTAAATTTTTTTTGATAATGTAAAGAGTTTTAACAAATGAAATAAAATCTCCTGTAATATTATTGTCTACTGTCTACTTTCTCTGATTATTTGCACTTCCAGAGAAGGATTGGTAGTTTCTAAATTCCAAAAACAGTACATTCAAGGACTGAGTTTTGCATATTCACAATGCCAATTAAGTATTTAATATATTTATTTTTATTATAAATAAACAATTTTATTATAATACCATTCAGACTCCCAATTTGATTCTTTTAGCTTCTGTGACAAAATCTGTTAAAAAATAAAAATTATGATATTCAGACATTGTAACAATAAACTAACATATTTAAAGCTAAGTTAAAATATAATCATACAACGACATGAAAGTGATTAGGTGCAGCAAAACCAAGGAGTCCAGAATATCACCCAGGACATATACTCCAATGCTGTATTATCGTGGCAAATGGGATGAGCATTTTGAACATGTGCCGTCTAGCATTTACAGAAATAAAGCTGTAGCCAGTAAGAACGCAAATCTATCACAGCTGAGTTTCATCAAACATATCATCAATTTTGGTAATTCTACACTGAAAAACAATGAACATCACTTTTTTTAAAAGTGCATATAATTACAGTGATCAAAATATACTAAACTCCTGCTGCGCTTACTATACATGCATTGGCTCTCATTACGCAACATAGTGTATCATCTGCTGTTTCATGATTATAGGTCATATACTGATGGTGATGTACATATCCGTACAAGGTTAAGCTTGCAATTTCATTCCATGGTAGCCGATATGGACCAAAATTGACAAAATGTTGCTTATGATCATACTTATTGTACATTAACAGGAAAACAATACCTGTTAAACTTTTTTAAAGTAGTAATATTTCAATAATAATAACAATCATGATAATAAGTTCTTTTATAAATTTATATTTTGCTGCCCACATTACATTTACAATTCTAATAAAAGTTTTGTTTTTTATTTGTAATGTTATTCAAGGATTTTTCAACTTTAATTATATCTGTGTGTTCAATTTAAACATTGGGTCTTTTCGTTTTTTTGTGGAAATATTCAGCCAGTGCAAGGGTGGATATTCTTTCTTATAGATAAGTTGCAATTTATGTTTATTATAATATGTGCGTGCTACCATAAGTTAGGCAATACAGTGATAATATAGAGTTGTTCCATGCTTTGATTGACAGGATTTTGTTTATATGAATCGATAGAGGGAAAGTCACAGATAATTTACAAATTGTAACCATGCAGCAATAGCAAAATGGTTTTAATTAGCAATCTGGCACGATGCTCCAGGGCACCGGCGATCAATATTAAGATTTTCTCAAAATGTTAACCTCATTACCCTTGGTACATTCTCTGCTTTCCTTTGTCAAAAGCGAATATTATTACATCCAAATGTATTCATGGTTTAAAGGTCAACTGACTATATTTAGCGTATATGACACTGGGTCTTTTATACAACATATTTTGTAGAAATAAATGAGAATATTACTTTCCGAAATGCAGTATAACAAAATGAATGAATATATACGCTGACCTATGACTACTTTTTAAATACTTTAGAGATCATTTTACAAAATTAATGCTACAATATGTGAGGATATTTGTATAAAAACCCCAAATTATGTCTTTTAAACACAGTAATGGGCTGTAAAGGACAGTAATGTGGACAAAAATACAATATTGCAAAAGAAATTATAGTAATGTACACTAAATATTATAATCTTTATTGCATGGACTTAGATCTTAAATAACAATTGTAGTTGTTATATTGTTTTATTAGTGTTCATAATAAACTTTAATTAAAATAATGCCAAAAATGGAATAACTCTCTGCCTATATACATATATATATATATATATATATATATATATATATATATATATACACACACTCATAATTAAGACTGTCCACCTTTTTTTTGTTCTCGTCTGACTCAGCTCTCATCCCTTTTCTCTGGTGAGGTTTCTTCAATCCTGAAGGTATTTTTTGTATAGTAATTTTACCATCTGTCGACCTTTCTGTTAGCTTATTGTACCCTTGTCTTTGAGAAACTTTCTAAATAATGCTTCTAGTTCATTGACAACAGATGTATCCCCCCTCATCAATGAAAGACCAGGTCTTAAAGTCTTTGCTTGTTATCACTTCGCATGTAGAGTGGAACCAATAATCACATACCTGAATCAAAGTGTATATACAGTCTACATTTTTCATAAGATACAAACTGCCAGCTGTCACAAATTGAAATGGGTAAACAAGTAACATTTATGTGTATACAAAATAATAATAATAATAATAATAATAATAATAATAACTTTATTTTATAATGATAATACAATTAGTTCTATGAAGGTGGTGAGTGTATCTAATTTAGGTACTTAGAGAGACCCCTTTTAATAGGTCACCCAAGCTAGCAAGAACAGTAAATCTTCGTGGCATGTGAGTCCATACAAATTTAAATAATGGCAAAAAGAAGGCATAAACTGAGTTAAAAAACACACAAAAACTCATCTTATGACAAAGTGGACCTTTATAACATGGAATCAGATTATACACACACACATTTTCATTTATTATATTAAATATATTAAAACATTGTGAACAATTTTTGGGTGTGTAATGTTTGTATTTTTGAGGTTAGTCTCGGACTTATTTGTATTTACCATTACCAATGATGGGTGGTATCTAATAACCTAGAGGCATTGGTAGGCCTATCTGATTTAAAATTTTCATGTTTAGTATAGGCAAAAAGTTGTAAAATTTTAATTATTTTGAAGAAAAGAAAGCCAATTCATAGCATTTATTGTGAATATCAATGATAATCTATTCTGAATATTGACATTATAAAGAACAAACTATTGATCTGTACCATAACACTTTATTTAATAAAAAAATAAATAATCATAAATATTTCATAAAAACACAGTTTCTTCTCTCTCACTCTCTGATTTCACAATTTAATACTACTTCATGAACTGTATAATATTGCTCAAAATTGATTAGAATTATTAAGTATGTACAAAATTGACATCCAAAATTTAATGGTGCATTATATACATGATTTTCGGGCCCCGAGTGGCCGAGTGGTCTAAAGCACTCTCCGTTACGGATCACTGCCATTTCACCTCTGTGTGGGTTCGAGTCTCAGATTCAGCCAATGTGGGTATGTCAGAAAGCTTGCCAGTAGCTTCTCGAGGGTCGGTGGTTCTTTCTGGGGATTTCCCAGGTTCTTCCTCCACCATTAATACTGGCCACCATGTATAGCCTATCGTGTGCTGAAAATGGCGTTAAACCCTACAACAACATACACGATTTTCACCAAAGAAATGCAGATTTACTATCATAATAAATTAGTGGAAAACCTGTACAATTAGAAAAAAGTGAATGAGGAATTTTCCAAGAATTTTGTCCATGTGACTGACACCCTTTGTAAAACTGAAAGTATTCAATGTAAATTATTTTCCATTTGTTTATTTTTTGTCATTAAATTTAAAGATACGAAAATTGACCAAAACTATCTATCATAATTTAATTATAAAGAGGTAATTATGGTTTACTAAATTGTGATTTCAGATGAACATATATATATATATATGTACAAGAATATTGTACTAATTATAACTATTTTAAGAGTAAGATACAATTTCAACTTTTGTTTGACTCATCATTATGGTATTTGATGAAAAAATTATGGTATTTGATGAAAAAAATTGATTGGGGGAGGGCACTTAAGACAAAAAAGGCTTCAGAAGTACCCGAAACAATGGAAAAGTAAATTTATTATTAAAGACGAATGTTGACAAAACATTTCTATATTACCATATGTAAGAAATATGCAAATTTCAGCTTGAAATAACTAAAAGATCAAGATTTTGAAAAAAATTAACGTAAGACCAATATTAAAGTGGTGAATGGTGCTTGTGTTTGAATGCATGCTGAAACAATATCATAAAGATGATTTCAATTTTGAATCTGCATGTACAAATTATGCATAGAACATGAAATTTTTACAGTAACATATAATTTCAATGTGTATGACTGAAGAATATATTATTTCATATAAAGATGTTGGGGGGACACTTGATAAAAGGGCACAGAGAGCTGACGAAGTACATGGAACATAGGAAAAGTCTATTTATTCTTATGGCTGAATGTTCACCCAACATTTCTATATAGCCATATGTATGAAATATGCAAATGTCAGTTTAAAATATAACACGAGGTCAAGTAGCTATGAATAGTGTAGCCTCAGCTTGATTTGTTGTGGTTGAGGCTACGAACTGATCCCATATCATGTAATCGAGCAAAAAAAAACATCACTCAAGTCAGAAAAACAAATAGTGTAAAAATCTAACACATAAGTATAATCATGTTGTGAAAGAAGTTTGGCTTATTTTGAATTTATTAAGCCCTTACATGATAAAATAAATTGGCATGGTTACACTAACCTCACCATGTCTGCCATGACAGATAATGCGAGACTCTCACCGTGACCCCTTTTCTAAATAAGGCTTCCCAGACCATACTTGGATATTCTACAATATGTTATTAACTGTTGAATGACATAACACTCAAAGACGGTGAATGGATACTTGCATTAACTGAGAAAAACAGTTTTTGTTGAGAAAAGGCAAAGTCAATGACTGTCCAAATCCAGTGGGTAGCAGGACAAATACAGCCTATTTATCAATCAAGTGGCGAATAATGACTTCTTGGTGGAATTCATAAGTTCCCAATAAACTGTATTTACTTTTAATAAGCAGAATTTCTGACTCAAACTGCTCCATATTTTTACTACGATTTGTTTACATTTCCAAATAAGGCCTCAATGTCCTTATATGGCACACAAACGAGTCTGAGAACGAAAGTAATCATTATCTGAACTAATATGGCGGATGATGTAAACGAAAATATCGGATAAGAAAGGTAAACAAGATTTTACAACTATTTTTACCTTGATTTGCAATAAGTATTAAATAAGAGGATATGCAAGGAACATGTTCAAATTGTTGATATTAGGCTAAAAAAGCGCCGGGTGTGAATCTCGCCCGCCTTGCTCCACCAACACACCTAGGCTCATGTTAGTACCTCATCCATGTGGCAGGAGAAGGGTTAATAATATTACAGGTAAACCACTGATTTTCTGGCAACGGATGTCCTGTACCTCTTTTAATCCAGACAAAATTAGTAGAGGGCACTTGAAATTCCCAACACCGCCAAATTAGTTTACTGGGCACACACACACTTGGATTGTTAACACTGCAGTTGTTCGTGGTGATACTTGCATTTTGTGTGATTATTAGCCTATTTTACTTACATTTAACCCTAGCTATGGCTTCTAAGTAAGATGCAAGTGTCAGTGGTGGTGTCAAGCATAAACACCAGTCAATATCGATAAAAGATAAAGTAGAACTGTTGGAAAAACTGGATGTAGTGTTGCCATGCGAAAGCTGTGTGACACATATGGTAGTGGTTCATCAACTGTTTACAGTATAAAGAAGCAGAGGGACTAAATATTGAAAGTCTATTTAGACAGTGATTTCAAGAAGCAAATGAACATAAGAAAAACTATGAATGATGGTAAGAATACTGAGCATGACCGAGTGATGATGGAATGGTTTGATGAAACTGCATTATATTGGCGATGTGTGGCCTCGGTTGGTCCGGCAAAACTTAATCCAGCAAGGCTTTGAAACCAAGGGTGGCAGAAAATTGGTGGTTTACATGTAGTACTAGAGGTCAAGATTTTGCAAAAAGTGACCACTAGACCAATATTAACATTGTTGGACGGTATATGTGTTTGAATGCTAACTGTAAATTTATCTGAAAATATATCATGAAGATGAGTTCATTTTTAGATTCAGCACACTCGAATTATGCAGAAAACATTCACTTTTTATTTATTCTAACATTCTGGAAATTTCATCCCCGGTTGCTGCTTTAATGTGTCCCGATCACAGCATTATTAAGTACGCGATAATTCAGCGTTCCAGGCTAGGTAATTCTTTCATATTTCATTGAAATCATCTGTATTTCTCTTTCATGATCACAACTCAGGTTTTCGAAAATATTTTGTGACGCTACACCGCGCTTACCCCGATGATATCAACAATTTCTAGAGATAACCCTGAGTAACAATTGTTCGAAAATGGGTGTACTTCGAAAATAGGTGCATATACCAATACTTTGCAGAAAATGGTCGCATATCAGTGAGATAAGTCTTATGTTTGCACAATGATCATAACTTAAAAAGACAGAAGGGCATAAGCTGTTATGATCAAAGCTTTTATGCAGGCTAAAGAACATAAATATTTCATCACTAACCGTGCACGTGCTGACGATTGATTCTCTTTTTCCGGTTGTTTGAATCAACGTTTGTTTTTGCAATACAAGACTTTAAAGCGGACAACGCACACACATACACACAAGCACTAAATTTATACAGCAACGTAAAATATCTTGTATCATATTTTTATTCCTTGTATTTGTTCTACCTCTTCTTCATTAATCACTGCCACCACCAACACCACCAAAACAACAACACTTATAATAAAAATCATCATCATCATCATCATCAGTAGTAGTCGTAGTAGTAGTAATAGTAGTATTACTTAATAATAATAATAATAATAATAACAATAAGTAGTAGTAATATCATTGTAGCAGGTTCCCGATCCCTAAACCACCTTCTATATTCCCCGTACCTTTCCCCCGCTGAGGATATTTAGACATTGAAACAATGGATATTTCCAAGACGTACTTACCACCCTCACGAACATCCTCCTGGTCGTTCCAATACACAACCTTCATCCAAGATCTGGACTCCCTCCTCGTTTAGCTAACACTGAGCTGGTACCGATTACATCCAGTCCTCCGATGCTAAAACAAATCATTTCAAAACGAACACAGAGAAATCATCCACACAGTGTGTTCATGTTATTTGAATGTGTTGAAAGGAACGGCACCTAGATACAGAAACAACGATTAGGAAAATATCGGAATGTTCTTCGTCAAAGAGTGAAAATGAAAATACCAATCAGTCAACGGAAAGAGCAACAGAGAGGGTGATCAGACCTTTTGCTGAAACGTCATGTTTGAAAAAACAAAGCTTCCTACGAAAATCAAAAATATAAGCGTAATAACGCTAAATCAAAACATCTAACTTACCGAGAGTTTCTCTAATTGGGTTAGTTTATTTTGTTACTTTATTTTTGTCGTTAATGGGTTGTTTTTTTTTAAATTTATATGTGTGTTTTGTTTACCGCGGTACGTTTAACTGAGGTCGCACCCTCTCTGCTGCTATAATTAAATCCTTGTTATATCAATAATGACACTTGGTGATTAATTTTGTACAGCTAGATTAGCTAAAGAAAGATTACAAACAATCAAAAAGATTTTGCCTGTTCGTGATTCTCTTTGACAAAAACTACAAAAGTGTCCAGAGGCACAAGTTCAATTTACAGAAGGTACAGAAAAATTATTTAAGCCCATCACAAAGGTTACTGAAAGAGTTGCAGAAGCTATTAAAGGTCTTCTTAGCAGTAAAAACAATCTGCTGAGCAAACGTAGTTGTGTCGAATATGGACACGGAGGATTATGCAATACTAACTAAGATTATAGAGATGTTATTTCAGTTGATTAGGTTGCTGTTATCCGGGAAATTTTCTTGGAATGGGAGGGGAGTTAAGTATTTTGAGCGATTTGGACATCCCACACACGAAATGACCAGAGAATCCATAAACTGAACATTACCGGATTTTGATTTGACTGGATCCACTTGCATCAAGTCATTTAAGTTTGCCTAAAATCTTTCATCCGATTTGTTGTCTGGCTTGGTAAACATTTTTCAGAAACAATGTTGGCACCAACAGTATTATTACGGTATATAATAGATGAAAAAATAATATTATTGTTAACTGTAAGTGAAGCAATTATATCATATCGTCCGCAGAAAGAAGTTTGATTGCCACAACAAAAGAAATATTCCGATGATGAAAATCCCGATATAACTGGTTTTGAGAATGAAATTGCAAAAGATCTTGGCAGAAAAATAATCGGTAAATTCACCCAAGGAGGATCATATGATCATAAACGACATTGTACAAGATTGATTATAGATGATGCTGAACTAGATTTTATAATTGCTGATACAACGAATAGAAATACGTTTATAAGTCGATGTAATGTTAATTTATCAAACGGAACTAAATTAGGTACAATTGTGAGTTATATTGATGGTGAGTCAACGCAGTTTACTCATTTAAGATCTTCAATGCTCGCGTACGTTTTTATAAATCTATTATCGATGATATATAGATTTCCTGATAACGCGGTTAGAGTCGCCACGGATTCGTTTTATACCAATAAAAAAAAATAATACAGGATTGCTAGAACAACTACATATCTGCACTTATGCTTCATATATACTTAATTATTCTGATTCCGCCGACGTTGAAATTAAGGGCGTTTATTGCCAAAAGAGTCAAATATTAAAATTATCATCTGGACCATAGGTATTTGATCCAGTAGCTAGACATAAAACAATTTATCTCAATGGGCCTGGTGGTTGTGGTTAAGCAACTCGTGTGATCGAATTATTCTTGATCTTGTTCAGAACTATTTGTATTAATACCTACAAAAAGACTCGCAAGAGAAATGAGAGAAAGAAATATTAAATCATGCACTTATCATAAATTCTTTCCATGGAAAGGAGATAAATGACTGAATGAATGGGGGAGAAAAATATTCCAAGGATTATTGTTTGGGATGAAATATGCACTGTTTCATTCGAAATATTAAAAATATTTCTTGATTGGTTATTGACAAAAAATACTGCTGTAATAATTTGTGGCGATCATGGTCAACCACCTTTTTTTGTTGGATTGTCCCAACATGGATAGATGAGGAATTTTGTAGATTATTATGAAGAAATAACTGATAATCATAGATCGCTTAAGAGAGTTTAAGAAATTAATCAGACTACAATCGAATAAAATTCAATATGAAAAATGCGTGAAATAATTTCAGAAACTCCTATTAATAATTTTTGGAATTTATGGAGACCAAATGATTTGATAGTTGGAAATAGAAAGTTCGTGATACACTTCAACAAAAATTATGTATGTTACATAACAAAAAAATTTCAAATCTCCCCGTACCATTGTGTTATCGACCAGTTTTACATTTTTTATCTTTTATTACACGCTTTCGTAATGTAAACTTATTCTCTAGAGATGATGCTTGTTTTTTCCGAAAATAGTTTTACCTTCATTGTTTGTTTTCTAAACACAAGTTCTTGATATAAATCCCGATCTATATCCCGACTTTGTTTCAAAATTTGTGGCAATCACGTAAACAGGTTCTATCTTTATTTTAAAACGATTGGTTGTTGTTGAGGTGATGATGGAACTTCGTGCTTAAAATGTAAACAATTTTTATTTTATTTTTTATTTCTTAGAGTAATATGATCGGTTTTCGTCAGCGGCACACTGCGTGTTCTTGACCTTTAACAAGTTCCTAGTTTCTACAAGCTTCCAGAAGATGATCACGTGACCCCTTGTTTACGTTTTAGGACACCATATAACCTATGTTTTGGAGATTTATTCTCAGGAGAAACTGGGCTGTTAAACTGGAAGTTGTATGTTGTGCTGTTTAGAGTTATTCAGTTATTTTTCTGGAAAATACATGTGCTCATGTTAGATTCTTAATCAAAGACAGTTCTTATAAGAAATTTGTTTTGAGTTCCAAAAATCGAAGTGATAATTCTTGTTTCTACAAGGAACTGTAGATTTCAACACTACAAATTGCAGCCTACGTCATCGTTTTCCATCTTGGATTATTCGTCGGGATTCGAGCATGAAATCAGAAAAAAAAAATGTTATTAGGACAACAACAATTTTATTTTTGGATTATTTTGGATTTGATTTGATTCTTAAAACCGTAAGTTCATATTTTCTTCTTCATTTTTACAGAATTTTTCCAGGGAAATAAATTATTGTATTTTTTCCAAGCTTGTTGTTTTCACTCTTTCTTGTGTTACTGTTTATTCGAGCATAAACACGTGACATATGAAATTAGGGAGCTCGTCCTAAGGATAATTTTGAATTTTGGATACAATATTTCAGAAAACTTTGTTTTTTGAAATTTAAGTTTGAATTCCCCAAGTTTTTTAAATTTTAGCGAAAGCGGCAAGCTTTTTCTAAACTGGCATCAAAAGTGAAAATCTTTCTTTCATCCTACCCAGGAACAATTAGATCTTTTCAAAAAAAGATGAATTGATTCAGCTTGCCAGAAAATACGATCTTTCTGAGGTAAAGGATTCCTTAACGAAACAGGAAATATGAAATATTTTGGTTCAGCATTGAGTAGAAAAGAATGTTTTGGATAAAAGTGCTTTGGTGTCAGTCAGTACGTCTGTATCAGACTCTGACACAAAAGTAAAGGAATTAGAATTAAAATACAAGATGGAACTGGAGTTAAGGAAGCTGAACCTTCAGAAGGAAGAAAGAGAGTAAGACAGAGAGAGAGATGCAAATGCAATTACAAGAAAAACAAATACAGTTACAATATGAGAAAGAGGGGAGAGAGAGACAGGAAAGAGTTAGAAAAAGCAGATTCAAATGCAGTTAGATAAGGAAGGAAGAGAGAAAGAAAGACAAATACAGTTACAAAAAGAACAAATGCAAAAGGAATAAAGAGAGAGAGAGAGAGAGATGCAAATGCAAATTCAAAGAGAGAATGAAGAGAGGGAATATCAATGTAGAATGAAAGAAATGAAACGTGAAATTCACATTCATACTTCAAATCCAAATTTAAGTTGTGATCTTGCAAGAAATATTAGATTAATGCCCTCTTTGAGAGAAAAAGAAGTAGACAAATATTTTCCTTCTTTTAAAAAAGTTGCTGAAAATTTGAAATGGCCAAGGGACCATTGGACTCAATTATTACAATTTATACTCACTGGTAAAGCTAATGATATTTACCGTTCACTGTCAGTTCAACAAAGTGATGACTATGATACGGTCAAAGAATGCATTTTAAGGTGTTATGAGTTAGTCCCTGATACTTATCGGCAAAAATTCAGAAACTATAGAAAAGAGGCTGGACAAACTCATGTCGAATTTGTTAGAGAAAAAGAGCAGTTATTTGATAGATGGTGCTTAGCCAAGAAAGTTGAACAAGATTATGAAAGTCTTAAAATAACTTATATTACTTGAAGATTTCAAAAACTGTTTACATAAGTCTTATCGTGACGAGCATCAGATTGAAAATTTGGAAAATGCTGCACGTGCTGTTGATGAGTATTCTTAAATTCATAAAGTTCCTTTTGTAAATAAGACTTCTACTCAGCAGTCTTCAGGCAGAAAAGTATGTCAGCCTAATACAAGCACATCTAAAACTCAAACAGTCACAACTTCTAAAAAGCAAACTTCAGAGAAGCTTGATTCAAGATCCTTGTCTCTTACTACGTGTACCTATTGCAAGGAAAATGACACGTTATTTCTGATTGCTACAAATTAAAAAATTGGCATCAGAATCAAGACAGATTAATTCCAAAGCTCTTATTTCTAAGAGGTCAAGGTCACGGTCATGTATTGAAAGCAATATATTTGTTGGGACTAATAAACCCCAGTCTGATTTCATTATGGAGAATTATGAACCATCAATATCGAAGGGTTCTATATCACTCTTGGGTGATTCGGCCCATCCTATCCCTATTAACATTTTGAGGGACACATGAACTTCGCAGTCTTTTATTGTCAGGTACTTTGCCTTTTTCTGAGAAGTCTTCTTCTAATGAGAGTGTTCTTATTCAGTGAGTAGAGTGCGGCTTTGTTAATGTTCCTCTCCATTGTGCAAATTTGTCATCATACTTAGTCTCAGAACCCGTGACACTTGGTACTGTCTCTGTTTTACCCGTTGAGGGCATTCCTTTATTACAAGGCAACGACCTAGCTGGAGACAAAGTTGTGTTTAATCCACTTGTAACTGACAAGCCTTGCTTGGATCAGAAATTCCATCCAATTGAAAAAGAATTCCCTGATATATTTCCAGCTTGTGCAGTCACCAGAGCTATGACAAAGAAAGCTCTTGATAATGATGTTGATAAGGAAAATATTCCTTTAGCTGACACAGGTATTGTTGAGGCTTTTGATGAGGTAACTTTTAATCCTTGTTTGGATCAATCAGAAGATATTGATCACATTGAACATTTTTAGCTACTCATTGTCTTTATTCTAATCAGGGTGATAAACGACAATCACTTGTCGCTGAACAGGAAAAATAGCATGAGATCTCTTGCTTGTTTCAAAAGGCCATTAGTGAAACTGAAGCTACTGAATATTCTGTTATTTCATTAAAAATGGAATTCTTATGAGGAAATGGAGAAATCCCGAGGTACCTGCTGATGACGAATGGTCAGTGAACTATCAAATTATAGTTCACAAACCTTACAGACATGAAATACATAGTTTGGCCCATGAAACTCCACTGTCTTGTCATTTAGGGATCAATAAAACTTATCACAAGATCTTAACTCACTTCTATTGGCCAAAAATGAAAAGTGATGTTGGTAAATACTGTAGAACTTGTCATACCTGTCAAATGGTCGGAAAACCAAATCAGAACATTCCCAAGGCTCGTCTACAACCTATTCCTGCCTTTGACGAACCATTCAGTAGAATTGTGGTAGATTGTGTTGGTCCCTTACCTAAGACCAAATCAGGTAACCAATACCTGTTGACCATTATGTGTGGATCAACAAGGTTTCCAGAGGTAATTCCCTTGAGGAATATAAAATCAAAAACAATAGTAAAAGCTTTGATAAAGTCTTTTACTCAGTTTGGCCTTACCAACTCTGTCCAATCGGATGAAGGGCCAAATTTTAGATTTGGAACTTTCCAGCCTATTCTGCTTGAATTTGGCATTTAGCGATTCAAGTCAAAAGTGAAATTATGGCTATACAAGAGAGAGAACTTTTGAGTCTGGTAATAGTGGAGTTCTGTCTCTCTTGCTCATTCTTCAAATTTATCTTAGTCAATTACGATGAACATCTGGACTTTGTACAATCCGACGAATTTGGAAATGTCATCATTGCGGCTTACGTGACAGCCCATGCCCGCTTGAAATTGTACGAAGCTTTAGAAGTGTTAGGTGATCTCGTCCTGTACTTTGACACGGACATTTGCGTCTACATCGATCGCCTGGTTCAACGTCACCCTGACATCGAAGGAGACCGTTTAGAAGCCTGGACAGTAGTGAAGGGGGGCACGCTACGGACAATGGGAATTAGCATTACAAAACCCCTTGGGCAAATCTACGGACAATGGAAATTTAACATGGAGAAAAATCGTGGGCAAATCTACGGACAAGGGGAATTAACATGGGAATAAATCGTGGGACACTTTACGGACAAGGGGAATTAAACATGGCGATAAATCGTGGGTCACTCTACGGACAAGGGGAATTTAACATGGGATTTTTTTTTTAAAAATTTTTTTTAAAAAAGGGGTAGGCAATTCAAAGACTATCTCTTTTCGAGAAATATGGCTGGCCCTGAAAAGGGCCTTTGGTTTATGTTAATATGCCCTTAACATAAAGGGCATTTGCGACATCTTCTTTTCCTCAAACTTCGTCTTACAGCAGGGCCATACATCAGAGTCCTCTTGAGGCAACCTTGTCTCTCTATATAGACTCTTCTTATCCACAGGCTGCTGTTGGTCCTGTGGACAACGGTCCACTTGGATCGGACATACATGAGCATGTCCGTCCTGAACATCATTCTTGACACAAGGGTTGAAGATTCAACGTCGGTCCACATGTTGAGGCTCCGAGAATAGGTGAATCAATGCAGTGAACGGCGCTTATTTATAGGGACAGAAAGGATTGAAACGGATTGAGTTCATTCACCAATCCTAACACGCGTTACAGAATTCAGTCAGCCCGCATCCAATCCGAAGAGAGCAGTCTGTGACGTCACGTAGTCTATATAGATTCGCTAGCGCTTGTGTGCAGTCAATCTATGCGACAGTGATTCAACATGACGGAAACTCAGAAAACGATCCATTGGGGTGCACCAGCAGGGGAGACTGCCCAAGGGAACTCGGACTTACTTTCAGAAGAGGTGAATTGGGATTTTGTGGATTTTCTCTCCTCGCAAGAATTTGTTCCGGAACCTTCGTTACCTTCTTCATTACCGCAAGTGGAAAATTTTAAACAGAGACAGAAAGAAGAATTGGAGAAATTTATACAACGACAAAAGGAAGCGGAACAGGCTTTTCTCCTACAGCAACAGCAACAAGAAGAAGAGGTAAGAAAGAAACAACAACAGCAACAGCAAGAAGAAGTAGCAGCAAAGAAACAAGAGGGTGAAAATCAAACGGTCACGGTACTGTTGGACATTTTAGCAGAGTTAAGAAGTCTGAAACAAATGTATCAGACTTCTTTATCACGACCGAAGAGAATACGACCTTCCCGAGCTAAACACGTCAACCCTGTGACTAAGCCTACCGTACCACCCTTAGTGATTTCAACTCAATCATCATCAACATTACGCAGTCCAGAAGTAGGCCTTGGCCGTGGCAAAGGCATAAGACAGTTAAAGTTGATTGCTTAAACTCACCCTTTCACCATGAAGAAAAAAGGCCCTTTTCAGGGCCACCCACATCTCTCGAAAAGAAATACAATTTCAATTTGCCAATAACTCAAAAAAAAAAACTCACCCATTTTACCCTTATAGTACGTGTCTGTGTATGAGTGCGTGAGTGTAGCTTCTTATTTTAAAATCAAAACTCAAAGACTCTTACCTTATATCATTCATTTATTCTTTTCTCCATTTTTTACAATCCAATTCACAATTCACAACTCAACACTTTAATTAAAAGTTCATTGATTTCTTCTTTTCTCCTTGTTTAGTCTCTCTGTTTTTTGAATTTCTTCACCGTCACACTCTTTTCCTCTTCTTCCTCCTCGCTTTCTTCCCTTCTTCTTTTTTTCTCCTGTTTCTTTTTCTTCACCTGTCTTCTTTCTTCCTCAGAAGAATCCCTCTCTTCCTCCGAAGAATCCCTCTCTTCTTCTGAAGAATTCCTCTTTTCTTCTGACTCCTCTTGTTTCTTTTTTGGGCAATCTGGAGACCAATGTCCTTTTTCTTTACAATAATAACAGGTATCTTGACTTTTGTCTTTTTTAGTCCCTGTTTTTGTTCTTTTTTGACGGTCTGGACACTCTGAAGACCAATGCCCTTTCTTCTGACAGATATAGCAAGTATCTTGACTTTTATCTCTAAAGGAAGGAGAGTAGTCCGTAGGCTGGTCTGAAGAGAATTTTCTAATGACCCCTCGCAAAGCTCTGACGAAACGTTCCATCTGGTTAGTCTCTTCCATCGTTGTGCTCGGCTTGAGAGTGAAATGAATAGTGAAAGGACAAGACACACACCCTTTTATATACGCTGGTCTGCTATGACTATAAAGTAGTTTATGGTGTTTGAACTTGAGTCATTTGACTTTTTGCTTTCAAGATGAAACGATCCCATTCATTCGAGAAGAAAGAAGAAAGTAAGAGGCAGAAACGTGATCTATCGCCTCGTACCAGGGCTGAAATCTTGGCACAAATTCATGCCAGTGATTTTGAAGAGGACATGAGTGAACCAGAATCCGAAACCTCTAAACCAAGTTCACCACCCTTAGTCAACCCTGAAAAGTACTATTCCATTCGAGAGACGGAAAAGCGCTCCTCTAGAAAATTTAGAACCACGGCTTACAAATACACGGTGAAGTTTAAAGATTTCAAGGCTGAAGTGCCGTTAGAGAAAGCAGAAGTGTTCATCACCGAGGTGTGGGATTCTTTGCTCACCTCACTCAAGCGACAATGTCAACCCAAAGAAGACGATCGCTTGAGACTTTCCATACAACACGACGGTTTGAAATCCCCTGTTTGGATCGAGTTTAGCACCCCTGCAGAATTGACTGCTTCCAAAGTCATGGACAAGATTCAACACGTACAACAATCTAATGATCAGTTTGACATCACCGATGGTAAAGCCACACTGGACATGACCCACGTCTCTCCTCCTCAAGGGACAGGACGCAAAAAGATGTTATTGGTGGACGACCTTCGCAACACCAAAACAAGTCTCGTCCGAATTGACAACCCTCATGACCAGATGTGCTTAGCCCGTGCCATCGTGGTGGGACGAACCTATGCCAACAAGAACGACACGGTAGAATGGAAAAGAACCTGGGACACTATTCAACGTTCCGACCGAGCCAAACAACGAAACGAAGCAGAACTCCTGTTACAACAAGCCGGACTGCCCAAAGACACACCCTGCGGCATTCCTGAGATGCAAAAATTGCAAGATGTCCTAGCTCCACGATACACCTTGAAAGTGCACCCTCAAGAAGTGCGCGGACCTCTGTTGTTTCGAGGGCAAGACTTTAAGGACGGAAAATACATTCATGTCTATTATCACGATGACCATTTCGATACGATTACCACTATCACTGGATTCCTGGGATAAAGTTATTACTGTGAGAAATGTGACCATGGTTATAACAATCGAGAGCAACACAAGCATTGTGGATCGAAATGCACAGGATGTTTGGCCTCTTCACCCTGTCTGAGCGAAGAACCAGTGCCTTGTTCAACTTGTCTTCGCACGTTTGTCAGCCCTACCTGTTACCAACAACATTTGATGACGCAAGGTTCACAGAAGAAATGCGCTTGTCAACTGCTGAGATTGTGCTCTACGTGTGAACAAGTCATACGTACCAATAATACCAAGGCACACGTATGTTCAGGAAAGAAAAAATGTCACATTTGTCACCACATCGTGGACTTGGAACACCAATGTTACGTGCAAAAATACCAACCCCCACCAGAGAAAGAGGACGGTCACAAGAAGAAAGGCAATTTCATCTTTTTCGATTTCGAATGCATGCAAGAGACCGGCATTCACATTCCTAATTTCTGCGTGGCTCATCGAGCGTGCGAGAAGTGCATTCAAGAACCTATCTTCAGTCATTGCCCTCACTGCAGCAAGATTCCTGGAGGACGTGAAAAAATCTTTCGGTGGCCGAACACGCTAGCTGATTTCGCTCGATGGGTCTTAGACCCCATCGACAAGACGTGGAACCAAGAGGACATCGAACGTTACGGAGATTGTCATTGTCATGCCACGGTGATGGCTCACAATTTCTCCGGATACGATGGACAGTTTCTTTTGAGGCACTATACGGAACAAGGCACCGAGCGTCCTAAAGTGACTTTGAACGGAGCCAAAATCATTTTCATGCAAGTGGGACAAGTACAGTTTAAAGATTCGATGAGCTATTTGGCCATGCCTTTGAGTCGAATGCCTAAAACGTTTGGAATGACAGAAATGGCTAAAGGGTACTTTCCACACTTTTTCAATACGGAAGCCAATCAACACGCCGTTCTACCCCATTTGCCTGAGGCTCACTATTACGACCCCGACAACATGCGTACCGAACAACGAGAAGCTTTCTACGCTTGGTACCAGATTCACGCCTCGGACCCTTTCGACTTTCAGGAAGAAATGCTAAAGTATTGTCGTTCCGACGTGGACATTTTACGGCGTTGCTGTGGAAAATTTCGAGAACTGTTCATGGAACACGGAGGGGTGGATCCTTTGAAAGAAGCTTGCACCATTGTCAAAGCGTGTTCCCTAGTGTATCGACAACGATTCATGCCTGAAAACAGTGGCTGTCATCAGCCCTCAAACGACCCACTTTGTCAAGCGTCAATACTCGGTCAAAGCCCTACGTTGGTTACATTACTTGTGCGACAAGGAAGACAAGTGGATTCAGCATGCCCGCAACGGAGGGGGTGAAAAGACCATCGGAACGTATTCGGTCGACGGCTGGGACTTAGAAAACCCCAAGATCGTGTACGAGTTTAACGGTTGCTTATTTCACGGATGTCCTGTTTGTTACCCTGACCGTGGTACTAAAAATCAGTTTTTGCAACGAACCATGGAAAACTTGTACCAGGACACTCGTCAGCGACGCCTAAAGTTAGAACAGCAAGGATACCAAGTGGTGGAAATGTGGGAACACGAGTACGATCACCGTATGAAAACCGATCCCGAGTTTAAACGCCTCGTGGAAAGTTACCAGTTCATGGACCCGCTGAACCCGAGGGATAGTTTGTACGGAGGAAGGACCAATGCCACCTGTTTGCTGTACCAAGCCGACGAAGAGAAAGGAGAAGAAATCAAATACTTGGACGTGTGTTCGCTGTATCCCTACGTGTGCAAATATTGTCGCTTTCCTGTAGGGCACCCGCAATTGTTCACGGAACACATCGACCTGAAAAACATTCGACAATACGAAGGCTTGATCAAGTGTAAAGTTTTGCCTCCCACGAACCTCTACCATCCCGTCTTACCTCACCATTGTCAAGGCAAGCTGATGTTTCCCTTGTGCCGTACTTGTGCCGAAACGTGCAACCAAGACCAACCTTGTCAGCACACCCAGGAAGAACGGGCCTTGACAGGAACGTGGGTCAGCGTAGAATTGTTCAAAGCTCTGGACATGGGATACCAACTGTTAGAAGTGTACGAAATTTGCCACTTTCCCAAGACACAACAATACCGCAAGGGTGACCCTACTCAGAAAGGCATTTTCGCAGACTACGTGGATGCCTTTTTGAAACTGAAGCAAGAAGCCAGCGGCTATCCTTCCTGGTGTCACACTCCCGAAGACCAAATACAATTCAAAGAGAAATACTACGAACAAGAAGGCATCACTTTAGACCACATCGAGAAAAACGAAGGCAGGCGATCGTTTGCCAAAGTGATGTTAAATTGCTTGTGGGGTAAAATGGCACAAAGACCGTGTTTACCCAAGACGGAATATTTCACAGAACCTTCCCGCTACTTCCAGATGATTCACGACAAAACCAAATACATGAAACACGTGGACGTCGTTCGAGAGAATTTGATCTTGGTCAATTACGAAGAAGATCTGGACTTTGTACAAGACGACCCTTTTGGAAATGTCATCATTGCGGCTTACGTGACAGCCCATGCTCGCTTAAAATTGTACGAGGCTTTAGAACTGTTAGGGGAACGCGTCCTGTACTTTGACACGGACAGTTGCATTTACATCCATCACCCGATTCAACATCACCCTGACATCGAAGGAGACCGTTTAGGAGCCTGGACAGACGAGCATCCCGACGACAAGATTTTAAGTTTCGTCAGTGGCGGTCCCAAAAATTACGGCTACGAATACCGTGACAAACAAGGAGAAGTGCACACGACGTGCAAAGTGAAAGGACTGACTCTGAATTATCGTACCAGTCGAGTGGTCAACTTTGGGGTATTGAAAGAAGCCTTGCAATCGGGAGAGGATGGAAACTTTAAAGTGACCACCTATCAACCGAACAAGATTGTACGTTTACCCACTCACCACATCGTCAGTCGACCCTTGGAAAAAATCTATCAAATTGTACACCAGAAGCGAGTGCGACTTCCCAATCATTTCACCTTACCGTACGGTCACGTCGGTATTGGTCTGTATATAAAAAGGAACCCTAGGCAAAATCGATAGTTCATTGTGACTACCAAGACCGAGCGAACAAGATGAATACTTTCAGAGAAACACAGAACAAGTTGTTTAGAAGGGCACAATTCAAGTGTGAGGCTTCGGAAGTGGAATGCGATTGTGAGCCTTGCGATGGGTACGATGCTGTACCTTGTGACCTGAGCGATGCCGTAAAGCATCATGGGAACTTTAGTGCCCCTACCCCTATCATGGAAAGCGATGCTGTGCGTGTCAAACCTGTGGGATGCGAAAGTGATGCCGCTCGTCCTCTTGGACATTTTACTGGGTTTCGTTTTAAAGGGGAATGTTCACCTTCACGTCTACCCCCCTACGGATGTCATCCAGCCCTGAGCAAACTCCTACCCATGTCACTCAACCCTCATCGAAACGAACCTGTGAAAGACGAATATTCGTTCCCTGTGCGTTTGTCGGAATACAGCGACTTTGAAAATCGTCTTCAATCGTTCAAAGGAAAATGGCCTAAGTATCTGGGAGGACCGACCCCCGAAGAATTAGCCAGAGCCGGATTTTTCTACTTGGGCGAAGGAGATAAAGTCAAGTGCTTCAGTTGCGGTGTGTCACTTCACCACTGGGAACCGCAAGATTCGGCCTACGTAGAACATGCTCGATGGTCACCGAATTGTCATTACTTACCCTTAGTGGGACCGAGACATTGAAGTAACTTCTTACCATAATAATCTGTTCATGGATACTTTACAAGAGAACATTTGTGCTTTGCCTGTGGAGTTGAGAGAACGCATTTATCGAGAACTGGTCAAAATACAAGTGAAACGTAAAGAACAATTGCATCCGTTACGTCACCGGTGTTTGAACCACTGGTACCTGAAAGCTATACAAGGATTGATTCAATTGAAAGTGTTCCATCGGACAGACATTGATCAACGATCCTCTAGTTTTCAAAAGGATTGGTTTGGTATGGACGATTGTAGTTACATCATTGTAAACGTACTGCATCGAATTCCAGAGGAAGAGTTAACGAATTACCAACATCTTGAACACAATGTCAACTTAGTGAAAGAGGAAACTTCTGAACGAATTGTAATGTGTAGATTAGTGACTCAACGATTTAAATTCGACACTGAAGTGAAACCATGTTTGTGCAAAGAGTACATTTCTTGTGTCAGACCAAAGAGGATTTAGTATGACCTATTCATGGATACTTTACAAGAGAACATTCGTGCTTTGCCTGTGGAGTTGAGAGAACGCATTTACCGAGAGCTGGTCAAAATACAAGTGAAACGTAAAGAACAATTGCATCCGTTACGTCACCAGATCTTTAACCACTGGTACCTGAAGGGTATAAGAGAACTGATTCGTCAGAAATTGTTTCAGTGGTCAGACCTTGTTCAATACTTCCAGGCCCCCGATGATTCACGTGTTGATCATTTTGGTTACTTCGAGATTCACCTAGAGCAACTCATTGAGGAAGACGAGGTAAAGGATTACCAACATATTTTACGTGGAATCTACTTAGCGGAAGAGGAAACTTCTAATCGAACTCTGACGTTTCGGTTACAGTATGCAAGATTTACATTACCCACTGGAAAACGAACATCACTGGCTAGAAAGTACGTGTATTCTTTTCGAAACAAAGAGACTATAAAAACAGGCAGCTATGCCACGACTTATGTCGTATGTAATCCAACAGATTCCGTGGAAGGAACTCAATGACCATATTCAAACCGTGGATCATTACCATCGATTATTGCAAGAACTGTATCCATTCAATTTGGGACGACAAGTGGTGTGTGTCTTAGTGACTTGTTTTCTGGGATTTCGTTTACCAGCCGATTCTTTGTGGACTCTTTACGATCAGTACTTACCACCTCCATGGCCTTAAATGGTCACGAAAAACTCCTTTTGCTCAAAGCCTTGCGGTTTCATCTGGATACTTCTCGACCTCAACAGGAAAAAAAGATTCGTCAACTTTTAGCTACCCAAGACGTGTATGACGATGTGTGTGTAGCTTGTGACTTACACCCTCATTGGACAGATGTTCGTGACTGGAAAAAGGGGGGTTTTGAGGTTTGGACCCAAGAAGTGGCCCAGTATGCACAAGAGTTGTTCAAAGAAAAAAGTTACTTTTCAACCTGTGTTAGTGACGGTGCCAGAAGAACCCGTCACCGAGAACAACCACTCGCTTCAGGACAGGACTGTCATGGACATTCCTGAAAGGTCATTCCGGGAGGACACTTGTGTGACAATACCTCATGTAGAGACTGTAAGAACATTACACACTGTCCCTAGGACATCTTGGTTAACCAAAACATGTTGTACAGACACTTGTTTATATTCCACTTTGATCGCTTTGCTGTGTTTTATATTCCTGTACATCACTATTTGGGTTGTATGTATTTTTGTCTTTCGTGTTCATATTTGAAACATTCAATAAACGTGTTCTGAAAAAAGTATATAAACTCTTGTCTTGTTTGTTTTTCGTGTCACAAGTGACATTTCTCACACCATGGCTACCTCTGCTGTCTCTACTCCCTCTTCCTCTACTGTTAAAGTCATCGACGAACACTTAGATCGTGCCAGTTGGGAGGCTTTGTATCTTCGCCATCCCTTTAACATGCTCATTGCTGGACCTAGCGGTTCAGGCAAAACCGAATTCGTCAAACGTTTGATCGAGCATAAACATCATTTCATCGATCGGCCCCCTCAACGGATCGTGTGGTGTTACAAAGAGTGGCAATCGGCGTACAGCCTTTTGCGAGAAAGTCAAGGCGATTCCATCGTGTTTGTGGAAGGCATTCCTAAAGAAGACGACGGCATCGTCTCTGACTCCCGTCTAACCCATTTGGTCATTTTCGACGACATGTTAGGAGAAGACGAAGAAGAAATTAAATTGTGGTTCACGCGCAAAGGGCATCACCGTAATGCCAGTGTCGTTTACATCACCCAAAATTTGTTTCAACAAAGTAAAGCCCATCGCACCATCAGTCTCAATGCGCATTACGTGGTCTTGTTTAAAAGCCCTCGAGATAAATCGCAAGTGCAAGTCTTAGCCAAACAGTTAGGAACGCCTTGGCTGACTCAGGCGTACGACGGTGCCACTCAAACGCCACACGCCTATTTACTCGTCGATTTGAAACCTACCACTCCCGAGGATTTGCGATTTCGTACCCACTTGTTTCACCACTGGTGCCAAGACGGAGGGCCTGTCCTGTACACGTCTCCGTCCTCGACTTCATTTCACTCCCCATGAAAAAAATCTATAAAAACCTCAGACCCTTTTTCGTCTGTCTCACACTCAGTGCGAACATGACGTCCCTTCAGTCGCATCTTCCCGTCAAATTGATTCGTGCCTTGTATGGCATCAGTCGAGAAAAAGATCCACAAACACGAGCTCGTGTCTTAGAAGCTAGCCTCAAAGAAGTCTTACGATGGTTCACGGTGACGGCACGTCAATTACTCCAAGGAATCATTCAGATTCCTCATCAAACCCAACGCTTTTTCGATCGAAACAAAGTCGCTTTGGTCCAACTGGCCGATCCCCGCATCGACACTCAAACCAAAAAACAAATCATTTTGAAACCTGGAGGGAGCGGTACTCTAGGAGGGGTCATCATTCGCTCACTCTTAAGATGGGATCCTAATGCCCCCAAAGTTATCCCTAAGACAAAAGTTCAACGAACCCCCAAGAAGAAAAAGACCAGGTCCCCAAAGAGAAGAACTTCTCCAGTGGCGGGACCCTCCTCTTACCAGACACCACCCCGAAAAAAGAAAAGAAGCCCCCAGAAAAAGAAACAGAGAAAAAGTCCTCAGAAAAAGAAAAGTCCACAGAAGAAAACTAGTCGCAAGAGAGGCACTGCGGCCAGGACGCAGCCTTACACTCGCAAACCACGACCTGTCACAGCGTCTCCGACAGCCTCACGTTTGTCCACTTCTCCGTTGATGTCACCAGGAACTGAAGAGTACTTGGAGACGTTGATTACACCAAGAACTTCTCCGTTGATGACCCCCAAAAGAACTTCCCCAGTGGCAGGACCTTCCCATTTAGCGGCAGTGGCTGCTGCTCACAAAGTACCTTCTCCCAAAATCAAAGTCCATGAAAGATCGGGCATGTTACAAAGTTTACTGGATTTGTCCAAGCAAGAACTGGCTCGATTTAGTCCGTTACGTACCCCTGCACGACGTGTCATGCCTGTCCTCAAACTGATACGACGTAAAGACAATCAATGGCGACGAGTTCCAGTATAAAAAAGGCCTGTGACCGAGTAGGATATCAGTGTTTTTTGGTGCTCCTGAAGACTCAAAGATGTCACCCTCCAGAAAACCCCAAGGAAAGAAAAGGAAAGGACTGCCACCACGTTTAGCCAAACATGGGGACATGTTATCTGTCCTGTCCAAAGCTTCTCCACCCCTACGAAAAAAACTCATTCAAACGGCCTCCAAAGAGGTCATCGATACCGTGTGCGAATGTTGTTTGAACGTCTTGAAAGGCACGATCCCTTTGTCCAAACACCAGAAACAATGCTTAGGCAAACATCGTCACGTTCTTCGGAAAATGGTTAAAAAGAAAATTCCCATTCGTCAAAAAAAGAAGATGTTGGTCCAACGTGGAGGCATTTTACCTCTCTTGTTAGGCCCCATACTGAAAGGAGTCTTGGGAACCATGTTGGGAGGACTGGTGGGAGCAAGATAAAAAGGCCCTCGGAAGTCCCAAGATCTCAGAATCGACCCCTGACAACCCCATGGAAGGACGAAAACTAGCTTTAGTGCCTTACAAACGATGGATGGAATACCATCGGTGGCAAGAACAACGCACCCCGCATTTACCTCCCAATCCCAATTTGAGCGAGATGTCCCAGTTACAACACGAATTGCAATCCTTGATGGATCGCCAAGATTTGTCCGAAACAGAAAAATCGCAAAAGTACGGTCAACTCTTGCAAAGGCTGCAACTCTTTCACCAGAAAGCTTTGGACGAAACAGTTTTACCCACTCTGAAAGATTTTAAGACCTTGATGAAAAGTCCAGCACCATCATCATCATTACCACCACCACCACTACTGTCATCCCCAACCGTCACCAGAGATGCTACCCCACGAAGACCTGAGGAAGAAGAGACGCGCGAAGTGTTTCAAACACCGTCAGCAGCTCCCATTTCGAGTAAGATTGCAGCATCCTTATTGACCCCGTCCCCCACATCCCAACGAGAAGAAATGAAAGCTTGGGTTAAAAAGATGATGTCCACACCTCCTTCGACAGAAGTGAAAAAGAAAGAAGAGAAACCAGAAGCGAAAAAAGAAAAGAAAACCAAAGCCATTCCATTGCCACCTCCACCACCACCACTACCTTCGACTTCTACTCCCGTAGCCCATCGGACACGTAAATCCGTTTCCAAACCACCCTTTCGACCCACCCAAAGTAGCATCACCGAAGAGTGGGTGACTTATTAACACACCAACCAACACAAAAAAAATGGAAAAAGTCTTAGCCAGCATTTACTACGATCCCTCCCATCCTGCAGGTTACGCAGGAGTTCAAAAATTGTATCGTGTTGCCAAAACGCGACTGAAAAGTCTCCGTTTACCTCAAGTGCAACGATGGTTACAAGAACAAGCTACCTACACTTTGCACAAACCCATTCGACGCAAGTTTGCCAGAAGTCGCACCCGAGTGGAAGGCATCGATCATCAATGGCAAGCCGATTTAGCCGATGTCTCTCATTTGGCCAGCTACAATCGTGGCTACAAATATTTGTTTTGTGTCATCGACGTCTTTTCCAAATTTGCCTGGGTCGTGCCCTTGACTTCCAAATCGATCAGCGAGTTAGTGCGAGCCCTGCAACGGGTGTTGAAACAAAGTGGTCGTCGCCCTCTTCGATGGCAAACGGACAAAGGCACCGAATTTCTGAACCAAGCTTTCCAAAAAGAATTAAAGAAACGTGACATTCATTTTTTTACCACCGAGAATCCCGAAACCAAAGCCAGCATCGTGGAACGTTTTCAACGTACTTTGAAAGAATGCATGTGGAAATATTTTACGCATCACCACACTCTGAAGTACATCGACATCTTACCGCACCTGGTGCAAGCGTACAACCAATCTTACCATCGAAGCATCGGACGTGCCCCGCAAGACGTGACTCCCGACAACGAAGTGCTGGTGTTCGAGCGCCTGTTCGGTACGTCCCCGACGAGGGCTGTCCCCAAGAAAAGTGGAGAGTTGGCCGTAGGAGATTGGGTGCGCATTGGCAAAACCAAACGCACTTTCGACAAAGGTTACTTACCTAACTGGACGACCGAACTGTTTCGCGTTACTGGACAAGTGCATGGCCGTCATCCTGCCGTCTATAAATTGGAAGACATGAACGGAGAAGTACTCAAAGGAACGTTTTATTTGCCCGAGTTACAACGTGTCACCAAAAAAGAAGACGACGTGTACGACATCGAAAGCATTCTCGAACGCAGAACCCGTAAAGTGGGCAAACGACGTGTCAAAGAAGTCAAAGTACGTTGGAAAGGATATCCACCCAGTTTCGATTCTTGGATCGACGCTTCGCAAGTCATCGACTATAAAAAGAAGAAGTGACCATCATGCCCTTTCACTCAGCAGACGCAGCTACGTCGACCACTCCTTCTTCCCCTAGTTCTTCTGTGCAAGATTTACAAAAACAACCCTTGTGGGTGTGGTGTGGAGAACGTGTGCCTAAAACGCAAATCGTCTTTTTCTGCCAAATCTTCGTGGTGTATTGTGTCATCGGGGCAGCCATCGCCAATTT
The DNA here is from genome assembly GCA_028554795.2 of Sinohyriopsis cumingii. NCBI lineage: Eukaryota > Metazoa > Mollusca > Bivalvia > Unionida > Unionidae > Sinohyriopsis > Sinohyriopsis cumingii. The sequence continues at coordinate 26,409,959 of CM068827.1, forward strand.
GAGTTTGCAACAAGGAGACAAACAATTGTGGACCATTTTATTGAGCAGTTGCATCGGTTACCTGCTTCCCAATCCCTCCCTGAAATTCTCCTCGAACGGGAACGTTGTGTCCAGTGCCAGTGCCAGTCACCACTCCAACAACAACCACAACCAGAACCCCATTTTGGGCGGAGACACGCCTCTGACATCCAGTAATATCCCCTGGGACAGCCACAGAACTCTGGAATTATGAGTCACCAAAACCAATTTTACTTAACCTTACCCAGTGACAGTTCCATGGAGGTGTTTCCCAATAACACGTTGTGCTGTTACACAGCCAAATTACCTCAAGCCATCCCCTTAGATCACGAAGCCCATTGGGAAGTGGCTTTAGTGGAAATGATTCACCCAACCCAAGTCCACAATGTCATTCCCAATCAAAATTATTTTAAGGTGGAAGTTCATGACAAACAATTGCAAGAGGAGTTGGATAAGATTGGCACATATACCAATAAAACCTATGATGACAAAACTAAAACGTGGACCTACAACTTGTCCATTCTCCCAGGCTATTATTTCAGTGGTCATCATTTGGTCAGCGCCATAGCCTCCAAGTTTAATGGCGTGTTCCATAAAGCTTTGGGGAATGTCCAAAAAAGTGTCACCCTGGAATACCACAAAATAGCTCGTCGCTTTCTGATGAAATTTTCTGAGGGGTCCAAAAAATTCATGTCTTTCTTATTTTGTCCTGAATTGTTTGACATATTGGGCGGTGACATGGAGATGAGGAAGATAGGAGAACAAAAAAAATCCCCCGAATTACCAGTCATTTATGACAACGACTCTTTTGCCAAGTATTTTCGTTTCCCGGTAGAACTGAACCAAGGACTGAATTTGATCTTCGTGTACTCCGATGTGGTGGAATACAACGTGGTGGGACACACCTCCGTGCCGTTACTGCGTGTCATTCCTTTCAAAGTGGATTCTGCCACAAACGCTGACGAGGAAGGTGGAAACACTTATCACGTCCACCGCGAATTTGTCCATCCTCACTATTTGCCTGTCAGCAAGTCGTATTTGGACACGGTCAACATTACTATAAAAGGAGATTTGGGACAAAATATTCCATTCACCAAAGGAAAAGTCACGGTGAAACTCCATTTTCGAAAACGGTTCTCTCACGACTCGTAAGTAAGTCATGTATCCAGTGTACCGAGGGGTGGCTCGACAGCGAGGTCACGGTTTAGGAGACATGTTAAAATCGGCCTTTCGTTCGGTGGCCCCGGTGTTGAAACCGATGGTGACACGCGGATTGCACGCCTTGAAAGATGCGGCACTGACACAAGGCAAAGAATTTCTCCAAAATGTCATCATCGACAAACAAAACCCTAAAGAAGCCTTCATGAGGGCAGGCAAAAATGTCTTGCTGCAAACGGGAAAAGACATTTTGGGCCGACGAGAGACACCTATAAATGCCCTGCACGCTACCGAGTCAAGCATTCAGCAAGGACAAGGCAGAAAGAGACGACGAAGAAAACACCCTTTCACCAGACTTCAAGCTAGAAAGGCCAAGAAAAGAAGAACCGTTCGAGACTTAGACGTTTTCGATTATTGAGACACAGCAACAACAAAAAATGATGCACCGAGAGTCTTGCGCCTGTTCCAAGACGGAACTGGATCTGTTTGCCATGCCCCCCACCATGATGACCATGCAAGAATCCCAATGGGTGGAATTTCATCCCGTCTCCTCACTGACCGATTCCGCTCCCATCGAGTTTGAAATCAAAGGACAGCCCGAAGATTACATCGATCTGAATAGCAGTTACTTGTACTTGAAAGTCCAAGTTCTAGATAAGGATGGTAATGGAGTAAAAGACGATGACGAAATAGGTCCCGTCAACAATTTCATGCATTCCTTGTTCAGCTCAGTGGATTTGTACTTGAATAACAAACTGGTCAGCAGCAGCATGGATACATACCCTTACCGTGCCTACTTGGAAAATCTCTTGACGTACGGAATAGATGCCAAGGATAGTCATCTCAATGCCTGTGTGCTGTGGGTAGCTGACGAAGCGGGCAAGTTAGAAAAAACAGATACATCCAATTCCAGCTTTGAGGCAAGACAAGACAAAATCTTAAACAAGAAAAGTTTAGAACTGATGGATCGTTTGCATTTGGACATGTGGTTGCAAGAGAAATATTTGCTGAACGGGGTGAATGTCCGCTTGAGACTGAATCGCAGCAGTGCCGCTTTCCATTTGATAGCTGCTGATCCTACTAAGCCTCCTAAAAGCACAATTTTAGAGGCCAAACTCTACGTACGACGCGTAGAAGTGTTACCCAAAGTAGGTAACGACATCAGTCAAACGTTGAGCAGAACAACCGCCAAGTATCCCATACGACGTGTGGAAGTGAAAACGTTCACCATTCCTGCTGGACAGAATTCTATGATCGAAGATCATCTGTTTCAAGGACAGCTACCCAAGCGTTTAATCCTTGGTACGGTCCTGAATTCAGCCTTCAACGGAGCCTTCAAAGAAAATCCTTTCAACTTTCAACACTTCGACGTGAAGAAAATCGAAGTCAGTCGTGATGGCAAGACCTTGTGTACCCGACCTTTCGAACCTGACTTTGCCAACAACAATTACTTGAGATCGTACTTGTCCCTGTACGAAGCCACGGGTCAGTTAGGAACCAACACCAGTCACGGCATTGAGTACGAGGATTATGCAGGAGGCTATGCTTTGTGGGCTTTCGATTTCACTCCAGACCAAGGCAGCGACGAGGGACATTTCCACCCTATAAAATCAGGCCAGATTCGTGTGGAACTTCAGTTTGCAAAGCCACTGGACAAGACAGTGAACGTCATCCTGTATGCAGAATTCGATAATACCATAGAAATCAACAGTTTGAGAGAAGTCATTCTAGATTATTAGAAGTCATGGAAGACTGTTATCCCTCTTTACCTAGTGAAGAAACTTTGGACATGAAATGTGAGGAGACTGTGGAAGAAGAAGTGATCATGATGAAATCGAGATGGCCAGAACAAGAAGCCCATTTAGTCTCCTGTTTTGCCAAACACTTGGTCGACAAAATGACGGAATTGATCAAGAAAAATTGCTATGGATGTCAAAACGATCATCCCAGTCAAATTCAACACGATAAATGCCTGATGTTAAGTCAAGAAGAAAAATTGGACGAGTATCTGGACGAAGCTTGGAGTCTCATCTCGAACAAAGACGTGTTGCACCAGTGGTATAAAGACTTGCGTGAACATTCTTGTCCACCATTAACCACTCAAGAGATCCATCGTATCGAAGCTCTCCTGAATCAGAGTGAGGAAACAGAACGAATAACCGTTTATTCGTCAGACATTTTCAAGCAAAAAGTCAGGATCGAATTGACGACGTATTATTACCTGTGAAGAAGAAAAAAACCACACAAATGGATACCTGGGAACTTTATTACCTTTTGAACCACAGTTCGTATACGTCTTCTTGGAATCCTGTCGTCTGTGCTAAAGATGAACTCCCTCATCGCAAACCTAAAGACCATCAAGCTTACGTGATCAACACGGACGACAGTCATCTCCCAGGAACCCACTGGGTAGCCGTCTACTTTCCTCAAGAAGGATGTGTGGAATATTTCGATTCGTACGGATTGCCCCCTTTGGAAGACGATATCATTGACTTTATGAGAAGAAATGCTCAAACCACCCGATTCAATAACGTGAAATTACAAGGCACAGATTCCTTGGTGTGTGGACAGTACTGTGTGTATTTTCTGCATCATCGCAGCCTGGGGTATTCCTTAGAACATTTAGTGACTCATTTCGATTCTCGTTCTTCTGCTAGAAACGATGTGAAAGTAGATCGATGGTTCTGTGACCATTATGCTTATCTTTTGTCTCAAGCTAGGAAACGTAGTGTCCATCAATGGCCTAATGATTTCCAACAGTGGAAATCACAATTTCATTCACAACGTTGTCAGCCCTGTTCAAAGTAGATTGTCCATTGAGAAAAAAATGTTTGTGATTTGAAAAAAATTGTTTGATGTTATAGTGTTGGATTATTTTTAAAAAATGTTAGAGTTGTTGTTTAGTGTTAAGTGATTTTTGAATAAAAAATGTTGTGTTTTGAAAAAAATGCCTTTGTGGTTTGTTTAGCTATAAGAATGTTGAATTGATGCTCTTTCATTTCTTACTATCCCTCTCATGACACTCACTGAAACGTTGAGACTAGAAAACCGTGTGGGGGATGTTTTCCTTCACGTCCGCGCTTTGACTTTAAGAACCGGGTTGTTCCCAGTCTAACCATCCATTGTCGACTCATCCTCCTACGAAGATGTGCTCCAAACTAGCTAAACTCAACGAAGCCTACGTGAATTTGCATAGGGTCAGACACAGTCTGATACCGAAGCCAGAAGAAATAGAGAATGTGAGAATGTTAAAAATCACTGAAGACCTGATAGAAGAGCTCTTCAGAGAAGAAATGAACAGGGAAAAAGAAGAATGGACAGAGAAGTACAGACTTCAGAGACAGCAGCAACAGCAGCAGCAACAGCAACAGCAGCAACAACCTGAAGCTGACAGAGGCTTTGTCGATTGCCGTATCGACACGAAAGAGTTCTTCTTCTCTTTTCGAAGAAGCAGACCTATCGCCAGAAAGTCTATCCTCAGAGGACATCGCATTCTTAGAAACTAAAAAAAGAATGCCATAGCAAAACAAAAAACAGCCCTTTTCAGGGCTACCCAATACTCTAGAAAAGAAATAATGATTAATTTGCCAATGTGTGTAGGTAGAGTAGTGTGAAAATAAACACTAACTCTTGCTTTTAAAAATGTGAGGGTATGTGTTGGTGTGTTTGTGTTTGTAAGAGCTCAAGTAAGTTGGTGTGGATAGTAGATTAAAATGATGTTTTTTGGTGTTTGAGGTGTATATTTGGAGTTAGATTGAATTGCTTTGAGTATGTGGATAGTCTATTGAAGTGATTTATAAAAAATTTTAAAATAGTGATGGGTAGAATAAAAAGTGAGTGAGTGTTTCTTTTAGGTCCGCGCGTTGTTGTTTTTTTGGTCATGATCTAGGTAAGATGAATTTTATGTTATTAGGGGGATGTTTTCCATCACGTCCGCGCTTTCAGTATAAATTGAAACTCGTTCGGCAGTCCAGCTACCCTTGTTGATTGATCAACACAGCCAGAAGAATGACTAGCAGAATAGTGAAACTGTTAGAACTCCAGATGCACCTGGAATATGCCAGGCGCATAGTAAACGAACTATCAGCGGAGGCTATAGTAGAAGAAGCAAGAGTAAAGAAGGAAGAGGAGGAGAGAAGAGAGAGGGAAGAAGAGGAAAAGAAAAGAGAAGAGAGGATGTCGTTCAATATTCCCGAGACAGAGGATTGGGGTGTTGAAGCGAATCATCCTCCCTCTGCGCTCCCCAGAAGAAAGGTGAAAGAAGACTGGGGAAGAAGATGCGTGTGTGGCGCAAGGCCAGGACGGTGCAACCATTAGATAGGTGCATCAGGAGTTCAAAAAACAGCCCTTTTCAGGGCTACCCAATACTCTAGAAAAGAAATAAGGATCAATTTACCAATGTGTGTAGGTAGAGTAGTGTGTATATAAACACTAACTCTTTTTAAAAAAAGTGAGGGTATGCGTTTGTGTGTTTGTGTGTTTGTGTTTGTAAGTGATAAAGTAGGTTGGTGTGAATAGTAGATTATGGGTTTCTTAGCGTGTCTGAAGAGTATAGTTAGGGTTATATTATATGAAATGAGAAAAGTAGGGGATGTTTTCCTTCACGTACGCGCGTTGATGGGTCATGATCTAGGTAAGATGAATTTTATGTTTTTAGGGGATGTTTTCCATCACGTCCGCGCTTTCACTATAATAACCCACAGTATTCGTCGTTCAAACCATTCTGCAAAGAATAAAATGAAGATGGCGTCAAACCAAATGGACAAAATACAAACCTTGCAAGACGTTTTAGACAACTTAGGAATAAAGGAACAGATGCTATTAAGACTGGTTGAAGACCATTATTCCTATAGTCCCCATCGTGTGAAGATGGAAATTAATAACTTAAGGAAAGCAAAGGACAAGATTAGTTGTGTAATGAAAGAGATCAAGGAGGAGAAGGAGGATGAAGAGGAAAGAATAAGAATACGCAATTGGAACGAAAAAATTGAAAAAGAAGAAGAAAATGAAAAGAGGAAGAAAGAAGAGGAGGAAGAGAAGAAGAAAGAAGAGGAGGAGGAGAAGAAAAAAAAGAAAGAGAAGAAGAGTGTAGGAGATAAAATAAGAACTTGGTGGAGGAAAAGAAGAAATTAGAAGAAGAAAACCCAAAGGCCCTTTTCAGGGCCAGCCATATTTCTCGAAAAGAGATAGTCTTTGAATTGCCTACCCCTTTTTTAAAAAAAATTTAAAAAAAAAAAATCCCATGTTAAATTCCCCTTGTCCGTAGAGTGACCCACGATTTATCGCCATGTTAAATTCCCCTTGTCCGTAAAGTGGCCCACGATTTATTCCCATGTTAATTCCCCTTGTCCGTAGATTTGCCCACGATTTTTCTCCATGTTAAATTTCCATTGTCCGTAGATTTGCCCAAGGGGTTTTGTAATGCTAATTCCCATTGTCCGTAGGGTGCCCCCCTTCACTACTCTGGACAGACGAACATCCCGACGAGAAGATTCTAAGTTTTGCTAGTGTCGGTCCTAAAAATTACGGCTACGAATACCGGGACAAACAAGGGGAAGTGCACACGGAGTGTAAAGTGAAAGGACTGACTCTCAATTATCGCACCAGTCGAGTGGTGAACTTTGGGTTGTTCAAAGAAGCCTTGCATTCTGGAGAGGATGGAAACTTTAGAGTGACCACCTACGAACCATATAATATTGTACATTTACCCACTCTCCAAATCGTCAGTCGGTCTTTGGAAAAAGTGTATCAAATCGTGTACCAGAAGCGAGTGCAACTTCCCTTACAACTTCACCTTACCGTACGGACATGTAGGTATAAAAAATTGTCCCAAGAGGATAGCCACCAACAAGAAGGATGACTTTTCCACAGCAAAGAATCGAGTGAGAGACCCAATGAGAACTCCAAATTCAAACCATACCATTTTCCTGTCTTCTAGCCTGACTATTGTAATTGTGCCCGTCGATTGGAAACGTTTCAAAACTGGCCCACGGATAGGAAAGGATTACCTACTTCGAATGTTTTAGTTAGACCAGGATTTGTCTACTTGGGACATGAGACTGGATTGGGATACGAAGTACAGTGTTTCAGTTGTGGCCTGAAGTTGGAAATGGATCGATGTATCTATAAAGCCTATAAAGATTCAGCTGTTCTGGAACATACTCGATGGTCTCCGAACTGTCTTTACCTTTATATGGCTTTTCCACCTATCACATTGCGGTACATTTATGACGGTACCTTAGAGAAGGTAGTACCTTTGTCCAGGATGAAAAAAGGAAGATTTCCAAAGCTAGACATAAAAAGGAAAGATGTACAAACTCGAGACTTCATTACGGCTAGTATAAAAACGGACAACGTCCAAGATCGATAGTTCATTGTCACTACCAGGACCAAGCGAGAAAGATGAATCCTTTTAAACATACATCATTCAAGTTCGGTGATTCTCAAGTGGAGTGCGATGCTGTGCCTTGCGATGAGAGCGGTGCAGTAAAGCATCATGGGAACTTTGTTAAAACTACTACTGCCACTACACATACCATGGAAAGTGGTGCTGTGCGTGTCAAACCTGACGGATGTCAACCTTCACGTGAGGCCATGCGTCTACCATCCTACGGATGTCATCCAAAACTGAGCAAATACCCGTCGATTTCACCCTGCCCTCATCGAAACGAACCTGTGAAAGACGAATATTCGTTTCCTATGTGTTTGCCTGAATACTGCGACTTTGAAAATCGTTTTCAAACCTTCCAAGGAAAGTGGTCTAAATATCTGGGAGGACCTACCCCCGAAGAATTAGCTAGATCCGTATTTTTCTACTTGGGTGAAGGGAATAAAGTCAAATGCTTCAGTTGCGGTGTGTCACTTCACCAGTGGGAGCAGAAAGATTCGGCTTACCTGGAACATGCTCGATGGTCTCCGAATTGTCACTACCTACCTTTAGCGGGACCGAGTTATTGAAGTGACATACCATGACGTTTAAAAAACCAGATTGGCTTGAAGTCAAACGTTGGACACCACCGAGACCAGTATTTAAACCCCATTAAAAATAATATTGAAGCATCACCAAACGAACTGCAAGAGAAGATCTACAACGAAGTTTGGCAGTGACTTGCCAGAGCAAAATCTCAATGGATGACTGTAGAACTTTTGTGTCGAGAAATTCACAAGGGAAAAGTGAAAGAAGTCAACAAACGGATCAGATTTCTCTGGATCAAGTGTGCGTTCACCGATTACTTTCGCTCTAGGAGAAAATTTTAAATACAATAATACTGACTGACATAATCATGGGTACTTTACAAGAGAACATTCATGGTATGTCTGTGGAGCTGAGAGAACGCATTTACCGAGAGCTGGTCAAAATACAAGTGAAACGCAAAGAACAATTGCATCCGTTACATGACCGGTGTTTAAACCACTGGTACTTGAATGTTATAAAAGGACTGATTTAGATGAGAGTGTTCAAGTGGTCAGACATTGATCAACTACCCATTGGCACAAAGGATTGGATTGTCGTGTCTCGTTCTGGTAAACTTACTGCAACAAATTCCAGAGGAAGAGTTAGAGAGTTACCAAAATCTTTTACACAACGTAAACTTAGCTGAAGATGAATCTGAACGGTGTCTTATAGTGTGCAAGTTAGTGACTAAGCCATTTAGATTCGCCACTGGAGTAAAATCATCTCTGTGCAGGATGTACACTTATTGTCTCCAACAAAAGGAGGTATAAAAATAGGCTACCATGCCACGACCTTTATCACTAGTGTGTTGTATAGTTGTTTGTATAATGTCTATTGTCTGTGTTATCTCTGTCTCTGTTTCGCCAGTCCCGTTCCCGCCAAGCGTTCTAGTTTTTTTTTTCTTTCCCCTGGTGTTTGGTCTGATTGAGGTCAGCTCCTTGCAACATTGTTGCTAATCGGCAGTACCGTGACGTCACCTCCCTGTTCCATTCCTATTGTCCCTAGACAGTCCCAATACTTTTTTGTCCCTCTATAGTCCCACCCATGTGAAAATTCCCATGTTAAATTCCCATTGTCCCTAGGGTACAACCCCCCCCCCCCCAGTTTGGCATTAAATTCCCATTGTCCCTAAGGTATCCCACTATACTACTGCTGATTATGATGTGGTTAAGAAATGTATCTTAAAAGGATCTGAGTTGGTACCTGATGCATATCGATAAAGGTTTAGGAATTGTAGAAAAGAGTCTGGAGAAACGCATGTCGAATTTACAAGGGAAAACGAATAACGATTTGATAGGTTGTGCTAGGCCAAAAAAAAGGTTAATCAAGATTACGATAACTTCAGAGAGCTAATATTAGTTAAAGAGTTCAAGAATTGTGTCCATAGTGACGTCAAGACCTGTAATAATGAGCAAAACGTGGAAAATGCTGCTCGCACAGATGACGATTATTCCTTGTCTCACAATATTTCGTTTTTCAATGTCAAACTGAAATTGTTAATAGCTATGTTGACCCCACACCATTACCAGTTTGTTACTTTTTGAAAAACGGGGACCCTATGAGCAAATGGAGACCACCTAAGATACTGGTGGTAACGAATGTTCACTGAGATATTAAATTGTCTTTCCAAAGTTATATCGACAATACATTTTTGGGTGTAGCCCATAAAACTCTCATGGCTGGCCATTACGAGTAAGTAAAACTTATGACAAGCTTCTGAGTCATTTTTACTATCCGAAAATTAAAAGTGGTGCTTGTAAATTCTGGAGATCTTGTGACACTTGTCAAATGGTAGAAATACCCAAATCAGAAGATACCTGAGGCTCATCTGTAACCTTTTCATATATGTGACGATCCTTTAAGCAGAATAATGTTAGACTGTGTCGCTCCCTTACCTAAGACAAAGTGAGGTAACCAATGCTTGTTGACCATAATTTGAGTATCCACAAGAGTTCCAGAGACAATTCCTTCGAGAAAGATTAAAAACTTAAACCATAGTAAACTTTGATAAGCGACTTCTTTTAATATATGTACTTGTTGACCTTTCCAAATCTGTCCAGTCAAGGTAGAAATTTAATGTCTTGAATTTTCCGCTGAATGATTATTCAGCAACATGTATAGAATATTTCCGGATCAAAATTGCAATGTTTGACAAGTTCCAAATGCAAATCTTAACTAACATAAAGCTACCTACTGCAGCCATGTCGAAATGACCCTTTAGCTGGCCAAAAGTCAAGAGCCGCAAGATATACTGGTATAGAGGTGTCTAAAATGTACACTGATTTGCGCGGACGAAAGAGTCTACACACAATTTAACATTTTAAAGGATAGACGATATTAGTCCCGAAACCCATAGTTAGTATCAAAATAGGTTTGGGTCAACATGCTGATTCGGACCGTGACTGATTCGGACAAGGTTTAATCGGCCAAAATTACGGACCGAATCGGACCAGATCCCGGGCTGATTCGGACCATGTAAAATATTATTTAGTTTCGTCCGGGATTTATATGTGGCATTTACATTTGTTGAAAGAAAGTTTGAGGGCTGATACATCTGATACGTTTTCAAAAGGACTCTTTACAAAGAAAATTAAGACCTCCCACCCAATATCCATGGACGTATACTCTTAATATCCTTTGTAACAAGCCCCTGTGAATATATCGGCATATTTCTTGTGCAGATTAATCTTCACTTGTCCGTTACACAGTGTTTAATTTCTTTGGAAAGTATTAGTAAATACCATGACATCCAATATGGCTGCATTGTAAACAAATGTATACGTTTGTCTTTTATATTCAGTTTGCAGTTAATATCCATTTGAACTAAGCTATTTTTGTATCGAATTATTTCCAAAATCAGAATCTAACTGACTTCTGATTTAAATTTAGTTGTCATTAGGTATCAGGTATGTGAATGTTTTGGCAGATGGATATACTGTAAATTGGCGCCTGAGTAGTACTGGCCTAGTCCTACAACGTAAGACACATCACCCAATATTTTTGTTATGGGGGTGATACAACTTAAACAAAGACAACATATACTATGTCTTACATTGTAGGACTAGTACTGGCCGTATATTTTAGCATGCGACAGTAACGGAATCATCGACAATAACGGATCATTTACAAGGACAGTGAAAAGAATCATAATATATCTAGAGTTTGTTTACGAAGAATACTGGCTGTTCCGGCCCAAATTACGGGCAAAATCGGCAATTCGGCCCGAATGGCGAGCCGATTCGGACCATGCGAAATATTAAAAGGAAAAAAAAAAAAAAGAGAAAAAAAAAAAACAAGGAAAACTCATAGTCCCCTACCTGATTTTGCAAACATAGTAAGAGAATGTAAAAGGTTGATTTTCTGCTTTCAGATTTATATTAGAAAGTTATTAGGAAATTTCTATTTGAATTCAGATTTATATTAGAATGTTGTTAGGAAATTTCTATTTGAATTCAGATTTATATTAGAATTTTATTAGGAAACTTCTATTTGAATTCAGATTTATATTAGAATGTTATTAGGAAATTTCTGTTTAAATTCAGATTTATATTAGAATGTTATCAGGAAATTTTTAATTTAATTCAGAGCAAAACATGAGCTATCACCATTAGATTTTATTAGATTTTAAAACCAAACTAACTTTCCAATGTTTGAGAAAAAAATTTAAAAGTCAAGTTTTCATAAATCCAGCAGGTATAAACACTATCGAACAGTACATATAAATTGACCAAATGTATGTATTGATGTCTTGTGCAAATTATGCTTTCTTGCATAAAGAGTTATTGATGAGTACATTTAATGGATAACATGCACCACTGTTATCATGGAATTGTATCCACTGTTATCATGGAATTGTTGTCTTTTGGGAAAAATCTCGAACCAACTTAAACTAACTTATTTTCTTTTTTAGCTTTGAAACATCTGAAAATATTTAATTGAAAGCACACTAAATCCATTAAATATTGATTTCTGAATAAATACTTTTTATATTTATACATATAATAACAGAGTTATTTCAAGTCAGCATTATATTTTGTGTTATAAAATGGTATATTCAGTAAATTGGCAAATGACATCAAAAGTGCTTAATTATAGCAGCATTGGTCAAACTGGTTTGGCCGATTCATGGTCAGAAGATCACACTATTAGTGTTTGCAGTTAAATTAATTAAGGATGCAATTATCAAAGAAAGTAATAAATAGATGGTGCTAATTTAAGTTAAGATGGTATATGATGGTAAATTAAAGAGATACCAGCGTCATCATATGATGAAGTACCAGGGATGATTAATGGCAGTGTAGAAGTCTCATGCAGAAAAATACATGTACAGAAATAAAATTATTAACAAAATGTATACCTTTCAGTGTAATGAGTGACTTTGGTGAGAGTCTGTTGTACTTGTATTTCTACCTTTCAATTCAATGAGTGACTTTATGGTGACTACTGTACTTGTATTTCTACCGTTAATTTAATGAGGGATTTTAAATTAAAAAGAGAGACTACTGTATTTGTATATCCACCTTTCAGTATAATGAGCATCAATGGCAGGCTGTCAGCAGCACTCAACAGGAATGCCCCATTGGAGTCTCTTGCTTCAGAGACAAAAAGTGCCAGCATGTCAAAAGCTGAAAGAGAAATTAAGGTTTCATTTTTACTCAGTTACAACTCTTTTTTGGTTTGAAAGGTTTAATCTGTGTATGTGTGTGTGTGTTTGTACATTTTTAGATATAGTGAGCAAGGCAAACGCATCATAGAAGGTAAGATAAATGAAAGAGGAGGTAATCTTAAGGACCACTCCCTTTACCTATGTGACTAGAAGCGGTCTTACAACAAAGGTGGTCATTAATTATAGATCATTTAAATATGACACATTTTAGATTCAGTTTGACATAGTTTTATACTTTGTGAAGGATATTGTTTCATAATTTGACTTAATGTCTGGTTGTAAAATGATTTGCAGTCTATCTGCAGTATGGCTTAATGGCTAGTTGTAACATGACTTACTGGTAGTGTCTATTTGTAATATGACAGTCTCTAGTTGTAATATGACTTAGTGTCTAGTTGTAACACTACTTTGTGTCTAGTTGTAACTTGACTTAGTGTCTAGTTGTAACATGACTTACTGTCTAGCTTTAATATGACTTTGTGTCTAGCTGTAATATGACTTAGTGTATTGCTGTAATATGACTTTGTGTCTAGCTGTAATATGACTTTGTGTGTAGCTTTAAAATGACTTTGTGTCTAGCTGTAATATGACTTAATTTATTGCTGTAATATGACTTTGTGTCTAGCTGTAATATGACTTTGTGTCTCGATGTAATATGACTTAGTGTCAAGCCGTAATATGACTTTGTGTGTAGCTGTAATATGACTTAGTGTCTCAGAAGCCTCATATTGATTCTTAGAATTCTTTGTCAATAGCATTTTTCCAGTGTCTGCTGTTGAGATTATCGATGAAGATTAAATCTAGTCATTTTCATGGATTGAAAGCTATAAAATTAATAGCCAGAATACACAACAGAATTAAAATATTGCGTCAAATTTTAAAACCATGAACTGATAATTAAAAGAAAAATGTTAATATTTTACAGTACTGTGTATACACACTTGTATGTCGAGTCCAACTGCAAACAGTAGAGACCCAGATCTGCCTCAGCATAATGTTTTAGCAGATCTAAGTCTATGCAGTTTGTTAGGAGTAATCAGTAGAACAACATTGACTCTGGTCTGCTGGCACATTATGCAATGGCAAATCATTTTGTTTGTGGTTTGACTCAACGTATAGGCAGTATACTGCAAATACTCAAATAGTGTGTGTGTGTGTGCATGTGTGTGTGATTTGAATTTTTAATGTAGCTTTAACAATTTTTCAGTCATATCGCTACAATGTCTGCAGTGTGGCAGTTTATAGTGATGTCTAGCACTAGGGCATCATGCTGCAGACATGTAGCATCATGTCCCACCCATCACATTATCCCAACACCAGGCCAACCAGTCCCAACACTAACCTCTTAATGCTGAGTGCCAAGCAAGGCAGCTGTTAGTACCATTTGTATAAGCCTTTGGTATGACTTGGCAGAGTTCAAACCTGTGATCTCTTGCATCTGAGGGAGACGCTCTAATCACATATTATGCAGAATAGTATGTTTTGTTTACATATGTGTGTAACAAGATAGATTGATACTACAGTCTGATAATACAAACCCATTTGTTTGTACCCCCCTACCGATTTAAATAATGGAAACCTTTAATGTGATAAAAAGTGCAAGGAACTTAGTCAATTCATTCACTGATTTATAGTTTCTAACCTGACTCTGAGTAGAGTGGCCCTAACACCGTCATCTTATGCGCGTTTCATGCTTAATGGAAGTTTTCAATAGACAGACATGCTTGGATCCATTTCCAGTTTCTGGACAAGTCCATTTTCAGCAAAGGGGTGTATCACGACTACAAATGTACATACATAAGTCATCTGCTTCCAATATTTACAATGTTGAATCAAGCAAAGGAAAATGACAGCTATGCTTTTCATGTGGATTTAACAAGCAGTTTAATTTCTGTGTTCATGTATGTTCTTGTATGCAGAGGGATATAATTCCAAACTCTCCACGTTATGTAATTTACGCAATTATTCAGCATTTGCTGAACAGGATGAACTACATCATTATGTTGTCTGATGGAAATAAACTAACCTATAGTGTATGCAATATGGCGTCATGTTAGTATGGAAAGTCCGTTAAGCATGAAATTGTGCAGGGGATGCCAGCATTAGTGCCATTCTGGTCACAGGTTAGAAATTATAAATCATTGATTCAATTGACTTAGTTCTGTGCACTTTTTATCACATTAAATATTCTCATTTTTGAAATTGGTGGGGGGGGTACAAACAAACGGGGATGTATAGTCAGACTATAATTTTGTGTACATTAAACAACGCATGAAAGGTAGGTTCAATTAAAACTTTATTGCATATATAAAATAATCTTCTTTGGCATAATGGGGTAAATCTTGACACAGCACACTGCACCAGCTGAGCGCTGAATTCACCTATTGGATACCTCAGGAAGAGAGACTTGGGGGTTTGTAGGGTACAGTTGTGCAGAGTGTCTGACACCTGTATGTGGAGCCTCAAAGGGTTGATATGAGGTATATATGAATACTGATAAATCTGATCATGAGGATTGCTATGATAAAAAACATCAGCCAATACTCCATACATGCACTGTAGGAAGTGAATAAAAAGTATATGGGCATAATAGTTCAGTGCTTTCAAAGCCCCAGTGCCACCATTTATAATAAATTTCATCATTCTTCCAAACTAACTAAGATGGAAGGAAAGAAATGATTTATTAAAAAAGCTACCTGACATAAACTGTTCTTTAAAATAATCAAGATGTTAGGTTTAAATGACATTCATGTATTCAGTTTAGAATTAACAGGTGCCACCACATAATTTGGTCAACCAAACCATTTTAGTTCCATTGTTTTTGGAGTGCTACAAAGGTAGTAATGAGATGATACATTTGACAATTCTGTTAGTGACTATTCTAATAATAAAAGCATTTGCACATGGCACACAAATTGATTCAAGAGGGAATGAAAATAAGCAGGTCTGCTTTTTTTAAGTGGATCAGAGAACAAAAGCATTCATTAAATAAAAATAAGATTCTGGTGAATATTGGTGATCAGCTGTGGTGCTGGAATAATTTTAAGGGTGAACTTGGGCTGAAGACAATACAACAGCGCATGGTGTAAGCTTTTTAGTTTACAATGGTGATGCCATCAAATCTTGTGTTCCGGCTTTTGACTGAAATCGGTTGACCCATGGATGTCGGCAAAGAACATCAAATTAATTTGTACACATGTGAAAAATGACTGTTTTTCAATTTATGAGGGAAATTACATGGCCCATAATGTGATCAAATGTTAATATTATCTAGTTTTAATGGAAGCCAGTGATGATTAGGACCAATATCTTTCAAGATTCAGTATTATTCAGATGATTTGCTATATACATGGAATGGAGGCATTGGGGCTTTAAGTGCTTTTCCAAATTTGGGGGCAAAAGTGAAGTTATGAATGCATGAAACTTGGTAATGGCCCAGATGAGGTGAAGGGAACACTGGAACAGTGTGACTGCAATGAAGGCCCCCAATTTAGTGAAAAGTAAGGATACCGATAATAATGGCTGAGACTGCAAATAACATGATAAAAAGGCACTTGTCTGTGGAGTGGATATTGACAGGTGAGCAAACACAGCTGAATGGCCATTTTTATTGACCCAGTGTTGGATAAAATAAATTCAAAAAGTATACTGTATAAAATGTTCAGAAAGTAGCAAGATTTGAATTTGCTACCTAGTGCACTAGATATGCATTATGATTAATACATTCATCTAAGGATAAATTGGATAACAATTTTGTTAACATTTATTTAAATAGATTGGATACAAATTTTGTTTACATATACATGTAACAAGATATACAGTATGGATATTAATGTTGTGTACAAATATGTATCACAAGATAGACAGACTGAATACTAATTTAATCACATTTGATTTGTAGGCCCTGAAGATTGAAAATAGCAAACTCAGACAGGAGCTGGAGGATGTTAGGTAATCAACAATTCTGTATTGGTTGTAAACACATCACTAGCTTTTCATTTTTAATTAGTTGTAAACATATCACTGGCTTTTCATTTCTAATTAGTTGTAAACACATCACTAGCTTTTCATTTTTAATTAGTTGTAAACACATCATTGGCTTTTCATTTTTAATTAGTTGCAAACACATCACTAGCTTTTCATTTTTAATTAGTTGTAAACACATATGTAGGCTTTTCATTTTTAATTAGTTGTAAACACACATGTAGACTTTTCATTTTTAATTAGTTGTAAACACATCACTAGCTTTTCATTTTTAATTAGTTGTAAACACACATCTAGACTTTTCATTTTTAATTAGTTGTAAACACATCACTTGCTTTTCATTTTTAATTAGTTGTAAACACATCACTGGCTTTTCATTTTTAATTAGTTGTAAACACATCACTTGCTTTTCATTTTTAATTAGTTGTAAACACACATCTAGACTTTTCATTTTTAATTAGTTGTAAACACATCACTAGCTTTTCATTTTTAATTAGTTGTAAACACATCACTAGCTTTTCATTTTTAATTAGTTGTAAACACATCACTAGCTTTTCATTTTAAATTAGTTGTAAACACACATGTAGACTTTTCATTTTTAATTAGTTGTAAACACATCACTAGCTTTTCATTTTTAATTAGTTGTAAACACATCACTAGCTTTTCATTTTTAATTAGTTGTAAACACATCGCTGGCTTTTCATTTTTAAATAGTTGTAAACACACATGTAGACTTTTCATTTTTAATTAGTTGTAAACACATCACTAGCTTTTCATTTTAAATTAGTTGTAAACACATCACTAGCTTTTCATTTTTAATTAGTTGTAAACACATCACTAGTTTTTCATTTTTAATTAGTTGTAGACACATCACTTGCTTTTCATTTTTAATTAGTTGTAAACACATCACTGGCTTTTCATTTTTAATTAGTTGTAAACACATCACTAGCTTTTCATTTTTAATTAGTTGTAAACACATCACTAGTTTTTCATTTTTAATTAGTTTTAAAGACATCACTTGCTTTTCATTTTTAATTAGTTGTAAACACATCACTAGCTTTTCATTTTTAATTAGTTGTAAACACATCACTAGCTTTTCATTTTTAATTAGTTGTAAACACATCACTAGCTTTTCATTTTTAATTAGTTGTAAACACATCACTAGCTTTTCATTTTTAATTAGTTGTAAACACATCACTTGCTTTTCATTTTTAATTAGTTGTAAACACATCACTAGCTTTTCATATTTAATTAGTTGTAAACACATCACTAGTTTTTCATATTTAATTAGTCAAAAACACATCACTAGCTTTTCATTTTTAATTAGTTGTAAACACATCACTAGCTTTTCATTTTTAATTAGTTGTAAACACATCACTAGCTTTTCATTTTTAATTAGTTGTAAACACATCACTAGCTTTTCATTTTTAATTAGTTGTAAACACATCACTTGCTTTTCATTTTTAATTAGTTGTAAACACATCACTAGCTTATCAAATTTAATTAGTTGTAAACACACATCTAGACTTTTCATTTTTAATTGGTTGTAAACACATCAGGAGCTTTTTATTTTTAATTAGCTTCCCACGGGTCAGTGATTCTTCCTAGCGTTTTCCATGTTCTTCCTCCTACTGGCTGCCTTTAATGTGCTGAAAAGTGCCATTGACTGAACAAAACTCATCCAACATAATGTTGTAGCAACAATTCTTTTTTAAAGTTTCTCTATAAAACTGCTCAACAGAATTTGACTAAATTTGTCAGAATGGATCCTGGCATGAGGATTTTTTTTAAAAATTTGTTTAAAAAGATGCCAATCTCCCATTTGATTTGGCCACCATTTACACAATGTCAGATAGATGGACAGGTTGACTGAACTGAAATCGCAAATTAACTCTATCCATATATGTCTAGATGGACCGATGGACAGGTGAACTGATGCATTTTAACATAAGAAGAAATAATAGAGAAGTGGTCTATAAAATTGTTAATTAAGCAGCTAAAGTGTAGCCTGTTAGTATGATGGGTCAGGTTGCAACCTCTAGTTACAGTTTGAGGAGGTAAATCTTCACTACAGAATTGTCAGACATAATCAGACTGACTTCTCGCAGAGTAGGTCCATCTACAAGTGAAAGGCATTTATGATATATGATAGCTTTCATATTGAAGTTGACGTGAAGAGGCAGTTTTCCTGGTCCTCATTTGCTGTTGACTGTATTTGAAGTCTGGCAGCAACCATATGTACTGGCATCTGTACATATAATCCCTGACCTGTTGGAATTGACTATATGAGTTTGACAATGATGCAGACATAAGGGGGACATACAAGATTGAGATTGTACTGGCATCTGTACATATAATCCCTGACCTGTTGGAATTGACTATATGAGTTTGACAATGATGCAGACATAAGGGGGACATACAAGATTGAGATTGTACTGTCATCTGTACATATAATCCCTGACCTGTTGGAATTGACCATATGAGTTTGACAATGATGCAGACATAAGGGGGACATACAAGATTGAGATTGTACTGGCATCTGTACATATAATCCCTGACCTGTTGGAATTGACTATATGAGTTTGACAATGATGCAGACATAAGGGGGACATACAAGATTGAGATTGTACTGGCATCTGTACATATAATCCCTGACCTGTTGGAATTGACTATATGAGTCTGACAATGATGCAGACATAAGGGGGACATACAAGATTGAGATTGTACTGGCATCTGTACATATAATCCCTGACCTGTTGGAATTGACTATATGAGTTTGACAATGATGCAGACATAAGGGGGACATACAAGATTGAGATTGTACTGGCATCTGTACATATAATCCCTGACTGTTGGAATTGACTATATGAGTTTGACAATGATGCAGACATAAAGGGGACATACAAGATTGAGATTGTACTGGCATCTGTACATATAATCCCTGACCTGTTGGAATTGACTATATAAGTTTGACAATGATGCAGACATAAGGGGGACATACAAGATTGCGATTGTACTGGCATCTGTACATATAATCCCTGACTGTTGGAATTGACTATATGAGTTTGACAATGATGCAGACATAAGGGGGACATACAAGATTGAGATTGTACTGGCATCTGTACATATAATCCCTGACCTGTTGGAATTGACTATATGAGTTTGACAATGATGCAGACATAAGGGGGACATACAAGATTGAGATTGTACTGGCATCTGTACATATAATCCCTGACCTGTTGGAATTGACCATATGAGTTTGACAATGATGCAGACATAAGGGGGACATACAAGATTGAGATTGTACTGGCATCTGTACATATAATCCCTGACCTGTTGGAATTGACTATATGAGTTTGACAATGATGCAGACATAAGGGGGACATACAAGATTGAGATTGTACTGGCATCTGTACATATAATCCCTGACCTGTTGGAATTGACTATATGAGTTTGACAATGATGCAGACATAAGGGGGACATACAAGATTGCGATTGTACTGGCATCTGTACATATAATCCCTGACCTGTTGGAATTGACTATATGAGTTTGACAATGATGCAGACATAAGGGGGACATACAAGATTGCGATTGTACTGGCATCTGTACATATAATCCCTGACCTGTTGGAATTGACTATATGAGTTTGACAATGATGCAGACATAAGGGGGACATGCAAGATTGAGATTGTACTGGCATCTGTACATATAATCCCTGACCTGTTGGAATTGACTATATGAGTTTGACAATGATGCAGACATAAGGGGGACATACAAGATTGCGATTGTACTGGCATCTGTACATATAATCCCTGACCTGTTGGAATTGACTATATGAGTTTGACAATGATGCAGACATAAAGGGGACATACAAGATTGCGATTGTACTGGCATCTGTACATATAATCCCTGACCTGTTGGAATTGACTATATGAGTTTGACAATGATGCAGACATAAGGGGGACATACAAGATTGAGATTGTACTGGCATCTGTACATATAATCCCTGACCTGTTGGAATTGACTATATGAGTTTGACAATGATGCAGACATAAGGGGGACATACAAGATTGAGATTGGTTATAACCTCCATACCTATGTGGACAAAACATTGTGAAGATCAGATTGTCTCCAGTTCTTGAGAAAACTGAGATGATTCAAACAGATGAGACATTGATTCTGCCTCTAAGGAGAATAGAACCTACAATATTTTTGGGAGGAGATTGTCAAGATACATAACCACAGCCATAGTGGTTGTTGATTGGGACAGGGTGATGACACAGTCCATAATTTGGTAAAGACCTAGAAGTTGATATTTAGAATTACTATAAGGACTAAAAAATTGTCACAGTAAACAACTGAAGAAACTTCTTTGATGATGGATGAATATGGTCATGAAAGTAGACATCTGTGAGATAGAGACTGATGGCATACTCATCTCCTTGGATGGAGAGATGTATAAATCTTGATGACTTTATCATCTCCACCTACCCACTCTGTTTGTCAATGACTGACTGTGTCTTCTGTTGAGGAACCACATCCTCCTCATCCATCCATTAGAAGGGGTGAGGAAGAAAGGGGAGCGGTGGGATAAACCAAAAAGCCAAAGCCCCTTGGAAGTGCCCCATTTTGGACTGTGTGGGGATGGTGGGGGTGTTAAGTCAGCAGCAGGAGACAGGAGGCTTTGGGTGGAGATACTTGGTTTCCTCCCTCCCCATTTAGTGCGCCTTCTAGACTGGTTTGACTGTCATCAGCTGGCTAAAGGTTGAGATATGAACAGTTCTTGGACCATATTAATATCCCTTTGCTGGTCTTGCCTATCTCCCGTCCATTGTGGCAAGAACAGCTGTTTTCTAAAACGAGGATGCAGATGGAGTGGCAGGTTGGAGAGGTAGTTCTTGAGATGCCTGCCTCTGAACTTATTTAGATTTAACTCCATACAGCAATTGCAAGCTAAATTGAGTCATCCTTAAAGAAAGAGCATTATGAGTTTTTGAAAACAAATTTATAGTATCATGGAGTACAAACATGCATCACAAAATATTGAGTTAAAGCAATCAACACATTCCCATGGTAGGTTCTCTGTTAATGACCTATATTGGTAGGCCAATTTTCCTGCCAGTCAGAAAATCATCAAGGAGGCCAAATCAAATATCGAAGACATTTAAACAATGTTTCAAACCCATTTTAGTGTGGCAAGAAGAAATCATTTTTTTTTAAAAATCCATTTTATAAAAAGTGGGAGCAGACATGTTAAGTGCCACTAAATTTGTAGCTAATGCCAAAAGTTGAGTATCATAGGCAGTGGAAGGTGTATTCTTTTTACCAGACTGTTCATGTTCTGCTTCCATTTTGAGATAACCATTCTTTATGGCAATGATGATGCAATGCCATCATCTCTATGTAATCTATTGGCAATATCTTGAAGGTCAGCAGTGAATAAGGGAAAGCCAGGATCGCTGGATGATTTTGTCATACTGGTACTGGTCGCAGGGAGTGTGGCCGGCAGTTACAACCCATGTGGAAGGCATTTCGGTTGGTGCTGTTACCAGCTGTAACCATGGGCGCAGCTGGACGGACAGATCTATCACTAAAATCCTTGTCATTATGTGGTTGGGTAGTCTTATACATGGCAAGATGGGCAGATCTGTCACTAAGATCCTTGTCATTATGTGGTTGGGTAGTCTTATACATGGCAAGATGGGCAGATCTCTCACTAAAATCCTTGTCATTATGTGGTTGGGTAGTCTTATACATGGGAATATGGGCAGATCTCTCACAAAGATCCTTGTCATTATGTGGTTGGGTAGTCTTATACATGGCAAGATGGGCAGATCTATCACTAAGATCCTTGTCATTATGTGGTTTGGTAGTCTTATACATGGCAAGATGGGCAGATCTTTCACTAAGATCCTTGTCATTATGTGGTTGGGTGGTCTTATACATGGTATGATGGGCAGATCTATCACTAAGATCCTTGTCATTATGTGGTTGGGTAGTCTCATACATGGCAAGATGGGCAGATCTATCACTAAGATCCTTGTCATTATGTGGTTGGGTGGTCTTATACATGGCAAGATGGGCAGATCTATCACTAAGATCCTTGTCATTATGTGGTTGGGTAGTCTTATACATGGCAAGATGGGCAGATCTTTCACTAAGATCCTTGTCATTATGTGGTTGGGTGGTCTTATACATGGCATGATGGGCAGATCAATCACTAAAATCCTTGTCATTATGTGGTTGGGTAGTCTTATACATGGCAAGATGGGCAGATCTCTCACTAAAATCCTTGTCATTATGTGGTTGGGTAGTCTTATACATGGCAAGATGGGCAGATCTATCACTAAGATCCTTGCCATTATGTGGTTGGGTGGTCTTATACATGGCATGATGGGCAGATCAATCACTAAAATCCTTGTCATTATGTGGTTGGGTAGTCTTATACATGGCAAGATGGGCAGATCTCTCACAAAGATCCTTGTCATTATGTGGTTGGGTAGTCTTATACATGGCATGATGGGCAGATCTATCACTAAGATCCTTGTGATTATGTGGTTGGGTAGTCTTATACATGGCAAGATGGGCAGATCTCTCACAAAGATCCTTGTCATTATGTGGTTGGGTAGTCTTATACATGGCAAGATGGGCAGATCTATCACTAAGATCTTTGTCATTATGTGGTTGGGTGGTCTTATACATGGCAAGATGGGCAGATCTATCACTAAGATCCTTGTCATTATGTGGTTGGGTAGTGTTATACATGGCAAGATGGGCAGATCTCTCACTAAGATCCTTGTCATTATGTGGTTGGGTAGTCTTATACACGGCAAGATGGGCAGATCTATCACTAAGATCCTTGTCATTATGTGGTTGGGTGGTCTTATACATGGCAAGATGGGCAGATCTCTCACTAAGATCCTTGTCATTATGTGGTTGGGTAGTCTTATACATGGCAAGATGGGCAGATCTCTCACTAAGATCCTTGTAATTATGTGGTTGGGTAGTCTTATACATGGCAAGATGGGCAGATCTCTCACTAAGATCCTTGTCATTATGTGGTTGGGTAGTCTTATACATGGCAAGATGGGCAGATCTCTCACAAAGATCCTTGTCATTATGTGGTTTGGTAGTCTTATACATGGCAAGATGGGCAGATCTATCACTAAGATCCTTGTCATTATGTGGTTGGGTAGTCTTATACATGGCAAGATGGGCAGATCTCTCACTAAGATCCTTGTCATTATGTGGTTGGGTAGTCTTATACATGGCAAGATGGGCAGATCACTCACTAAGATCCTTGTCATTATGTGGCTGGGTAGTCTCATACATGGCAAGATGGGCAGATCTATCACTAAGATCCTTGTCATTATGTGGTTGGGTAGTCTTATACATGGCAAGATGGGCAGATCTATCACTAAGATCCTTGTCATTATGTGGTTGGGTAGTCTTATACATGGCATGATGGGCAGATCAATCACTAAAATCCTTGTCATTATGTGGTTGGGTAGTCTTATACATGGCATGATGGGCAGATCAATCACTAAAATCCTTGTCATTATGTGGTTGGGTAGTCTTATACATGGCAAGATGGGCAGATCTCTCACAAAGATCCTTGTCATTATGTGGTTGGGTAGTCTTATACATGGCAAGATGGGCAGATCTATCACTAAGATCCTTGTCATTATGTGGTTGGGTAGTGTTATACATGGCAAGATGGGCAGATCTATCACTAAGATCCTTGTCATTATGTGGTTGGGTAGTGTTATACATGGCAAGATGGGCAGATCTATCACTAAGATCCTTGTCATTATGTGGTTGGGTAGTCTTATACATGGCAAGATGGGCAGATCTCTCACTAAGATCCTTGTCATTATGTGGTTGGGTAGTGTTATACATGGCAAGATGGGCAGATCTATCACTAAGATCCTTGTCATTATGTGGTTGGGTAGTCTCATACATGGCAAGATGGGCAGATCTATCACTAAGATCCTTGTCATTATGTGGTTGAGTAGTCTCATACATGGCAAGATGGGCAGATCTATCACTAAAATCCTTGTAATTAAGTGGTTGGGTGGTCTTATACATGGCATGATGGGCAGATCAATCACTAAAATCCTTGTCATTATGTGGTTGGGTAGTCTTATACATGGCAAGATGGGCAGATCTCTCACTAAGATCCTTGTCATTATGTGGTTGGGTAGTCTTATACATGGCAAGATGGGCAGATCTCTCACTAAGATCCTTGTCATTATGTGGTTGGGTAGTCTTATACATGGCAAGATGGGCAGATCACTCACTAAGATCCTTGTCATTATGTGGTTGGGTAGTCTCATACATGGCAAGATGGGCAGATCACTCACTAAGATCCTTGTCATTATGTGGTTTGGTAGTCTTATACATGGCAAGATGGGCAGATCTATCACTAAGATCCTTGTCATTATGTGGTTGGGGGGTCTTATACATGGCAAGATGGGCAGATCAATCACTAAAATCCTTGTCATTATGTGGTTGGGTAGTCTTATACATGGCAAGATGGGCAGATCTATCACTAAGATCCTTGTCATTATGTGGTTGGGTGGTCTTATACATGGCAAGATGCGCAGATCAATCACTAAAATCCTTGTCATTATGTGGTTGGGTAGTCTTATACATGGCAAGATGGGCAGATCACTCACTAAGATCCTTGTCATTATGTGGTTGGGTAGTCTCATACATGGCAAGATGGGCAGATCTCTCACTAAGATCCTTGTCATTATGTGGTTGGGTAGTCTTATACATGGCAAGATGGGCAGATCTCTCACTAAGATCCTTGTCATTATGTGGTTGGGTAGTCTTATACATGGCAAGATGGGCAGATCTATCACAAAGATCCTTGTCATTATGTGGTTGGGTAGTCTCATACATGGCAAGATGGGCAGGTCACTCACTAAGATCCTTGTCATTATGTGGTTTGGTAGTCTTATACATGGCAAGATGGGCAGATCTATCACTAAGATCCTTGTCATTATGTGGTTGGGTGGTCTTATACATGGCAAGATGGGCAGATCAATCACTAAAATCCTTGTCATTATGTGGTTGGGTAGTGTTATACATGGCAAGATGGGCAGATCTATCACTAAGATCCTTGTCATTATGTGGTTGGGTAGTCTTATACATGGCAAGATGGGCAGATCTGTCACTAAGATCCTTGTCATTATGTGGTTGGGTAGTCTTATACATGGCAAGATGGGCAGATCTATCACTAAGATCCTTGTCATTATGTGGTTGGGTAGTGTTATACATGGCAAGATGGGCAGATCTATCACTAAGATCCTTGTCATTATGTGGTTGGGTAGTCTTATACATGGCATGATGGGCAGATCTATCACTAAGATCCTTGTCATTATGTGGTTGGGTAGTCTTATACATGGCAAGATGGTCAGATCTCTCACTAAGATCCTTGTCATTATGTGGTTGGGTAGTGTTATACATGGCAAGATGGGCAGATCTTTCACTAAGATCCTTGTCATTATGTGGTTGGGTAGTCTTATACATGGCAAGATGGTCAGATCTCTCACTAAGATCCTTGTCATTATGTGGTTGGGTAGTGTTATACATGGCAAGATGGGCAGATCTATCACTAAGCTCCTTGTCATTATGTGGTTGGGTAGTCTTATACATGGCAAGATGGGCAGATCTCTCACTAAGATCCTTGTCATTATGTGGTTGGGTGGTCTTATACATGGCATGATGGGCAGATTTCTCACTAAGATCCTTGTCATTATGTGGTTGGGTGGTCTTATACATGGCATGATGGGCAGATCTATCACTAAGATCCTTGTCATTATGTGGTTGGGTAGTCTTATACATGGCAAGATGGGCAGATCACTCACTAAGATCGTTGTCATTATGTGGTTGGGTAGTCTTATACATGGCAAGATGGGCAGATCTTTCACTAAGATCCTTGTCATTATGTGGTTGGGTAGTCTTATACATGGCAAGATGGGCAGATCTATCACTAAGATCCTTGTCATTATGTGGTTGGGTAGTCTTATACATGGCATGATGGGCAGATCTATCACTAAGATCCTTGTCATTATGTGGTTGGGTAGTCTTATACATGGCAAGATGGGCAGATCTCTCACTAAGATCCTTGTCATTATGTGGTTGGGTAGTGTTATACATGGCAAGATGGGCAGATCTATCACTAAGATCCTTGTCATTATGTGGTTGGGTAGTCTTATACATGGCATGATGGGCAGATCTATCACTAAGATCCTTGTCATTATGTGGTTGGGTAGTCTTATACATGGCAAGATGGGCAGATCTATCACTAAGATCCTTGTCATTATGTGGTTGGGTAGTCTTATACATGGCAAGATGGGCAGATCTCTCACTAAGATCCTTGTCATTATGTGGTTGGGTAGTCTCATACATGGCAAGATGGGCAGATCTATCACTAAGATCCTTGTCATTATGTGGTTGGGTAGTGTTATACATGGCAAGATGGGCAGATCTCTCACTAAGATCCTTGTCATTATGTGGTTGGGTAGTCTTATACATGGCAAGATGGGCAGATCTATCACTAAGATCCTTGTCATTATGTGGTTGGGTAGTCTTATACATGGCAAGATGGGCAGATCTATCACTAAGATCCTTGTCATTATGTGGTTGGGTAGTCTTATACATGGCAAGATGGGCAGATCTATCACTAAAATCCTTGTCATTATGTGGTTGGGTAGTCTTATACATGGCAAGATGGGCAGATCAATCACTAAAATCCTTGTCATTATGTGGTTTGGTAGTCTTATACATGGCAAGATGGGCAGATCTCTTACTAAGATCCTTGTCATTATGTGGTTGGGTGGTCTTATACATGGCAAGATGGGCAGATCTCTCACTAAGATCCTTGTCATTATGTGGTTGGGTAGTCTTATACATGGCAAGATGGGCAGATCTATCACTAAGATCCTTGTCATTATGTGGTTGGGTAGTGTTATACATGGCAAGATGGGCAGATCTATCACTAAGATCCTTGTCATTATGTGGTTGGGTAGTCTTATACATGGCAAGATGGGCAGATCTATCACTAAGATCCTTGTGATTATGTGGTTGGGTAGTCTTATACATGGCAAGATGGGCAGATCTATCACTAAAATCCTTGTCATTATGTGGTTGGGTGGTCTTATACATGACAAGATGGGCAGATCTCTCACTAAGATCCTTGTCATTATGTGGTTGGGTAGTCTTATACATGGCAAGATGGGCAGATCTATCACTAAAATCCTTGTCATTATGTGGTTGGGTAGTCTTATACATGGCAAGATGGTCAGATCTGTCACTAAGATCCTTGTCATTATGTGGTTGGGTAGTGTTATACATGGCAAGATGGGCAGATCTATCACTAAGATCCTTGTCATTATGTGGTTGGGTAGTCTTATACATGGCAAGATGGTCAGATCTCTCACTAAGATCCTTGTCATTATGTGGTTGGGTAGTCTCATACATGGCAAGATGGGCAGATCTATCACTAAGATCCTTGTCATTATGTGGTTGGGTAGTGTTATACATGGCAAGATGGGCAGATCTATCACTAAGATCCTTGTCATTATGTGGTTGGGTAGTCTTATACATGGCAAGATGGGCAGATCTCTCACTAAGATCCTTGTCATTATGTGGTTGGGTAGTGTTATACATGGCAAGATGGGCAGATCTATCACTAAGATCCTTGTCATTATGTGGTTGGGTAGTCTTATACATGGCAAGATGGGCAGATCTATCACTAAGATCCTTGTCATTATGTGGTTGGGTAGTCTTATACATGGCAAGATGGGCAGATCTATCACTAAGATCCTTGTCATTATGTGGTTGGGTGGTCTTATACATGGCAAGATGGGCAGATCTATCACTAAAATCCTTGTCATTATGTGGTTGGGTGGTCTTATACATGGCAAGATGGGCAGATCAATCACTAAAATCCTTGTCATTATGTGGTTTGGTAGTCTTATACATGGCAAGATGGGCAGATCTCTCACTAAGATCCTTGTCATTATGTGGTTGGGTGGTCTTATACATGGCAAGATGGGCAGATCTCTCACTAAGATCCTTGTCATTATGTGGTTGGGTAGTCTTATACATGGCAAGATGGGCAGATCTATCACTAAGATCCTTGTCATTATGTGGTTGGGTAGTCTCATACATGGCAAGATGGGCAGATCTATCACTAAGATCCTTGTGATTATGTGGTTGGGTAGTCTTATACATGGCAAGATGGGCAGATCTATCACTAAAATCCTTGTCATTATGTGGTTGGGTGGTCTTATACATGACAAGATGGGCAGATCTATCACTAAGATCCTTGTCATTATGTGGTTGGGTAGTCTTATACATGGCAAGATGGGCAGATCTATCACTAAAATCCTTGTCATTATGTGGTTGGGTAGTCTTATACATGGCAAGATGGGCAGATCTCTCACTAAGATCCTTGTCATTATGTGGTTGGGTGGTCTTATACATGGCAAGATGGGCAGATCAATCACTAAAATCCTTGTCATTATGTGGTTGGGTAGTCTTATACATGGCAAGATGGGCAGATCTCTCACTAAGATCCTTGTCATTATGTGGTTTGGTAGTCTTATACATGGCAAGATGGGCAGATCTATCACTAAGATCCTTGTAATTATGTGGTTTGGTAGTCTTATACATGGCAAGATGGGCAGATCTATCACTAAGATCTAAATAATTGAAATGGTATGTAGCTGTAGGCATGTTAGGACCAGCAAATCTGCCATTAAGATATCCATGATTGTAGAGAGATGAAGAAGCCATAAACCTGGCAAGATGGTCAGATTTCTCACTAAGATCCCCATATTTTGTAATTGTACATAGTCTTTGGCATGTTAAGTTGGAAAATCTTTCATTAAGATCTCTCTAAATGTTGAAAGGTATAGGCCTGGAAACATGGACTGATCTTTCAGTAAAATGCCCTGATTAAAATTTGTGTCACTCTCACCCTCTTTCTTTGCCTAAGTTGGTTGACTTTTGCTGTATTGTAGTCTATACACTCTTGGGGTTATATAGCACACACTGCATGATGCTGATGAAGTAGGTGTTGTACACGCAAGGCATGATGTATGCATGTCTTCATGCGTATATTACCCTTCATCAATGGGTTTCATTGCAACAACAAAACACAACAAAATAGTAGAAATTAATGATGTTGCATGATAATAAATTGCTGAAACAGTACCTGTTACTAATTGGGTGAGTGAGCAATAGGCATTGTGTGTGAAATCATAAATAGAAACTGCATCGATGATAACATGTTGAACCATGTTGTTTAAAAATTGTAAAGTCTGCAAAAGTGTAAAAAAAACACAAAATATTTGCAAAATTGAAAAAATAATATTTACCACATGTTTAGGAATGAATATTAATCCAAATAAATTGATAATTTTTATGGATGATTCAAATTTAGCACAAATTTGGCTTTAGAGGAGTTTTTATGTGGAAATGAAGCTTAGAAACTAGCAGCATGTGGTGGTAGCAAGTTGGGTAATGGGCAAGAGTTTTTTCCCATTGTCTATAGGAAATAGACAGGAAAGATAAACATTTTGTCTTTTTAGTGGAGCTGAATTCAAGAGGTAGCAGGCTTATATCCCTAACTTTTCTGTGATCTGGGAATGTATTTGAAGGAGAAATGATCTAAAAGTTGTGTATACAAATTTTAAATTAAGCAACTAGTATACAATTATTAAACAGTACATATTTTTATATCTTTGGCGTTCCTTGCGTCTCAGCCTGTGCTACATGAGGTTAGTTGTGATAAGATGGCAGGAAGCATGCAGAGTTCATGAAGTGGAGTTATCAGTAGGACTGAATGACAGAATTGTCAGGGCTTTGATTACCATTACTCAGATTAGAAGAAACTTTTCAATAACTTTTTTTTAAAAAAAACTGCTGAACAGAATTTGACCAAAGTTGACATAAAGCATTCTGAAATGAAGGTCTTTCAGATTTTTTAAAATGATTTGACTCCACCAAACATGACTACCAGTACTGAAATCAATAAAAACTTTAAATGACTTCTCCAAAACCAGTGAGTACTCAACAAAGTTACCAAATTTGATGGATATCATCATGGTGTGAAGTTCTTTTAAATTTATTCATCAAGGATGGCCATTGTCACTAAAATTAGAAAAACCTTCCAATGAAATTTGTCTCAAAAATCAGTTTTCAGTTTTGACCAAATTTTACAGAAAGCATACTGGTACAAATGCTTTCAGTTTTGACCACATTTTACAGAAATCATACTGGTACAAATGCTTTCAGTTTTGACCAAATTTTACAGAAATCATACTGGTACAAATGCTTTCAGTTTTGACCAAATTTTACAGAAAGCGTACTGGTACAAATGCTTTCAGTTTTGACCAAATTTTACAGAAAGCATACTGGTACAAATGATTAAGATCTGCCATCAAATATGGCTTCTATTCCTGAAAGTAGAAAAACCTCAAGTCACATCTCAAAAGCCACTAAACAGAACTTGACCCAATTTTACAGGTAGCATCCTGGCATGGAGTTATTTCAGGTTTATTTGACATCAAGAAATATAACAAAACTTTATATGACTTCTTCTCAGAATGCTTTCAGCAGGAATTGGCCAAATTGACAGATAGCATTCTAATAAGAAGGTCATTTAAATTTGTTCAGATGATGCTGAGCCATCATCAGGTATGCTGCCACCCCTATACAAAAATAGAAATACCTTTAAACAGCATTCAACTGAATTTGACCAAATTTGGCAGATCATACATTGGCATGAAGTTTTTTTAAATTGATTGAGATGACGCTGATCCCTTATCAAATATGGTCATTGTTACCGAAAATAGAAAAACCTTTAAATCAAATTTCTTCAGAGGTCACTCAACAGAATATGACCAAATTTGACAGAAAAACATCATGGCATTCAATTTTGTAAAAATGATATGGATCAGTCATCATATGTGGCCACCATTGCTAAAAATAGAAAAACCTAAAATGATTCCCAAATAACAACATTCAACAGAAAGCAAAAAAAAAGAATCCGGCATGAAGGTCTTTCAAGGCTGATTTGCCATCTTTTACTAGAAGTATGTAAAGCGTAAAGCAATTTCATAGAATACTTGATCCTTTTGATTACCCAATTGAACTTTTTTGCTTGATAAGTTTTATTTTTTCTCACTTAAGTATCAAGATTTGTTTTGTCCAGTTTTAAGAATCCCTTCCAGAATACTTTTGGAAGTGGGTCCCTGCTTCCAAGGCAATGCATCTGGTCTTAGGGTAAAACAGTTGGTTTTTGGTTTCCTAGACAGTGGACCTCTAGACTTTGTATAAATTTGACTCAGGACTGGCATTTTTATTATGCCCACCAAAACGAAGAGTGTATTGTTTATGATGTTTCATATCTATCTGTCTGCTACCAGTTTTGTTTCTGCCCAGTAACTCAAGTTATCCACAATCAACATTTACTTCACTTTTTGGATGGCTTGCACTTAGGGTAAGAAAAAACCATATCATTTTCATGGTCAAAAGGTTCAAGGTAAACGTCACTGTGACTGACTGACAGAAGATAAATGGTTCAGCACAATAAATGAGATTTTCACCACCTATGGCTAAACAGACTTTGCAGATATCTTGCACTTTGGCTAAGGAAGAAGCCTATTGATTTGGCATGAAATGAGCAAAGGTCAAAGTTAATGAATGACAGAATAAAAATGGTTTCTGTAAAGTAATATTAGCTGTATATCACATACTTGGACCCAGCTTTTTGGATGGAAGGTAATGGAGAAGCCTATCAGTTTTTTGGGGGGTCAAAGGTCAAGGTTACTTTGTCTGAAAGCAGAAAATTATCTCCAGACAATCACATTAGTTCCATATTCAAATCTGGACCAAACTTTCTACATGGACCAAATTTTCTGGATTTACCAAACTTCCTGGATGGCTTAAACTTTGGACGAGAAAGAAGCCTATCCCTTTTGGGGTGAAAAGGTTAAAGGATATGGTTGCTGTGACTGAGTTAAAGAATGGCTTCTGCACAAATGTGTCAGTTGTCAGCACAGAGCACTATTAAAAATGGGGCAGACATATAGCATGTTGTTTGCAGTACTCTTTTTTTAAAAAATCCCATAGAGAGCTCTGCTTTTTAAGGATTTCTCTGATGACAGACAGAAGGCTTAGAATTGATCATCCTGCAGATTATAGTCAAGAGGCATACTAGCCTCCACAGTGGCAAATTTTAATGGATTTTTATAAGATTCAACTTGATTCTAGTCTGGATTCTTGTATATCTGACTGGATATGTTTAATTTATCTTAGTAATATAGATATCAGTCTGCATTCTTGTATATCTGACTGGTCATGTTTAATTTATCATAGTAATATAAATATCAGTCTGCATTCTTGTATATCTGACTGGTCATGTGTAATTTATCTTACTAATATAAATATCAGTCTGGTTTCTTGTGTATCTGACTGGTCATGTTTAATTTATCATATAAATATCAGTCTGCATTCTTGTATATCTGACTGGTCATGTTTAATTTATGTTAGTAATATAAATATCAGTCTGCTTTCTTGTATACCTGACTGGTCATATTTACTTCTCCCCAACAGATCCCTATACCAACAGCTTGTTAAAGAGAACAGCCATGAGAGATTTGAGGAAAGGCGAGTCACTCTTCTGAAGTCTCAAATCATCCAGCTGGAAAGACAGGTGAATCATTTAAATGATTTATCCTTAACAGGACAAGTTGAAAGCTTGAACTTCTAAAAATTTTAATTAAAAGTGATGTCATGTGATGATCTTGAAGGAAAGGTTTATGATGAAGTGTATCACAGATGATTTGATTTGGTGGTTTTAAAGGAAAGGTTTAGGGCAAGGTGTATAAAAGGTGATGTCATGTGATGCTCTTGGAGGAGGGCTAATGGGTGAGGTGTATCACAAGTGATTTTATGTGATGGTCTTGCTGGAAAAGTTTGGAATGAGGTGTATTACAGGTGATGTCCTGTGATGGTCATAGAAAAGTTTGGAATGAGGTGTGTTACAGGTGATGTCCTGTGATGTTCATAGAGAAGTTTGGGATGAGGTGTATTACAGGTGATGTCCTGTGATGGTCATAGAGAAGTTTGAGATGACGTGTGTTACAGGTGATGTCCTATGATGGTCATAGAGAAGTTTGGGATGACATGTGTTACTGGTGATTTCTTTTCATGGTCATAGAGGAGAAGTTTGGATTTACGTGTAACATGGTTGATGTCATATGACAGACCTACAAACACTTACAATTTGACCATAAGTCTTAATGAAATGACCTGTAATTATGGATTTATCGAATAGTAGAAAAAAATATGAAAATTTTGTCATTGCAAATCAAGTCTGGATAACTGGCCTGTGTTTGATCCAAGTGTGCAGGTTTCATATTAGATTCAGTGGAGTTCATCCTGAAACCAATCCAACTTTCCAAGAGTACCTCAGATGCTTTAAACTGCTAATATTTTTCAATCATAATGCCTGCTGTTGCTTAAATAGCATTTTCTACAAATTGCACCCAGTGAACCAAGTACATTGTAGATGAAAGAGACTTTAAGTGTTTGAAATATTAAACAGTCAGCACATACGTTTAAAAAGGTAAGTTCAGATTCAGGGGTGGGAAAGCAGGAATGGTACCGTTATGTTTATTGGTCATCATGTGGTAATTTCAGTATCTCCTGTGGGGGTTGAGATGATGGCTGTCTCCATGTGAAATTAAAAATAAACCCCAAGATTATGTCAGGTTGGGAGAATGAGCAAGACAACTTTGAGCGCCATGGAATTTGAAATTGCAATTTCTGAAACTGTACAGTAGGTAATTAAGGTCTATGTATGCTTCACAAACTTCTAGTTGGACATTTTTGTTTCTTTGCTGCTTCATTCTCACACTCCTGACCTGTTCAAATGCATGTTTTCCAAGTTGACAATATCAGTACATCATGATGTGTTAGATGTTACAGAAAATTTGTAAAACTTATGGAGAAGTGTATACTGCCTTGCTGAGAAATTCTTAGTATTGGCAGGTCTTATGTGATGTTCTTGGATAAAAGACTTGTTAGCATTGGCAGGTCTGATGTTAATGTTCTTGGAAGAAAGTCTTAGTATTGGCAGGTCTGATGTGATGTTCTTGGAGGAAAGTCTTAGTATTGGCAGGTTTGATGTGATGTTCTTGGAGGAAAGACTTAGTATTGGCAGGTCTGATGTGATGTTCTTGGAGGAATTCTTGTTAGTTTTGGCAGGTTAGATGTGATGTTCTTGGAGGAAAGACTTGTTAGTTTTGGCAGGTCTGATGTGATGTTCTTGGAGGAAAGTATTGGCAGGTCTGATGTGATGTTCTTGGAGGAAAGACTTATTAGTATTGGCAGGTCTGATGTGATGTTCTTGGAGGACAGACTTGTTAGTTTTGGCAGGTCTGATGTGATGTTCTTGGAGGAAATTATTAGTATTGTCAGGTCTGATGTGATTTTTTGTTCTTGGAGGAAATTCTTAGTTTGGGCAGGTCTGATGTGATGTTCTTGGAGGAAATTCTTGTTAGTGTTGGCAGGTCTGATGTGATGTTCTTGGAGGAAAGACTTGTTAGTATTGGCAGGTCTGATGTGGTGTTCTTGGAGGAAAGACTTGTTAGTATTGGCAGGTCTGATGTGATGTTCTTGGAGGAATTCTTGTTAGTTTTGGCAGGTCTGATGTGATGTTCTTGGAGGAAAGACTTGTTAGTATTGGCAGGTCTGATGTGGTGTTGTTGGAGGAAAGTATTGGCAGGTCTGATGTGATGTTCTCGGAGGAAAGTATTGGCAGGTCTGATGTGATGTTCTTGGAGGAAAGTATTGGCAGGTCTGATGTGATGTTCTCGGAGGAAAGTATTGGCAGGTCTGATGTGATGTTCTTGGAAGAAATTATTAGTATTGGCCGGTCTGATGTGATTTTTTTGAGAAAAGTCTTTTTAGTATTGGCAGGTCTGATGTGATGTTCTTGGAGGAAAAATTTGATTGAGGCACATTATAGGTAATTTCGTGTAATGGTTTTATAGGAAAGGTTTTGATTCAGGTGCATTACAGTTGATGTCGGGGTTAGGCGTATCACTAAGTTGAAGTAAAAAATCTTGCATCTGGAAAGACACATCGTAATAACATATCATAAAAGTAACATGCTTCTTCATTGGTCTAATGTAGCACACTTTCTCGCAGGTTGAATGTAACATGCTGTCTCATATATTGAATGTAATATATATTCACATTGATCAAATCTTACAAAATTTGCAGCAGTAAAATCCATGATTTAAGTCATATAACATTTGCAGCAGTAAAATCCATAATTTACTTGTAAAAACTTTTATCCCATTGTGATATTATGACTTTCACTGTTATGTACTGCTGCAGAAAATTAAAGTTTGGCCATTTTTCAACCAAACTTTCCAAAATTGTTAGAATTGGATAAAAGTTCTGTGTTTGAAGATCTTTGGACATTACAGATGATGGTAAGATTTTGTATGGCTCGGTGGTTTGTGCACAGGACATGCAGTTGAAAGATGCAGGTTTGAAACCTACCATTGAACCAACTTGGGATGGCTACTGTTGTGTGCCCATGGTCAATGCCCATTCTTCCAACTAACTGCCTTATTCTACTGTTATAAGCAGCCATTACTGGCCCAGCTGATGCATTGTCTGTTAAACTCGATACACTAGTGACAGTACAACTACTGCAGACACCCTCCTACCCTTATTTTTAAACTCAATACACTAGTGACAGTACAACTACTGCTGACACCCTCCTACCCTTATTATTAAATTCAATACACTTGTGACAGTATAACTACTGCTGACACCCTCCAACCCCTATTATTAAACTTGATACACTAGTGACAGTATAACTACTGCTGACACCCTCCAACCCTTATTGCAATTGTATTATATGTGAACTTGAACTGCTTTGTTGTAGGTTCACACATGCCAACCCCCGAGAGAGGTATAAACATCATTTATTACTAATATAAGTGGCATTAAAGCGTAATCTGAGCATAAAAAGAGCTCTCTATATTTCATGCCATAACTACAGTTAACTATGAAAAATATACATATTTATTTTATTTAATGTATAATTAAAATAATATTTTTGTCACAAATCAGCTAAATCCATGTGGATTAGTAGCTAATACAAGAGTATAGCACAGAAAAAATTATTTCTGCACAACACTCACTTTAACTAGCGTACATGTCTACAGTAACTTTTGCGAATAGTTGTAAAGTCAAAAAATGATGTTGTAGTATTCTCGACCTGCCATGGTTCATCTCTTACGATGGTCCGATGCAGTATGTTTTTAAGTTTAACAAAATCCCTTCTCTAACATTTTTCAGTCATATAACATCCAAGTGTCACATTGACACATTCTGTTTTTTTAAAATGATATCTGGCACCATTTGTTTTCAATTTTGACTGGTCCGCTACATATGTAGTATCAAAATAGAATGAATCTATGACAAGTTGTTTTACATTCAAGAATCCTGTCTGTTTTCTTGGAACTGTTTTATGTAAAATTGCCATATTTGTACACATGGTCAATTTATATTAGATTTTTTTTCAGTGTTATGTAATAACAAATATTTCCCTTATGTTTAAATATTTCAGTGAAAAATTTCATTCTGTATAGTTGTCCATTTCGTTCATTTTTACCTATCATGGTATAAGAAGTGCATGTTACAGTAACCAAGTTTTTGCGTTGCCTTTGCAGTGACAAAAATATCTGTCTTGGGCTGGGTTTCCCGCTTATAAAAAGAGTCCAGTAAACAAACATGAACAGCGGCCCTGACTTAAACAGTAATACTTGCTCCAGGGCCACAAACTTGAGACAAAAATGGCACCAGTTAAACTGGACATTTATATTGTGCTTTCTTTTATTTGAGTTGTAGCATTATTAAAATTTTATTTTGTGGAATATTTCTTAATCTGTACTAACTGTCACTGTTGACGAAACGTATTGGCCTAGTTAATTTCATCAGGATCTCAAAACAAGTGTGTTTAAGTCACGAGAAAACTTAGGCACGAACCATGGACAGGCACGAAGTTAGTATGGTCTAGCTTTAAATATCAGTGTTGATTCTTAAATAGGTCACACGAGAAAGGAGAGAAGTGTCCTCACTTGTATTATTATATAGTACATGTAAGACAAGTAAATTGTAAGCAACCAAACGAACCCCTGTGATGATGAATAAATGACACGACACGAGCCTCGAACTGTAATTGTTATTCTGTGTTTTAATCTGAACTTAAAATACATTTTTTTAAAAACAGGTACCTGGTTCATTTTATTACCTGGGTTATTATTAATGGGTGAGTACCTGGGTACCCTTTGGCATCTTTGGTTACAGAGTGGCATATTCAAAGATGGGTTACAGCCTGACTAGAGATGTTAGAATTGTAGAAAAAGTTAACTGGGTACCTAACGATATCATGATTTGTTAGCCGGGTACCCAATGAAAGGGAAACTATATTAAATGTGAACATGAACTGCCAAACTTCCAAGAGGTTTAATTGTAATTATTACTAATATGAGTGGCAAAAAGTGCAATCGGCTAAATCCATGTGGATTAGTACAAGAATAGAGACACAAAACAAAATGATGAATTATTTATACATGACATTCACTTTAATTAGTCTAAATCACATATTCAACTTTCTTTCAAAGGTTATAATGTCAAGTCCACAAATTCTAAAGTGCTATTGATTTATCCTTTTCCTGATGCAACATATTCTTCAGTTTAACAAAATCCATCTCCTCTAACATGATTCCGTCATATAACATCCACGAGTTGCATTGATAAAGCCAGTTTCACTTGAAAATATGGTTTTTAAGTATAGACTGGTCTGCTACATAATTGTGTATCAAACCAGAATTAATCTTTGACACATAGTTCCAGATTCAAGAAAAAAATTTTTTTCTTCCAAACATGTCATGTACAGTTACTATAAAAAGAAAATAAGGAAACTGTACAAATGGTCACACACATCGACAATATCAAGATCAGTAGATGGCGGTGGATCACTGTCATGTGAAATGAGCCTCGAACTGTACTTGCTTTTCTGTGTCTCCTTTGCTCCTGATGTTGCTAGATATAATGTTCGGTCTGAACTCAGAAACATAGGGGATTGTTTTATTTGGTGGTTTTTGTTTTTTTCATAGACTAAATGGGTACCCTATAGCTAATTTAATTAGCCAGGTAATTATGAGTGGGCATGTACCTGGGTACCTGTTGATACCATTATGCCTGACATACTCAAAGATGGGTTACAGCTAGACATATTCAAAGATGGATTACAGTTTGACATACTGAAAGATGGGTTACTTTGTAACATATTCAAAAATGGGTTACTTTGTAACATATTCAAAGATGGGTTACAGCATAACAAACTCAAAGATGGGTTACAACGTGACATACTCAAAGATGGGTTACAGCATGACAACTCAAAGATGGGTTACTCAAAGATGGGTTACAGCATGACAAACTCAAAGATGGGTTACAGCATGACATACTCAAAGATGGGTTACAGCATTACATACTCAGATGGGTTACAGCTAGACATACTCAAAGGTGGGTTACAGCATGACATACTCAGATGGGTTACAGCATGACAAACTCAAAGATGGGTTACTTTGTGACATACTCAAAGTTGGGTTAAAAAGTGACATATTCAAAGATGGGTTATAGCCTGATGTACTCAAAGATGGATTAAGGCATGACATACTCAAAGCTGGGGTTACAGCTAGACATGCTCAGAGATGGGTTACAGCATGACATACTCAAAGATGGGTTACAGCATGGCATATTGAAAGATGGGTTACTATGTGACATACTCAAAAAATGAGTTACAGTGTGACATACTCAAAGAAATGTGACAGCCTGACGTACTCAAAGCTGGGTTACTTTGTGACATACTCAAAGCTGGGATACAGCTAGACATGCTCAGAGATGGGTTACAGCATGACATACTCCAAGATAGGTTGATAGCATGACATACTCAAAGATGGGTTACAGCTAGATTTACTTAAAGATGAGTTACAGCTAGACTTACTCAAAGACAGGTTACAGCTAGATTTGTTTTTTATAAACTTGGTATTCTTACATAAAAGGTCAACAAAGGACAAAAGGAATTATGCACTAATGGTCTGTATTCTTTCCTTCTATTTTACCATGATTTATGATAATCTTTTTCTTCTGTCAGTTTTACAAAGTGTGATACCCCAAGGTCTTCACTGCTGGTAATAGTGTCAAATGCAAGTGCAGTGGTTATGTTTTGTGACTGTGTGTATTGAATGTCTCAGGTTTAGACATTACATGTGTGACTGTGTGTATTGAATGTCTTAGGTTTAGACATTATATGTGTGTATATTGAATGTCTCAGCTTTAGACATTACATGTGTGGCTGTGTGTATTGAATGTCTCAGGTTTAGACGTTGCATGTGTGACTGTGTATTGAATGTCTCAGCTTTAGACATTACATGTGTGACTGTGTATTGAATGTCTCAGGTTTAGACATTATGTGTGTGACTGTGTATTGAATGTCTCAGGTTTAGACATTGCATGTGTGACTGTATTGAATGTCTCAGCTTTAGACATTACATGTGTGACTGTGTGTATCAAATGTCTCAGGTTTAGACATAACATGGGGTGGCCGAGTGGTCTAAAGCGCTCTCCGTTACGGATCACTGCCATCTCACCTCTGTCTGCGTGGATTCGAGTCTCTGATTCAGCCAATCTGGGCATGTGAGAAAGCTTGCCAGTAGCTTCTCGTGGGTCGGTGGTTCTTTCCAGGGTTTTCCCTGGTTCTTCCTCCACCACCATTAATACTGGCCACCATGTATGGCCTATCGTGTGCTGAAAAATGGTGTTAAACCCTACAACAACAACAGCAAGACATTACATGTGTGACTGTGTGTATCAAATGTCTCAGCTTTAGACATTACATGTGTGACTGTGTATTGAATGGCTCAGGTTTAGACATTACATGTGTGGCTGTGTGTATTGAATGGCTCAGGTTTAGACATTACATGTATGACTGTGTGTATTAAATGTTTCAGGTTTAGACATTACATGTATGATTGTGTATTGAATGTCTCAGCTTTAGACATTACATGTGTGACTGTGTGTATTGAATAGCTCAGGTTTAGACATTACATGTATGAATGTGTGTATCGAATGTCTCAGGTTTAGACATTGCATGTTCATGACACTTAAGTCCTCCACTAGAATTTTGCTACTGTGTATTGTTTTATAAAGTAACAATTTCCATGGAGTTTGGAAATGCTACTAAGTGCTACTTTAAGATCAAATGCATGATGTAAGAGTATGGTTCACCTATGATGATGGTAGGGTTCCTGCTCAGTGACATATCTATAAATATAAGTAGAGGTGAAGTAATTTCAATCAAAACCATGAAGACAGTAAGGTACCTGCTGAGTGACATATCTATAAATATAAGTATAGGTGAAGTAATTTCAATCAAAACCATGAAGACAGTAAGGTACCTGCTGAGTGACATATCTATAAATATAAGTATAGGTGAAGTAATTTCAATCCAAACCATGAAGACAGT
Organism: Sinohyriopsis cumingii; assembly: GCA_028554795.2. NCBI lineage: Eukaryota > Metazoa > Mollusca > Bivalvia > Unionida > Unionidae > Sinohyriopsis > Sinohyriopsis cumingii. Next base: position 26,451,378 of record CM068827.1, read on the forward strand.
AAGGTACCTGCTGAGTGACATATCTATAAATATAAGTAGAGGTGAAGTAATTTCAATCCAAACCATGAAGACAGTAAGGTACCTGCTGAGTGACATATCTATAAATATAAGTATAGGTGAAGTAATTTCAATCAAAACCATGAAGACAGTAGGGTACCTGCTGAGTGACATATCTATAAATATAAGTATAGGTGAAGTAATTTCAATCCAAAACATGAAGACAGTAGGGTGCCTGCTGAGTCATATTATTAGTCTTGAACTAAGTAACAGAAAAGAATGAAAACCAAGAAGTTTTGTCATATTCAACAAATAATTTATTTCCCAAGAATACAAAATGAAAGTTTAAAATTAACTTACAGTATTGTAAATTAAATCCCAAATAGTCCTAGGAGTTTTATCACAAGTCCAGTGTATAAAGTTCTAACTAATTCCAGAAGTAATCAAAATAAGTTTAAATATTGCATGTGCTGATATACTGGTACCTGTGGTCTTGAACTTGGAATATGCCAATAGCCTGTATTGTGGCAATGTGCTAAGTCTTTTGATTTATCACAAAAATATAGTCCACACATGTTCTTGTCTAAATTCACTATAATTCCAAATTAATGTTTCTCTCTCAGTTATCATGTGCTTTGACATAGGCAGTGATGGTTAGCTTGTCTTTTGCAGTCTGCTAATTTCTTACACAGCCCATGTTGATAATTTATCCTACTAATTTTTTACACAGCCCATGTTGATACTTTATCCTACTAATTTCTTACACAGCCCATGTTGATAATTTATCCTACTAATTTTTTACACAGCCCATGTTGATACTTTATCCTACTAATTTCTTACACAGCCCATGTTGATACTTTATCCTACTAATTTCTTACACAGCTCATGTTGATAATTTATCCTGCTAATTTCTTACACAGTCCATGTTGATACTTTATCCTACTAATTTCTTACACAGTCCATGTTGATGATACTGTATCCTACTAATTTCTTACACAATCCATTTTGATACTTTATCCTACTAATTTCTTACACAGCCCATGTTGATACTTTATCCTACTAATTTCTTACACAGTCCATGTTGATACTCTATCCTACTAATTTCTTACACAGTCCATTTTGATATTTTATCCTACTAATTTCTTACACAGCCCATGTTGATGGAATTTAAATTGTATGGGTCAGTGAGTTTACAATGTATAGGTCATGGAATTTAAATTGTGTGGGTCAAGGAATTTGCTGTGATGATAAAACTAGCTGATATCAAGTTTTGCCGTGCATTAGTACAAAGCCATTTTGTATCCTAAGTCTTTTTGAAAATGACTTAATTGTTTGTTCAGATTTCCCTATTTCCATGAAACTAAATGCTCTACTCCAAAACTTGGTTGACCCATGGAACTAATTCCCTGGTATCTGGCCCAAGTAGAACTTACATTATGCAGCTCTTTCTCATTATAACGCTGTCCATGGCAGTCAGAAAATATAGTGCTTTATAGTGAGACTGCTTTCTTACAATGAGGGGCATGATAGAGGGGGAGTACTGTACAAATGCCTCTAGGTCATTTCACACATGTTGTAATATACATGGGGTGTACGGGAGTGTATTGGAGGGGTAGCACCTCTGGTGGGGGAACAGTCATGCCTTCTTTGGGGTAGGTCACCCATCTTTGGTCCCCACATGCACCAATCTCTCACCTTTGGCTTCAAGAAGCTGTAACGTGTGCAGCAGCCACATCCTAGTAAATCACTTTGACTGGTGGGCTAAACCAGGTGAGGGTAGCCAATGGGTTTTAAACCTTCAGTGGGTCTGGGTTTGCCTACCTGAGCATGTGAAGACTGGATTAGGCAGACTGTGCAGACAAAACCAATAGCTAGTTCAATGAGCAGAAAGGCAATTCTCAGCAATGCGCTGTGGAGTGCAAAGAGCAGGATGAGGCATGTAGGTAGTCCTGGTCATCCACTGCATCCTATTCCATCTCCAGCTGGATCCAGATGGTCTTGGATGAGAGAGTGAGGTTGATGACGTGCAAATCTTCCTCACTTTAAACCAAGTCATTGCGCAAGTCACTCAGCCATCTTTCTCCCCAAAGTCCTGTGGCGACTGATGAGCGATGAAGCGGCAGGTGTGGGTCCACTGGCAGCCATAGCTGCAAATCTGCACACAGGTGGCTCAGGTCATATGGTCATTCTTCACTGACACAGAGCAGCAGTGGAGTTAGGCAGCCCCATGAGCAACTGAGCAGCCCATTTTAGGATTTGCACTGCTCACCTCCATAGCATGAGGAAGGTCCTAGAAAAGGTGACCTAAAAACTGCCAGCTCCATCCTTCCTTAGCCAGCTAACCACGACTGGAGCGGACCCAACAACAGTGGTGGAAACTCTACAAAGAAAAAGATGAAAATCATTCCTCTCACCCATGGCGCATGGAACGTGCACACACATTTGGACAGAAGTGATGCTGACAGACTTCAGAGGAGAACTGCCTTGATTGGCAGGGAGCTAGCCAGATATAACTTCGATATTGCAGCCTTGAGTGAAACCCACCTTGCAGAATAGGGCAAACTTTGTGAAAGGGGTGCTGGCTACACCTTCTTCTGGTGCGGAAGAGGAAATGAGAGACGTGATTCTAAAATGGCTGAACATAGCCAAGCTGAAGAACTTGAACCCCAAATCGACTTTTGTCAGCAATCTAGAAAAGCATCTTCAATCCACCCCTCTGGACACACAGAATGTGGAGGCATCCTGGGCGATCCTTAGAGAGCTGGTCTACAACACCACTACAGAGATCTTAGGGCCTTCCCCCAGAAAGCACAAGGACTGGTTTGATGAGAATTGTGAAAACACCAGTCAGCTGTTGGATGAAAACATCGCCTCCACAAAGTATACCTAAATGATCCAAAGTCTACTTCAAAGAAAGATCCCTTCAATAACATCATCAGGACTGTTCAACAGAAACTGTGGCAAATGCAGGACTCCTGGCTGAGTAACGAAGCTGATGAGATCCAAAGCCACGCTGTCAAGCATGGTTTGAAGAGGTTTTCTGATGCACTGAATGAAGTTTATGGTCCATCATCATCAGGATCATCCCCTCTACTCAGGATGGGAACACACTGATCACAGACAAAGAGAAGATCCTTGAAAGTTGGACTGAGCACTTCAACTATGTCCTGAACCGCCCAACATCCATCAATGATGAAGCCATTGATTGGCTGCCCCAAGTGCCAGTCATTGAATCAGTGGATGATCCACCAACCATGTTAGAGACCCAGAAAGCAATATGTCTGCTCTCTAGTGGCAAGGCTCCTGGCTCAGACTCAATCCCAGCAGAGATATCAAGGAAGGCGGTGCAGCTCTGACTGAAAAACTCCATCAGTTGTTTCATCTCATGTGGCAGAAAGAGACGATACCACAGGAATTCAAGGATGCTACTATTATACACCTGTATAAGTGCAAAGGAAATCTTCAGGCTTGTGACAGCTACTGAGGTATCTCTTTGCTCTCCATCACAGGCCAGGAGTTTCCTCAACTGTCTCACATCACACCTTGGCAATGGACTCCTACCAGAAAGCCATTGTGGATTCTGAAAGGAGCATGGAACTATTGACATGGTGTTCCCTGCTCGGCAGTTGCAAGAGAAAAGCAAAGAGCAGAATACTGACCTTTTCTCTATCTATGTCAACCTGACCAAGGCCTTCGACACTGTTAGCAGAGAGGGCCTATGGAAGATCATGGCCAAATACAGATGCCCAAGGAAATGCATTGCCATGGTGCAGCAATTCCACGATGGTATGGAAGCTAGAGTCAGGAACAATGGTGAGACATCAGATCCCTTTCCTGTCTCTAATGGAGTGAAGCAGGGCTGTGTACTGGTGCCAACACTTTTCACACTCATTTTCTTAGCCATGCTCACTGATGCCTTCAGAGATGGTGACATGGGAATCAGCATCAAATACTGAATTCATGGCAAACTGTTCAACCTCAGGAGGCTCCAAGCAAAATCTAAGGCCACAAAAGACATCATCAGGGCTTGCAAAAGCCAGTGCAGTATTCAGCAGACTACGTGCCAAGGTCTGGAACAGAAGAGGAATTAGTCTTCAGACAAAGTTGAAGGTGTGCAGAGCAATAGTACTCACTGTGTTCTTATACGCCTGTGATACCTTGGCAGTGTACCAGCGCCATGCAGAGAAGTTGAACCATTTCCATGCTACCTCCCTCAGAAAACTACTAAACATCAAGTGGCAAGGCATGATCCCAGATACTGAGGTCCTTACCCAAGCAAGCCTTCCCAGTGTCTACACCATCTAGATGCAATCACAGATGTGATGGGCAGGCCATGTAGCTCGCATGCCAGATGACCGCCTTTATGGCAAGCTTGAACAAGGAAAACGCAACAAAGGAGGCCAGAGAAAACATTACAAGGACACCCTGAAGATGTCATTGAAGAACTTTGACATTAGCTATGACACGTGGGAGCAGACTGGCCAGGACAGTATCATGTGGCACTCTTCCATCACTAAAGATGCTGTAGCTTGCAAGGCCAACAGGACAGCCATGGCAGAATAACAGAGGTAGGCCAGGAAATACTGAGCCAATAACCCCATGTTCAGCATTGCTAACATCCCATGTCCACAATGCCACAGAACATTCATGGCACACATAAGCCTCATTGGCCACATATGCACCCACAGACCATTTGTTCCCAATAAAACACTGGATGACTAAAGTAGTCCTCATCGACTTGATGGACGAACTACTTAATATATATACACTGTACATTATTATATATATATATATATATATATATATATATATATATATATATATATATATATATAAATATAAAAGATGAGGTTCATACCTGTGTATGGGTTTTACACCTATTGTAATATACATCTCAGGTGTGAGGTGAGGTCCATACCTGTGTATGGGTTCACACCTGTTGAAATATATATCTTATGTGTAAGACAGGCCCTTACTTATGTATGATTTCAATTAAAATCATAGTTAATCAAGTCTAAATAAAAGTTTTTTACTTGGTCAAAAGTCACTCCACTCAGACATGACCAGAATATATGACTGATTCCAGAGGCATGCAGTCAATGTATCCCAGTATAAATGAATTAAATTGTCAAAATCTTGGTATGATTTTGATTGTGATCAAATCACTTCAAGAGAATTTTTTAGATGATCCACACATTTAACTGATCAGTAATTGAGTTTCTGCCCTTCTTTACTGTCTGTCACATCACTAAAAGAGCATTTATGTTTGGACTGGGTTTGAAAATAAATAGAAAATAACACTTACATTCCTTTCATAGTCAGAATTCTCAATAAATCACCCAAGATCCCTAAAGTGTAATTTAATTAGAATTAGATGTTTGTTTTCTATGCACTATGGTTTAGTGTGTTTGTTTCAGAGTAGATATCAGAGTAAATAAAGATGAATTTTGTACCATTATTAACATTACCAAATATATGAATCTTGTCTCAGTACATTCAGTGAACATTGTAAAGGTTAGTTATAAGCTGTAATTACTCTGATAAACAAAGATCTGTTTCTCATGTTAAGTTTTCCAAAATCATGTGACATGTATCATAGCAGATAGACACTGTATTCTGAGGTACTCATGTTTTTGTACTCAGATTCTGCTGATGTCAGAGGCTTTGAGCTCCAGGTCAGAGACCCTAATGGAGGTGGAAAATGCTCTCATCAGTCTGTTGGACAAGTGCAGGTCAGTAACATTATTGCCTTTGGATTGGGGACCATTCATTTTGTCACAATTTGGTCACTATTAGTAACATTGTTTGTTTCTATCAGTATGTAGCAATTTATGGAAAATACATTTTCTGTGTTCTCAGAAGAGCTACACATGCTGGCTTGCTTAACCTGAGCTACATGTACAACTAGAGCTATACATGCTGGAATGCACAACCAGAAATATGCATGCTGGCTTGCACAACCTGTTGAGATATGCAATAAATAAATAAAGACTAGTATTGCTAATTTTCATTGTATACCACTTGTCATGGATTTTGTTGTTGTCCTGAACCATGGATTTAAAGATCTAATGAAAAATTAGCCACCTATGATTACCACCCACCCACTCACCCAATTTTCTTACTGTTTGATTCCTGGAGATCAACAAAGCTATTTTATCAATCAATGTTGTTTCTGTAATCTGATTTAAAATATTTTATATGCATTTGTTTATTTGAACCCTTTAAAATATTATATTGCACTTTATATTATTTAAGTGTGTGTGTGTGTATCTATACATTATTTAAGTGTGTGTGTATTTATACATTATTTAAGTGTGTGTGTGTGTGTATATCTATACAGTATTTAAGTGTGTTTGTATCTATACAGTATTTAAGTGTGTTTGTATCTATACATTTTTTAAGTGTGTGCGTATCTATACATTATTTAAGTATGTGTGTATCTATACAGTATTTAAGTGTGTGTATCTATACATTATTTAAGTGTGAGTGTGTGTATCTATACTTTATTTAAGTGTGAGTGTGTGTATCTATACATTATTTAAGTGTGAGTGTGTGTATCTATACATTATTTAAGTGTGAGTGTGTGTATCTATACAGTATTTAAGTGTGTGTGTATCTATACAGTATCCATTAGCTGTAATTTCCACCATGCTTTAAATCAATATGTTGTGAGATAAGTAAAGATAGAGAGAAATGAGAAAAGCGTTAAGGTATTGAAACAGTATTTTTATTGAAAATGAAAGAAGGAATAATATATGATAATTGTATGTGAAATTTTACTTAATACTTATTCAGAATGGTCCCTAACTAATTAAAACACTACATACATTCACTAATTGAAACACTATGTATATGCACTAATTGAAACAATGTTTATATGCACTGATTGAAACACTGTATATACACTAATCGAAACACTACATACATACACTAATTGAAACACTATGTATATACACAAACTGAAACACTATGAATATACACTAATTTAAACACTATGTATATACACTAATTAAAACACTAGGTATATACACTAATTGAAACTATGCATATATACTAATTGAAACACTGTATATGCACTAATTTAAGCATTATGTATATACACTAATTGAAACACTTCATATGCACTGAATTAAAGACTGTATATACACTAATTGAAACACTACATACATACCCGAATTGAAACACTATGTATATACACTAATTGAAACACTATGCATATATACTAATTGAAACACTGTATATGCACTAATTTAAACACTGTATATACACTAATTTAAACACTATGTATATACACTAATTGAAAAACTATATATACTAATTAAAACACTATGTATATACATTAATTGAAACTCTGTGTATGCACTAATTGAATCACTGTATATACACTAATTAAAATACTGTGTATATACACTAATTGAAACTCTACGTATATGCATTAATTGAATCACTATGTATATACACTAATTGAAACAGTATGTATATACACTAAGTGAAGTACTGTATATACACTAATTAAAACACTATGTATATGCACTAAGTGAAATACTGTATATACACTAATTAAAACACTATGTATATACACTAATTCAAACACTATATAAACTAATTGAAACACTATATATACTAATTGAAACACTGCATATGCACTAATTTAAACATTATGTATATGCATAAATTGAAACACTGTTCATATGCACTGATTGAAACACTGTATATACACTATTTTAAACACTATGTATATACACTAATTTAAACACTGTATATGCACTAATTAAAACACTATGTATATATACTAATTGAAACACTATGCATATAAACTAACTGAAACACTATCAGAATAATAATTGAATCTGCATATATACCAATTGAAACACTATGTATATACACTAATTGAAACACTATGTATATGCACTAATTGAAACACTATATATATATACACTAAATGAAACACTATCAGTATAATAAATGAATCAGCGTATATATTACTTGAAACACTTTGTATATGCACTAACTGAAACACTGTATATACAGTAATTAAAACACCACATATATATGCTAATTTAAACACTATGTATATGCACTAATTGAAGCACTATGTATATACACTAATTAAAGCACTGTATATACACTAATTAAAACACTATGTATATACACTAATTGAAACACTGTATATGCATTAATTAAAACACTATATACACCAATTAAAACACTATATACACTAATTGAAACTTATGTATATGCACTAATTGAAACACTATGTACACTAATTGAAACACTGTATATACACTAATTAAAACATTATGTATATACACTAATTGAAACACTATGTACATACACTAATTGAAACACTATGTATTCACACTAATTGAAACACAATGTATATGCACTAATTGAAACACTGTGTATACACTAATTGAAACAATGTATATGCACTAATTGAAACACTATATACACTAATTAAAACACTGTATATACACTAATTAAAACACTATGTATATGCACTAATTGAAACACTTCATGCATACACTAATTGAAACACTATGTATATACACTAATTAAAACACTGTATATACACTAATTAAAACACTATGTTCATACAGTAATTGAAACATTATGTATATGCAGTAATTGAAACACTATGTATATACACTAATTAAAACACTATGTATATGCACTAATTAAAACACTATGTATATACACTAATTAAAACACTATGTATGTACACTAATTAAAACTCTATGTACATACGCTAATTGAAACACTGTATATACACTAATTAAAACACTATATGCACTAATTAAAACACTATGTATATACACTAATTAAAACACTATGTTCATACACTAATTGAAACACTATGTATATACACTAATTAAAACACTATGTATATACACTAATTAAAACACTATGTATATACAGTAATTGAAACACTATGGATATACAGTAATTGAAACTATGTATATGCACTAATTAAAACACTATGTATATGCTCTAATTAAGACACTACGTATATACACTAATTAAAACACTATGTATATTCACTAATTAAAACACTTTGTATATACACTAATTAAAACACTATGTATATACAGTAATTGAAACAATATGTATATACACTAATTAAAACACTATGTATATACAGTAATTGAAACACTTTGTATATATGCTAATTGAAACTCTGTGTATATACACTAATTGGAACACTATGTGTATCCCAGTTGAAACATTATGTGTATAAATATTTGAAAGACTATGTATATACAGTTATTGAAACACTACACATATACACTTGAAACACTATGCATATACACTAACTGAAACACTATTAAGACTCCATTGTATTTCAGGTTTTATATCCAGATGAATGTTCCAGGGCCAGAAGTGAATGTAGCAAGGGCAGATCTGACTAGGATGGTGGAGACTGCTGAATCAGCCAGAATAAAACTTTACAAAAATATTGAGGTAATACAGCGATGAAATTCAACATTTGCAGTATACTCTGTAGCTGATATATTTTTTTGGTGGGGAAATTTGAGTGATTTAGAAATTTCAGAATGAGGTCATTAACAAAAAATGTAAAGATTTTTCACCCAATATATTATAATCTCCCAATATTTGTAATGGCTACAAAATGATAGATATATAAAAAGTATCATAGTAACCTGATCTTGATTGCTTGTTGCTAGCATCAGAAGCCAAACATTAAAGACCTTGATGGGGGATCACAAGCACTTTGATGGGACATCCCAAGTACATGTACCTTGAAGGGGCATCCCAAGCACCTTGATGGGGTATCCCAAGTACCTTGAAGGGGCATCCCAAGCATCTAGAAAGGGCATCCCAAACACTTTGATGGGGTATCCCAAGCACTTTGATGGAGTATCCCAAGTACCTTGTTGGGGCATCTCAAGCATTTTGATGGGGCCTCTCGAGCATTTTGATGGGGCATCCCATTAGGCCAGTCACTAAACACCTTGATGGGGTATTCCAAGCACTTTGATGGAGCATCTCAAGCACTTTGATGGGACATCACAAGCACTTTGATGGGATATCCCAAATACCTTGATGGGGCATCAGAAGCATTTTAATCCAGAGCACCTTGATGGGTATCTTAAGCATTTTGATGGGATATCCCCAAAATTTTGATGGCATCTCAAGCATTTTGATGGGGTATTCCAAGCACTTTGATGGGGTATCCCAAGCACTTTGATGGGGCATCCCAAGCACTTTGATGGGATATCCCAAATACCTTGATGGGGCATCAGAAGCATTTTGATGCAGTATCCCACTCACTTTGATGGGGTATCCCAAGCACTTAGATGGGTCATCCCAAGTACCTTGATGAGGCATTTCAAGTACCATGATGGGATATTTCAACCACTTTGATGGGGCATCCCATGCTCTTTGATGGGGCATTTCAAGCACTTTGATGGGGCATTTCAAGTACTTTTATGGGGCATTTCAAGTACTTTGATGGGGCATCCCAAGCATTTTGATGCAGTATCCCAAGCACTTTGATGGGGCATCCCAAGCTCTTTGATGGGGCATTTCAAGCACTTTGATGGGGCATTTCAAGTACTTTGATTGGGCATTTCAAGTATTTTGATCGGGTAATTCAAACACTTTGATATGGCGTTTCAAGCACTTTGATGGGGCATTTCAAGTACTTTGATAGGGCATTTCAAGCACTCTGATGGGGCGTTTCAAGTACTTTGATGGGGCATTTCAAGCACTTTGATGGGATAATTCAAGCACTTTGATGGGGCATTTCAAGCACTTTGATGGGGCATTTCAAGCACTTTGATAGGGCATTTCAAGTACTTTGCTGGGGCATTTCAAGCACTTTGATGGGGCATTTCAAGCACTTTGATGGGGCATTTCAAGTACTTTGATGGGGCATTTCAAGCACTTTGATGGGGCATCCCAAGTACCTTGATGTGGCATTTCAAGTACCTTGATGGGATATTTCAACCACTTTGATGGGGCATCCCAAGCTCTTTGATGGGGCATTTCAAGCACTTTGATGGGGCATTTCAAGTACTTTGATGGGGCATCCCAAGCATTTTGATGCAGTATCCCAAGCACTTTGATGGGGCATCCCAAGCTCTTTGAATGGGCATTTCAAGCACTTTGATGGGGCATTTGTAGTTTCATCTGTAAGTTGACACATGTGTAAATTAGTTTATGTAGATCTATTCTGCATCATTCAGAAACCGGGTCCTACCATCATAAAACATTACTCAGCATTTCAACTAAGAAATATTACACCAGAATTGGAAATCTTACTCAAAATTGAAAAATGTGCAGTCAAGTTTTATAACAGAGGGGCCTTATTCATGTGTCATTTTACTGAGATACCCTTATTACAAGTAATGTTTATTGATATTGGATATGAGTAAAGAGTTTGTTTCTTGGCACATTAGAAACAATTAATATGTTTAAAGAATCATAACAAGCAAATTAAGTACAGTCAAACTTGCCTGTAACGTCTACTGCCACCTAAGAGATGTGAGAAAAGCAGCCATTAAAGACAGGTGTTGCTTAACATGTTAATTTCTTAATGCTTTCTTTTTTATTTACAGGACTTTTCAATAACTATCAAAGGCAGATAATTGGTTCATATATGTGACATTTAAGACAGATCACATTAAATGATTTTTCTTGACATTTATTTTTGACCTGTTGATAATCATTTTCCCTATTTATATGATGTTTCAGAATACAACAAATGAAAAACTTGCAAGGCCTTTAATATTTTTTAATGAGTTCATTCAACCAAAAGTCCAAAGGGAGGTAACTCTGTTGGATGTGGCAATGGGACAACTAGAGCACTTGAACTTGAAGCATGTGGTATGATATTTTTTCTTTAATTTGCATTCCATTTAAAGAACAAAAGTACCATTTGTAATTCTAATAATCACCAAAGAATATTACGTTCTGTACATTAAAGATATAATAACTTAAGAAGAGGCTTAGTATCAGTTGCAAAAGAAAATGATTTGTTAGCAGTGTTTAAATTTTGAATAATCCCTGAGCATGCTACTTTGATAGCATTGTGTAAATAATTGAAATATTGAAACAGGTATTTATTTAAGACCAGTTTATTCTATGGTTGATCTGGCACCAGCTGGGTATGTCTAATCTGACATGGTTGATCTGCCATTTGATGGAGATGTCTAATCTGTCATGGTTGAACTGCCAATTTATGGAGATATCTGATCTGTCATGGTTGATCTGGCATCTGATGGGGATGTATAATCTGACATGGTTGATCTGGCATTTGATGGGGATATTTAATCTGACATGGTTGATCTAGAATTTGATATGAATGTTTAATCTGTCTTGGTTGATCTGGCATTTGATGGAATGTCTAATCTTTTGTGGTTGATCTGCCAATTTATTTTGATGTCTAATCTGTCATGGTTGATCTGGCATTTGATATGAATGTTTAATTTGTCATGGTTGATTTGACATTTGATGGGAATGTCCAATCTGACATGGTTAATCTGGCATTTGATATGGATGTTTAATATGTCATGGTTGATCTGGCATTCATTGGGGATAATTAATCTGACATGGTTGATCCATAGCTGCTAGTTGTCCTGTTTTTCCTGTATTTGTCCTGTATTTTGGACCTGAATACTGTTATACATTTTTCTTGTTAAAAATCCATTTTTTAATTAAAAAATTAAATAAAAAATTTCCTTGCAGTTTTCTGTTAAGAACAGGCACCTGGTTCCATTCTGAGAGTAAATATATTGCATGTATATAGGGATGTGGAGTTCTAAAATATGATTGGTTCATTCAAAATCAAGGATACCATGCCATTTTTTAACCACCTTATTGGACTGTGCAAAGCAGATGCTGCTATCACTGTATCTCATCTTTGTAATATTGAACTTGTAGTCATGTTGAAAAGGAAAGCAGAAGATTTAGAATTTTCTCCTTCAAAGAAAAGAAAATAGAACTGGAAAGACAATTATGCCGTCATGTTTAGATTTGTGAAACAATCCAATAAAGGAGAAAACTTTGCATTGTACAGATTATGTAATTGTGATTTTGCTTGGAGGCGCCAATGACAAAAAAGCTAATAAACATCAGCATGCTGCTTCATCATCAACAACTCAGCCTGATCTTATGAATACCAGAAAGAACCTTGATGTAATTAGACTGAAGTTTGGTTTACTAAATTTCTTTTAGAATTGAACATTCCTCTTTCACTTACTAGTGTTGCTGGCAATTTATTTTGCACATTTTTTTCCAGACAGTAAAATCGCAAAGGATTACTCATGTGCTAAAACAAAAACAGTTCATTAAAAAAAAATCACACAGAATTCAGATCAGCAATGAAAGATGGTACATTGGAATCAATAATGATTGAAAAAGTCCAGGTGTGGAAAAGGCTTCTATAAACAGCCTGTGTCTGAGTGTGTTGCACTCTTGCATCTTCTGAATGGGCACCCGAATGGAACAGGGTGCCCATTCAGAATGTGCAAAGTGAACACATGCATCTGTGACATTAAATAATTAAGTTATTGTCCTACTTTACTGATGGTTGTGAATGTTGTAAATAGCTACATATGCATTAAAATTTTAAAAATCAGTATTTTTGTCACAGTCAGTATTTTTGTCACAGTCAGTACTTTTGTACTCTTGGGTTAGCAGCTATGCTGATCTGGCATTTGATGAGGATGTTTAATCTGACATGGTTGGTCTGCCATGATTGATCTGGCATTTAATGGGGATGTCTAATCTGACATGGTTGATCTGCCATTTTGTGGGGATATCAGATCTGTCATGCTTGGTCTGGCATGTGATATGGATGTTTAATCTGACATGATTGATCTGGCATTTGATGGGGATATTTAATCTGTAATGGGTTGATCTGCCATTTGATGGGGATGTTTAATCTGTCATAGCTGATCTGGCACTTGATATGGCTGTTTAATCTGATCTGGCATTTGATGAGGATGTTTAATCTGACATGGTTGATCTGCCATTTTGGGGGATATCAGAACTGTCATGTTTGGTCTGGCATTTGATGGAGATGTCTAATCTAGCATGGCTGATCTGGCATTTGATGAGGATGTCTAATCTGGCATGTGATATGGAAGTTTAATCTGACATGACTGATCTGGCATTTGATGGGGATATTTAATCTGTAATGGGTTGATCTGCCATTTGATGGGGATGTTTCATCTGTCATAGCTGATCTGGCACTTGATATGGCTGTTTAATCTGATCTGGCATTTGACGGAGATGTTAAATCATATTTTTCATGTCACACACCCATACTGGAATTGTTTAGGTGTTTTCACTACAATCTGAGCATTGATATTCTTGGATACCATGAATCAAATCTGTAAACTAATTTGTGTTGAATCCCATTCACAGTGCATGAATAGAAATATTTCAGAAGTGTTCTAGAGGGAGTATGTAATAAATACATTCATCTTTTGTTCTGACTCGTGAGGAGGAACCTGTCAGATGGGTTTCTTATATCCTAATCTATATTAAATTCACTCTTTCCTTAACCCAGAACCAAACATGTATGTATTTGTGTTTGTTTGTCTTTTGAAATTGATACATCTTTTAAGCCATTAATTTGATTCAGACTTTAAAAGTAAACAATATTCAGCTTGTTTACACCATTTGCACTCTTTTGACTTTGTACTACAGCATGAAAGCATCTCGCTTACCCATTTGCAGCACACTCCTGTAACAAACTTAAATCATACTGAGTGTTAATTGACATGAATGGTCTCCACAGTGTTATCAGCTGTTGGTGACACATGGTTTCCATACTGTTATTGTTAGTGACACATACAGTCTTCATAGTGACATTTACTCTTGGTGACACACATGGTCTCCATAATGATATCTACTGTTTGTGACACTCATTTTCCATAATGTTACTGTTAGTGGCACATAGTCTTCACAGTGATATCTGCTGTTGGTGACACGTGGTCTCCATAGTGTTACTGTTAGTGACACATAGTCTTCATAGTGACATTTACTGTTGGTGACACACATGGTCTCCATAATGATACCTACTGTTCATGAAACTAATTCTCCATAATGTTACTGTTAGTGAAACATAGTCTTCACAGTGACATCTACTTTTGGTGACACACATGGTCTCCATAATGATATCTGCTGTTGGTGACACACATGGTCTCCATTATGATATATGCTGTTGGTGACACACATGGTCTCCATAATGATATCTACTGTTCATGACACTAATTCTCCATAATGTTACTGTTAGTGAAACATAGTCTTCACAGTGACATCTACTTTTGGTGACACACATGGTCTCCATAATGATATCTGCTGTTGGTGACACACATGGTCTCCATTATGATATATGCTGTTGGTGACACATATGGTCTCCATAATGATATATGCTGTTGGTAACACATATGGTCTCCATAATGATATTTACTGTTGGTGACATACATGATCTCCATCATGATATCTACTTTTAGTGACACACATAGTCTCCATAATGATATCTGCTGTTGGTGACACATATAGTCTCCATAATGATATCAACTTTTGGTGATACACAGGGTCTCCATAATGATACCTACTGTTGGTGACACATATGGTCTCCATAAAGATATCTACTGTTGGTGACACACATGGTCTCCATAATGATATCTACTTTTAGTGACACACATGGTCTGCATAATGATATCTACTCATGGTGACACACATGGTCTCCATAATGATGTCTACTGTTGGTGACACACATGGTCTCCATAATGATATCTACTCATGGTGACACACATGGTCTCCATAATGATATCTACTCATGGTGATACGGTCTTCATGGTGTTACTCTTAATGAACACACATTCTTCATAGTGACATCTACCGTTGAAGACACTCGGTCTCCATAGAGTTACCATAGTGTTGATATATTGTTTGTATAGATGTTAACATCTTTAAATACTTGGTCATATTTGCTATTTTTGCTTCAAGCAAACTTCAGATTGTATTGTGCAGTCAGAATTGTTGCAAGTAGCATTCTCATGGATTTGTACTGTACAGTTTAAATTGTATGCAGCATTCTCAGGGATTTATATTTTACAGTTTAAATTGTATGTAGCATTCTCCGGGATTTTATTTGTACAGTTGAAATTGTATGCAGCATTCTCAGGGATTTTTATTGTACAGTTGAAATTGTATGCAGCATTCTCAGGGATTATTTTTGTACAGTTGAAATTGTATGCAGCAGGGATTTGTAATGTACAGTTGAAATTGTATGCAGCATTCTCAGGGATTATTTTTGTACAGTTGAAATTGGATGCAGCATTCTCAGGGATTTGTATTGTACAGTTGAAATTGTATGCAGCAGGGATTTGTAATGTACAGTTGAAATTGTATGCAGCATTCTCAGGGATTTGTACTGTACAGTTGAAATTGTATGCAGCATTCTCAGGGATTTTTATTGAACAGTTGAAATTGTATGCAGCATTCTCAGGGATTATTTTTGTACAGTTGAAATTGTATGCAGCAGGGATTTGTAATGTACAGTTGAAATTGTATGCAGCATTCTCAGGGATTTGTATTGTACAGTTGAAATTGGATACAGCATTCTCAAGAATTTGTATTGTACAGTTGAAATTGTATGCAGTAGGGATTTGTATTGTACAGTTGAATTTGTATGCAGCATTCTCAGGGATTTGTATTGTACAGTTGAAATTGTATGCACCATTTTCAGGTATTTGTAATGTACAGTTGAAATTGTATGCAGCATTCTCAGGGATTTGTATTGTACAGTTGGAATTGTATGCACCATTCTCAGGGATTTGTATTGTACAGTTGAAATTGTATGCAGCATTCTCAGGGATATGAATTGTACAGTTGAAATTGTAAGCAGCATTGTCAGATTTTTTTGTACAGTTGAAATTGTAAGTAGCATTTTCAGATCTGTATTGTACAGTTGAAATTGTAAGCAGCATTTTTGGATCTGTATTGTACAGTAGAAATTGTTCTAAGCAACTTTCTCAGGGAAGAGGGAACAAGTGTTTTATCCAACTCAGTGTCTTACTTGTGTTTTATTAATCGTGTATCTTCTCAACATCTGATTTGTATATGCTTGAACATAAAGTGGTCTACATCTCCATAATCAGCTTGAACATGAAATGGTCTACATCCCCATAATCAGCTTGAACATGAAATGGTGTACACCCCCATAATCAGCTTGAACATGAAGTGGTCTAAATCCCCATAATCAGCTTGAACATGAAATGGTGTACATTCCCATAATCAGCTTGAACATGAAATGGTCTACATTCCCATAATCAGCTTGAACATGAAATGGTGTACATCCCCATAATCAGCTTGAACATGAAGTGGTCTACATCCCCATAATCAGCTTGAACATGAAATGGTGTACATTCCCATAATTAGCTTGAACATGAAATGGTCTACATCCCCATAATCAGCTTGAACATGAAATGGTGTACATCCCCATAATCAGCTTGAACATGAAATGGTCTGCATTCCCATAATCAGCTTGAACATGAAATGGTCTACATCCCCATAATCAGCTTGAACATGAAATGGTCTGCATTCCCATAATCAGCTTGAACATGAAATGGTGTACATCCCCATAATCAGCTTGAACATGAAGTGGTCTACATCCCCATAATCAGCTTGAACATGAAATGGTGTACATTCCCATAATCAGCTTGAACATGAAATGGTGTACATCCCCATAATCAGCTTGAACATGAAATGGTCTACATTCCCATAATCAGCTTGAACATGAAATGGTCTACATCCCCATAATCAGCTTGAACATGAAGTGGTCTACATCCCCATAATCAGCTTGAACATGAAATGGTGTACATTCCCATAATCAGCTTGAACATGAAATGGTCTACATCCCCATAATCAGCTTGAACATGAAATGGTCTACATCCCCATAATCAGCTTGAACATGAAATGGTCTACATCCCCATAATCAGCTTGAACATGAAATGGTGTACATCCCCATAATCAGCTTGAACATGAAATGGTCTGCATTCCCATAATCAGCTTGAACATGAAATGGTGTACATCCCCATAATCAGCTTGAACATGAAGTGGTCTACATCCCCATAATCAGCTTGAACATGAAATGGTGTACATTCCCATAATCAGCTTGAACATGAAATAGTGTACATCCCCATAATCAGCTTGAACATGAAATGGTGTACATCCCCATAATCAGCTTGAACATGAAATGGTGTACATTCCCATAATCAGCTTGAACATGAAATGGTGTACATCCCCATAATCAGCTTGAACATGAAATGGTGTACATCCCCATAATCAGCTTGAACATGAAGTGGTCTACATCCCCATAATCAGCTTGAACATGAAATGGTGTACATCCCCATAATCAGCTTGAACAATAAATGTTATATTTCCCCATAATTAGCTTGAACAATAAATGTTGTATCTCCCCTGTATCACCTTAACACAAGATGTGGTGTCCCCATTTATCCTGTTGTAGAAACTTGAACACAGAGTGTTGTTTTGCCATGAAACCTATTTGTAGAAACTTGAACACATAGTGTTGTATTGCCATGTATCCTATTTGTAGAAACTTGAACACAAAGTGTTGTATTGCCATGTATCCTATTTGTAGAAACTTGAACACAAAGTGTTGTATTGCCATGTATCCTATTTGTAGAAACTTGATCAATAAAATGCCATATCTCCCCAGTATTGACTTGAGCACAAAATGTTGTATCTCGTCATTATCAGCTTGAACATAGAATGCTGTATCTTCATGCATCTGACTTGTAGAACATTGAACACAAATGCTGTATCTCCTCTGTATCATCTTGAACACAAAATGTTGTATCCCCAGTGTCTGACTTGTAGAAACTTGAACACAAAATGTTGTATCTCCATATATTAGACTTGTGTAAGCTTGAATGCAAAATGTTGTATCCCCTGTATCTGACTTGTAGAAATCTGAACACAAAATGTTGTATGTCCTTGTATTAGACTTGTATAAGCTTGAATGCAAAATGTTGTATCCCCTGTATCTGACTTGTAGAAACTTGAACACAAAATGTTGTATCTCCATGTATTAGACTTGTATAAGCTTGAATGCAAAATGTTGTATCCCCTGTATCTGACTTGTAGAAATCTGAACACAAAATGTTGTATGTCCTTGTATTAGACTTGTATAAGCTTGAATGCAAAATGTTGTATCCCCTGTATCTGACTTGTAGAAACTTGAACACAAAATGTTGTATCTCCATATATTAGACTTGTGTAAGCTTGAATGCAAAATGTTGTGTCCCCCTGTATCTGACTTGTAGAAATCTGAACACAAAATGTTGTATGTCCTTGTATTAGACTTGTATAAACTTGAATGCAAAATGTTGTATCCCCTGTATCTGACTTGTAGAAACTTGAACACAAAATGTTGTATCCCCCGTGTCTGACTTGTAGAAACTTGAACACAAAATGTTGTATCTCCATGTATTAGACTTGTATAAGCTTGAATGCAAAATGGTGTGTCCCCCTGTATCTGACCTGCATAAGCTTTCAAACAAACTGCTGTATCCCTTCTGTGTTTGAGTTGCATAAACCTTCAAACAAACTGCTGTATCCCCTCTGTGTCTGACCTGCATAAGCTTTCAAACAAACTGCTGTATCCCCTCTGTGTCTGAGTTGCATAAACTTTTAACATTAAATATACAGACTTGAACACAGAATGTTGTATCTCCAGAATGTAACATTGCATACTCCTGTATCTAATTTGCACCAAGCTTTATACAAAATGATGTACACCCCCATATCTAACTTGCATAAACTGTAACAGAAAATGATGTATACCCCCATATCTAACTTGCATAAACTGTAACACAAAATGATATATACCCCCATATCTAACTTGCATAAACTGTAACACAAAATGATGTATACCCCCATATCTAACTTGCATAAACTGTAACACAAAATGATATATACCCCCATATCTAACTTGCATAAACTGTAACACAAAATGATGTATACCCCCATATCTATCTTGCATAAATTGTAACACAAAATGATGTATACCTCCATACCTAACTTGCATAAACTGTAACAGAAAATGATGTATACCCCCATACCTAACTTGCATAAACTGTAACACAAAATGATGTATACCCCCATATCTAACTTGCATAAACTGTAACACAAAATGATGTATACCCCATATCTAACTTGCTTAAACTGTAACACAAAATGATGTATACCCCCATATCTAACTTGCATAAACTGTAACACAAAATGATGTATACCCCGTAACTAACTTGCATAAACTGTAACACAAAAAGTATAAACTTTATTGCAGAATGTTATCCCCCCAGCAAAATGTTGTATCCCCTTCCCTCTCCCATATCTGACATGCATAGACTTTCATGCAAAATGTTGACCTTAATATTAAAATAAACTGCTGCCATCACTAAAAGAAAGGCAATTATACATCTCACTATGCTAATGTTAGGTTGAACCATGCTAAGCAGCAGGGGGGGCGAATCGGACATTTTGTCCAATCGTCATTTGGCTTAATTAATACCTTCTGCATCTCAGCGGATCCGGTGTCATCAGCGCCTGGTAAAAAAAAACGACGTCGTCGTCGGGGGGGGGGTAAATCGAACGTCATTTAGTTTAATATACTTTCTGCACTCAGCGATCCCAATGTTGTCAGCGTCGGGTAAAAAGCGCGACGACCGCGTCGATGTCATCGCCCCCCCTGCTGCTAAGAAGTTATTTACAATTTAACCGAATATTTGGTCAAGTCCGATACGATATCGTGCCCGAGGATCATGTAAATTTATCGTTACAAATCCATGTGGGGTCGACTGAGCATGACTAAAAAAGTTTCAATAAACATTAAAGTCCATGTCACCGCCGCACCATGTCTGCCAAATATTTCGTAGCGTGTGTGTATCAACGCCGTTGAATACAGCAGGAATATTACAGTTGTCTCTGATTACTTTTGGAATCTGAGTGTATCGTTGAGTGACATATATCACGTCGGTGTTTTTATGCCTGCCTCTGGAAAATATCCTAGCTGGGTTTTTTTGATTGTCTAACATAACATCATCGTACACGACTAGATTGTTAACGTCGCCATCAATATCATCAATACCTGGTGCATCATTGATATCTGTAATAAACTCAATAACATTTTTTTCAGCGATCGCTGATGCATTCTCGTTAAAATCTTTCAACACCTCGTAGCATCGTTGATCATCTACGCTAGGGGCAATTAAATACAACTTATCCCACTTCATCCATCTCATTATTAAATTGAGTAACAATTGCGTCTTGCCGGATCCAGATGGTCCGATGATAATCATCTGGATCGAGTTTGGTAACGCTGCAACATGCTTAACTGGTTCTCTCGTTTTAGTCGCCGAAAAATCAATTATATTCATATCTCTATTCATAAATTATGGATCTATATTGTGTGAAGTGTAGAGTGCGTACTGGCACAAATGATATGACAACCGTTACAACAAGAAATAACAGATCGGCACTTACTGGTAAGTGTGTACAATGCGGTACAAAGAAATTTAGATTTATTTCTATTAGACCCGGGGATGTTTTAAAAAAAAGCGAGGAGGTGATATTGCAGCCAAGTTATCAAAACTCCCCGGAACACCGTGGGCAAAGTATCCAGGAGAAAAGCACCTCCCAGGATATAGCTACTGTGGCCCCGGAACACGATTAGATATCAGACTCGATGATCAAAATCAGCCCAAACCCAGTGAGTATCCAATAAACGCTATCGATAAGGCGTGTCATGCTCATGATGTTGCTTACTACAAAAGTAGCGATCTGCAACAGCGTCATATCGCGGATGTAAAATTAATTCACGCGTTAAATACCATTCCTGATAAATCCCTCAAAGAAAAGTTGGCTTCATGGTTGGTAAAATCGGCTATGAAAGGTAAATTAATGATTGGAAGCGGAGCTTCTCGCGCTGGTAATTGAAAACGCTAGCGTTTATAATAACAACATGGAATCCATCTATTATTCTCCGAGAGGATACTGGAAGGGGAAGGCCGCAATTGGTAAACTCGCAAGCGCTGCAAAGGTAACAAAGGCCACTGCGGCTAATTGGTTATCCAAACAGGCTATATGGCAAATCTATCTACCGCCACCTAAACAAATTAACTTCTCGCGCTTTGATGTTACCGTACCCAATGAAGTTCATCAAGCTGACATATTATTTCTGCCGCATGACAACGGTTACAAATACGCGCTAACCGTAGTTGATGTTGCGAGTCGATACAAACAAGCGGAGCCGTTAAAAACAAAGTCAGCAACTGAAGTAGCCGATGCGTTTGAGCGGATTTACCGAAGAGGTCCTCTGCGCTGGCCAAATCTATTACAAGTTGATCCTGGTAGTGAATTTCGCGGCGCTGTTTTATCAACGCTGAAACATCATAGCGTCGCGATACGACGAGGTCATACTGCGCTACATCGTGATCAGGCAATTGTTGAACGATTCAATCGGACTCTTGCTGAACGGTTATTTGGGTATCAATACGCGAAGGAATTCATCCAAGAAAAACGATCTCGTGAATGGGTCAAAAGGTTGCCAGGCGTAATTGCAGCGTTAAATAACGAGATTACCCGAGCAATCAATATGAAGCCCAGCGACGCGATTAAAAAAAAGTATATACCCGGAAGATCAAAAATAGATAGCGTTTCCAAGCTGATTCTCGGCGATGTCACTATTAGATATCTGTATGAACCAGGAGAGCTTGAAGGCGGTAAAAAAAGAGCTACTGATCCTATTTGGAGTGTTACCACACATAACATATCAACGATAACACGATCAACTGGTAGACCACCGATTTATAGACTGGATTCAACTGCTCCTCAGCGCGGATTTACTCGCGAGCAACTGCAAGTGATACCTGATGATACTCAATTACCCCCACGTGGCCTTAACTAGCGCCGTTGCGTCTATTGCACTCAAGACAAGTTAACCTCACATTACCACGGATATGACCGAAACTGTTATCGATCCTGTCCACGGTAAATTGGCGAGCGTCTTTATCCGAATAACGCCAGCGCATTACACAATTGCAACTCGCGCAGTGATTATTCTGTTGTTGTCGTAACGCAATTATTAATTCGGCATCAATATCAAAACGCCGCTGTTTTTTTTTTTATCCTGTTGGCGGTAACCCGAGAGTTTTCTATCAATGACGCTTGCATCGATGATGTCGTTGTCGGTGACTTCGTCAATAACAATTCTTCGAAGCTGATTTATCCTCCGTACTCGGGACACTGCAAGATAGACTAGATTTGACCATTCGATGCGATTATCAACCATCCAAACAATTGTATCCGTGATAGTCAGTCCCTGCGAGGAATGTATTGTCGTTGCGTATCCTAGCGTCCACGGCGATTTATCAGCACGTAGCGCGTCCTCGACGACGCTGATATCAACGAGCACAATATCATTCAGCACAAGAATTTGTTTTTTTGTCCCTGACGCTGTCGGGCCCGGGATTTCAACTTCAATGTTCTGCCGCCGTGTGTCCACGGGTCTATAACATAACGGCACTGGGCGCGTTGGAAACTTTTCCTTATGCAACGTAAACAACTTTTGCTGAAGTGTGTCTCTGACTATCTTTCTACTCGCTACAATCAAATCGTTTGGTCTCCATGTTTCCCAGAATTCATTTAACGGCGTTTCCGGAATCACCTCGCGGATTATTTCACATTGAACTCTATCCGGCTGTAATCTGATTAATTTTTTAACCTCGCGCAGTTGTTCATCAAGTGCTCGGTAATCAGTATCGGTTTCTTCATAATAGTCCACAAAACCCTTTAACCAATCATGTGGACCCTCGCCGACAAATGGTGGTGGTTGGCCATGATCTCCGCACATTATCACCGCTGTATTCGCGCGCAGCAACCATTCAAGAAACATTTGTAAAACATCTAACGAAACAGTACATATCTCATCCCAGATGATAACCTCAGGAATAAATTTTTCCCCCATTCGATCAGGAGTCCACTCACCGCCGCTGTATCGAAAAAAGCTGTGATAAGTAACGGCGTCAACATTTCGTTGTTTTATCTCTCGCGCTAGTCTATGGGTCGGTGTAAGCACGATTATACTTTCCCGCGTTCGAAATAATTCAATTGCCCGAGTCGTCTTTCCTGACCCGCCACAGCCGCTTAAATAAACTGTTTTATATCAACAAATTGGATCAGAACACGGTGGTGCATTAGACCATTCTGATAGATTATCACCGCGTAAGTAATTATTTTCAACGGTGACATCTGCTGACGTGGAATAATCGCGTCGTATTTCATTTTTAATTCTCCATATACCCCAACTCTCGTCCGGACTAGTAAACTCGGCTATGTTTCCCTTATACTTTACGTCTATGTAAAATGAATCAATCGCAACTCTAACCGCGGTGTCGGGAAATCTATTTATCATCGAGAATAAATTGATAGCGGCGTAACCCAGCATAGACGCCCTCAAATGTGGATATGCCGGGCTGTCTCCACCGCTGTAGGTAACAACTGTACCCAACCTTGTTCCATTGGACAAGAAAGCTGTTTTGCAGTTCACGTATCTATTTTTTGCCACTGCGTCCTTGATTACGAAATCATATTCTGCGTCATCTATAATCAGCCGTGAGCAATATCGTTTGTAGTCGCAGTTTTTTCCACCTTGTGTGAACTTACCAATTATTCTTCTACCGAGATCTTTTGCCTCGCGGTTTCGTTGGTTGAATATCTTTTTGGACCATTCGATGATATATTCCTCGTCGGCATCAATGTGTTTTCTGGATTCGTCAATTATGCTATCTAGACGCTCTGGTTCTGGTAACCAGACTTCAGTCTGCGCCCGGTATGATATAATCGCGTCACTGACAATCAACGAAACTAGCATTTTACAATCAATCATATACCGTAGCAGCGCTATTGGCAGCCACTTCTTTTCAGTCATGTGTCTACCAATCCAAATATAGCAACAGCGATGAAGTCCTGCCGCGAATTCAAATGATACTATGCGAGCGAATCCGGTTAAATCAAAATCAGGCAGTGGTCCATTAATAGCAACACGAGTCATTTCATGTCTGGGGTGTCCAAATCGTTTAAAATACTCAGCGGCGGATCCATACCCGAGAAAACTCGCTGGATAACAGGCAACCATATCAACGGAAATCATAGCGTCGCGGTTGTATTCAGTGTTCCATAGTCCACCGTGATAGTATTCCAAACAACTGGATTGTACATCCGGTAGAAATTCCTTGCGCGTTGGTCTCCACGCATTTTTCCTTGCTGAAACATGAGCCGCAACCGATGGAATCGTAAAACAATTTGTTAGCAGTTGTTCATCATGCTCTCCAAATTCCATGGCGGTTTTTTTCATCTTGTTGTGAAACGCTTCAGTGCGATATAATTCACCGTTTGGTCTTACAAACTGATCAAAGGTATCCGCATCGTTTTCAGCGCTGCGAAGTAAGCACACTGACACAGGGTCGTTTTTACACAAACAAGCAATAGCATCAAATAGTTTCCTCTCCGCGAGAAAACCATCCTTGGAGAATTGTTCTCCCAGGAATTCCCCCGGGATATACTTTACTGTTCTATCCCGTGGAAATATTGTGACCGCGGGCGTCCACGCGTGTTCGTTATGATCAATAATTTTGATTGGGGCTCCCTTTGATCTATACTTTGATTCGTATAATACTTCACCGGTTATTGTTGTAACGGTTATTGGAAATCTCAACGACGTTTCTAATCTCGCT
Source organism: Sinohyriopsis cumingii (assembly GCA_028554795.2). Lineage (NCBI taxonomy): Eukaryota > Metazoa > Mollusca > Bivalvia > Unionida > Unionidae > Sinohyriopsis > Sinohyriopsis cumingii. The sequence continues at coordinate 26,477,174 of CM068827.1, forward strand.
ATGTCGCTAATGGTTGCTCCTCGCTCGCGCACTGTCTCCTCCCATTGGTTTATTTTGCTACGTCGTAAATCGGTCAGTTTATTTCCTCGACACGCATTTGTAAAATGCTCTATTACTCGTTCTGCTACACAATTTATCCCCGTTGACTGTTTCATCGGCGCTAGTTTTCCGATATCAGGTTTCTTATTTAACGGGTATATTCCATAGACAACTGCTGTTTCAGGATACGCTCGTTCATAGTATGGTCTGTCAATTCCGGTTAACAGCCCTGGCTTGGAGTCGCGGCTAACAATGACTGATTTCTTGTCGCTGAGAACCGGTTCAAATTTATCACGTATGATCCAATTACCTGATTCCACCCGGACAATGAATTTTACTCTGAAAAAATACTTTTTACCGTCAAGGTGTGATATTATCGTTGCTGCGCGGTTGTCGTTCATGGTAGCATCAACAACACCATCAATTCGAAATGTTAACCAACTATGAGATGCACCATCACGCTTGAATTCATTGATACAATCACGGATTTTATTTAACAGGGTTCTATCGTTTATTAACGCTTTTGGTGCGTCCTTGAGGACTCTATCGAGATTAAACCTAATATTTTTCCAGGGCTTAATTGCTGCTAATCTCTCGAACTCCTCCATATAATTAAAACAAGTATTTAAATGAAAGAATATAGTATAATGAATCACTGCAAATGGTTGATGATTGGGTCGACAACCCCGTGCAATAAATCATGTAGAGGTGAATTCTGCGGGTATCATTTACAAAGCGTTCGTAATGGCTCTCTTGGCCCCCTACCGTGCTTGGTTTGCCACGTTGGTGTAAGAGGAAAATCACAGTTGTGTATCAATTGTGGCGGAAAGTGATACAGAGAGTTAAAACGTTATTACGACAAGCGAATAAAAAACGCCGTCATTGACCCCACCGCTGACTCCGTCAAGGACAAAATCATCAAAACTCCTCAGGACTACATTGAAAGGTTTATAATTAAACCAAATAATGAATTAGACAAGTAGTATTATTATACAAATGAACCAAGAGTTCAGACCTCACCCTGTGCTCGTTAATTATGAAGCATCTCGTGACGGCGTTGTTAGACATCGTAGACTAAAAAAACCAGTTGGTACCGTAAATAATCACGGGTATTTGGTGTTTGGTGCCGGGGGGAAAATTTTATTTTGTTCACAGGGTGGTATATGAAGCGTTTAAGGGGCTAATCGAGGATGGTTTCGTTATTGATCATATTGATGGATGCCCTCAAAATAATTCTCTTATAAACCTGCAAGCTATCTCTCAGAGTGAAAATAGTAAAAAAGGCCAAACTGGTATATGCTCAAAGCAAGCAAGGGGTGTCAAATCGTTTGATACATCAACGCACGAAGAAAAAATATTTCGGTCAATGAATGAGGCAGGAAAATATTTCGACATTTGTAGGGCCTCAGTACGATTTGTTGCAGAACGAGTATATCAAACAGCTTTATCAGGTAAAAATGGACACAGAATTCGATTTTCGTATATAAATAAATCCTCCGATTATATCAGCGAGTGACAAGGTCGCCATGACGAATTGTCTGTTTCAACCAACTGTAATACTTCATACTAGATAACACACCTCGGGATTGATACGCAGGGTTCATTTTGTAAAATAATTTTTTTTTATTTAAAAATAAGATGTTTTATAAGAATATGAATATCGAAGACATCAGTAATATATTAACCGAGATTTCAAAATTAAAAAATCAAGGAATTGAATTATCTGATGGTCTCAACAGCGAAAGAATATTATCCGATTATGAAATTATTAACGAACAATCGAAACGGGGGCGTTTTACCCTGGCCCGCGAGTACGCTTTTATAAAACGATTACAACATACGATTAATGAAAACCTGTACCACAATGACGTAAATGCATTCATTGGACTATTCACTGCCGTTGAGACAGTACGAAGAAAACTCGGACGTGTTTATGAACGACGCCGGGAGATTTCTAGTAAGATCAGAAACATTAGAAGGATTATAGACGAAAACTCCATGGAGCCCCCAGCGTAATGGAAGTGGCGCATCGTTGTATACATTTTTTTTTTCCCCCGATAGGTCGTGGTAACGATACTAAAATAGTAAGACGATTGCGTCTGATGCAACAGGTGTTCGGGTATATTCCTGCCACAGGGAAATTAGAAATTGCGGAGCAATTTGCAATAATGGTAGGCGAATCACTTACTACTCGGCTAGCCAGAGAGCGGCTAGCAGCGCTTAAAAAGTTCATACCGTTACGAGACAGGGTCCGAAAACAACTTCAAACGCGGCAGCAACTACAAACTGATTTTACTGTTGGAAGTGAACAACTCTTTGCTCCGATAACGAGTGCAACCAAGGATGTGAAAACAGCGATATATGGGGATATTCCCGACGAAGAAAGAAAGAAAAAGGCGCCACTGCTTAGCGTACTTGAAAAGATAGCGGCTCAGACCGAACAAACAAAAAGGTCTTTAGAAACACTTCCTGCGGAAATAGCGGTTGCTACAACACACCAGCGGCGAAGACCACCACCACTCGCTATAATGGACCCACAAGAACCTTATGTTACAATGGCCGACGAAGAAGAACTAGGTGCTACTGCAAGAGAACCAGAAGAAGAAATACCGGAAGAAATACCGGAAGAAATACCGAAACAAGAAAAGATAAGGGAGGGGAATATACCCCGTAATGTACTTACAAAGTCCGCAATGGATAAAATTAGAGCCATCGACGGCGATGAAGAATTGATTAATTTTATTGTTACAAATTTTGATAAGGACGTTCAAAAGGAGTATATCAACAAAGGTTACGAAAAGTATGTAAGGTCGACGGATAATTGGGCAAGAATCGTGTATTTAGCAAGTAGATATAAAGACGAATTATCACGTCGTGGTGATCCCATTTACGACGCATTCCTCGATAAGGTTAAAAGTAAAAAACCAAAAAAAGGAAAAGGATACAGCGGTGTGGTTGAAAACGCTTGTCCTGGTAGTGTTCTCAGTGATATATCACGGCTGGAAGTACTAATCGGAGGAAAACGAGCCGGAAATAACTCTCCGGAAATAATCAATGAGGCCGCTGATATTTGCAGGCGGTTATTTGCAGGCGGTATCATGGACATTAATGTATATCGAACGCTCATAGACGAACTCGTGGATGATTAATTGGAAAACTGGTGTTTTTATAATAAAGATGATTATACACTACAACCATGATAAACCAGTCAGCGTCTACGTGGTAAACTCACGATTGCCTGTATACAGCGTGTGGTACGGAGATGGTCTCGGTAGCACCATTGCGGGGTTATTTACAAGAATGGCTCCAAAAGTGGCGCCGTTAGCTAAACAATTATCTATGAAGGCCATTGATGTTATTCGTGATAAGGGAATCAGCGCTATTGGAGATGTTGCCGGAAAGGCGTTTTCTGCAGCAAAGGACAAACTAATGTCGTTGGTGAGAAGAAAAAAACAAACGCCGCTGCGTTCTACAACAGTGATGCCTGCAAATGTCAGCAGGGTAATAAATAACGCGGTGGAAAAAAAACTAGCGTCGATGGCTTCGCCATTGGCTTCGCCGTCCACTGATGCAACAACCAACGCGCTCATGAACGCGATAGTGGGAAGTGGTCTTAAACAGGATTCAAAGAATTTACGACGAAAACGATGTTGATGAATTGCAATTGAAAACATCAACATGATAAATAATAAAATGTTTGCGCGAACCGCTGATCCCGCGTTTGATATGGATGCCCCAATGCGCAGGGATGATTCTCTCCGTGATTATCAATTTTATTCCTATCAACCACCACAAGCCGACCTACGATCGCGAATTGAACTTCAAGTCCAAGATACCAGTAAATACTTTTTGCCGTGTGAAGCGTTTATCGAAATTGAGGGAGAACTTGTAACAAATGCTGCCGATAATGCACCATACGCAAATGACGGTCGTGTTCGAGTTGGTTTTGTCAACAACGGTATCATGGCGTTATTTGAGAGTGCCAGATATCTTATTGACGGGCGAGAAATTGAATCAATAGAACGCGAGGTTGATGTTGCAACGACGATAATTGGGCTAGCAAGATACTCAGATGATTATACAAGATCGGCGGGCCCATCTATGATGTTCGCAAAGGATACCACTAATAACGCTGATCATATTCAGTACATTAACGTGCTGACACCACAAGATACTTCAGTTGCTAATCAAGCTGAAGCAGCCAATCCAGACCGCAGGGCAAGACCAGGTGACAATTTTACTATTATAAAAAGTACTAACGATAATTTTAATCTAGGGTTTGCAACACGAGTAGCAACATTGCAAGGACAACGCCGACAGTTTTCATGCGCGATTCCACTCCATCACATATTCGGATTTTGTAGAAATGTCAGAAAAGTTATCTATGGGGCTAAGCATACAATCGCGCTAACGCGAAGGGGCGATGATAACAATGCAATATGGCGTGCTGCTGGCGTCACTAACGGTAAAGTCGTTTTAACTAAAATAGCATTGTGGATGCCGGTGTTGACTCCATCAGTTACCACGGAAGCACGATTGTTATCATTTATGGAACAGGGAGGGAAATCGTTGTTGAGTTGGCTAGCGGTAACAACTGATGCTAAAGAGGATAATGTCACTGATACATTTACATGGCACCTGGCATCAAAACAAGGCGTTTCAGCCCCGCGTCATATATTTATAGCGCTACAGAATAGGGATCGATTGGGTAATCAAGAACGCAGCCATATGATATTTGATCGATTAGGAGTCAGGGAGGTTTCGCTGAGAATAAACGGACAACAGGAACCATCTGAGGATATACAGCTTAATTACGACAACAACCATATTGCTCGCGTGTATCATCGGATGCTGTCATTTATGGCGCGTGATCAAAACGTCGACACCGGTTTGCAAATATCACAACTTGATTTTAAAAACCTGTATCCGATTTATTACTTTTCGCTGGAACATCTTGATTTAACGAGACAGTCCGTCGTTGATATACACTTCCGAGCTCGTATAGCCCCGGGCGGTGTTGATTATAGAGCGGTTGCTGTCATTCTCAGCGATAAATCAATGCTGTTGGAAGGTGTTGGTGGACGAATGAGAATCGTTGATGCACCAGTGGAAAACATGTAATTGAAAACATAAACGCGTTTACAATAAAAATGTCGTATAGTGTTGTCGGTGTAGAGTTGACCGATGGTCAAGTCAAGAAATTACGATCAAAGTCGGCTAAACAATGTGGAACCACAATAACGTTAAAGCCGTCACAGATGGCAGGTGGTAATCATAAGATATCATTGACGGCGCGTCAAATAAAACATTTCAATGATGCGATGAGGAATAAAAAGGGTGTTCAAATAGATTTTTCGGCCGCAGCGATTAAAAACATGGAAAAGACCGGTGGGATATTTCCGTTGTTAGCTGCGATTCCAGCGTTGATTGCCGCGGTGGCCCCAGCAGTGGCGAAGGCGGCGGCGTTGGGGGCCGTTGGTACCGCGGCAGGAATGGCATTGAAGAAGGCAACCGGGAAAGGCTATAAAAAAAAGAAACGAGGACGACCCGTAGCCGGAAAGGGTCTAAGACTACCGGGAACCCCGTATTCATGGTACTCGGGGAAGGGTCTAAGACTACCGGGAACCGTTTATTAACGCAAGAGTCTATGGTTCTGTTATCCAATTTTGATTTAATAGATGCTGCCGACGCGTTAGCGATAAAAAGCTTCAGAGGTGTTTTTATGAGGGATCAATTACCGACAAAACCAAGGAATATTGAAACCGGTATAATTAACCTTGATAAATCCTCCGGAGCGGGAACTCATTGGGTTGCATACGCAATTGATCCGCGTGCGATCATCTATTTTGATTCATATGGGTTTGCCCTGCCAAATGAGTTCATGCGGTATATCCGGGCGTGTTCAGCCCCGGTTTTTTATTCCACGCTGCCAACACAGCAATTAAGTGACCCACCGATATGCGGCCGTGAGGTATTGAACGTACTCGCGGCGATTTCATCATCGCGGAAACCAATACACTAGTGGGGTCGTAGAGGCCCGGCGGGTTAATTAAAAACACTGTTTTTTTTTTACAATAATAATGATTGATATCTGGGGACGACCGGTTTCGGCGCTGAAAGAACCCATAACGTCCGCCACCGATGACATAAAAAAACTAATTGAGGATGAAATCGCTGAGACGTTGAACCTAACCAGTGTTGACCCAGGTGAAATAGTTGTATTTCAAGACCGCCAGGGTAAATTGAAATCCAGTAATGTGTCGCTGGATGACGTTTTAACACGACAGCGTGATGCCGCCGAGAACACTATCGCGCTGTATACCAGCGACGGACGACTTAAATCAGGTGAATCCATCTTGACGATAAATGGAAAAATAAATACACTGGGTGACAATTATATATCCATGTCGAATTCGTTAAAAAATTTCTATGATAGATTTAACGCGCAAGCAAATCAGTTCGACGGGATACAAAAGTCTGTCACCGATATACAACTCACTACCACTAGTTTTTTGGGGGCCCGGACGGTGACCGAACCAAATCTTGCAGGGATAAAAAATACTATTTCGGAGTTTACAACGCTGTCGGGCCAATTTACCTCGTTACGAAAAAATGTTAACAGGGTTGATGACGCCGTTGATAAATTCTTTGGTAGAAAAAATGTCAAACCGGATGAAATTACAATAACTATAAATGATATCACTGCGTATGGACAGGAAATAGGAACAATCAAAACTGATGTTGCAGCGAACAAGAATAATATAGACGCACATAAACAGGAAATAGAAATAATCAAAAATGATGCTGCAGCGAACAGAAGGTATATAGAAGCGCGTGCACAGGAAATAGAAATAATCAAAACTGATGTTGCAGCGAACAAAGGGAGTGTAGTCGCGCATACACAGGAAATAGAAATAATCAAAAATGATGCTGCAGCGAACAGAAGGTATATAGAAGCGCGTGCACAGGAAATAGAAATAATCAAAACTGATGTTGCAGCGAACAAAGGGAGTGTAGTCGCGCATACACAGGAAATAGAAATAATCAAAACTGATATTGCAGCAAACAGAAGGTATATAGAAGCGCGTGCACAGGAAATAGGAACAATCAAAACTGATGTTGCAGCGAACAAAAGGAGTGTAGACGGGCATACACAGGAAATAGGAACAATCAAAACTGATGTTGCAGCGAACAAGAATAATATAGACGCGCATACACAGGAAATAGGAACAATCAAAGCTAATGTTGCAGCGAACAAAAGGAGTGTAGACGCGCATACACAGGAAATAGGAACAATCAAAACTGATATTGAAGCGAACAAAAAAAATGTAGACGCGTATTGGCGGGGAATAGGAATAATCAAAACTGATGTTGCAGTGAACAAAAAAGGTATAGACGCGCATACATATGAAATAGGAACAATCAAACTTGATGTTGCAGCGAACAAAAAAAGTATGACCAAGAATACACAGGAAATAGAAACAATCAAAACTAATGTTGCAGCGATTAAGGGGAATATAGACGCGCATACACAGGAAATAGGAACAATCAAAACTAATATTGCAGTGACCAGAAATACTATGACCGAGAATACACAGAGAATAGGAACAATCAGAGCTGATGTTACAGATATCAAAGACAGACTACCGAGAATGACAGGGCAATTTGAAAAAATAAAAATCCCTCATGAGAACACCATCAACACAGTATACACGATTCGGCATGGATCATTCACTTGGACTCCTACGCATAATATAGTAAATATTACCGCAACTGTCAAGGGCATTTATCGATTGACACTGGTTTCACTGATGCAGTTTAATATATCATCGTTAAGTACATCCGGTAACAACAATATAATATCAACAATCATTGACAAGGATAAAACTGAACCGTTTACAATTTATGCCGTTGATAGAAATTTAACCAGGACAAACATCACATGGTATGTGGAATTTGTAGTGGATCTAAGTAAGTAATTGAAAACACTAGTTCTTTTAAAATAAAATGACCACCAGGGTAGTTGAATCAGAGGTATCACCGACGTCACATCAATATCGATTCGATACCGTAAAAGAATTCTCCTCGAACTTGAAAACGCTTTCCGAACAATACCGTGTAAAAATAAAAAAATACCGCCAAAAAATAACCGCCATTGACGCGGCCGTGTACTCGGTGTCAGGTATAGTAGCTGGTACTGGTGTCATTTTATCCACGGTGACCATGATGGCCCCGATCGCTGTTCCAATCTCTATCTCCGCGGCGACAACAATTGCTGGAGTCACCAACGCAATCACTAGAAAGATATCATCATGTTCTCAGAAAAAACTCAACGAGTATACAGTAAAACATCAAATAGTATCCGACGCGTACTCGAAATTATCCGGGTTGATCTCGTTGGCGATAGATAATTCGTTTATATCTGATGTTGAATTCTCCACGATGGTCCAGTTGTATGACTCCGCGATGTCAAAAATCGAGGATTTTCAACTGGAAGCTGGAAACCACGTCGCTGAAACCACTTCAATGGGCTTAAAACATTCTCCTGAAAACAAGCAGGTTGTTTATATTCGGTGTTGAAATTGAACACTAGAAACAGCAAATAATAATAATGTCGCTGAACCCCGAAGGGTTTCAATTACTTCAACGGATCGCGGAGAACACCACTCCGGTACAAACAAGTATGATATCGATAACATCAACGAAGCCAGAATTCAGTGTAAACTTCCCTTCTCCGATTCCTGTTCACGAGATCGCGCTGGCAAAATTGCGAGTATATCACAGTTGGCCTAATATCCGAGTGGAAGCATTTAACGGACAACAACCTAATAACTCGCTGATTTTTGCATCGACAAATAAACCCGATGGGACCCCAGACTGGAAGGAGGTTACAATACCAACTGGGTCATACCAAGTAGAACAAATCAATAAAGAATTTCAATGCAGGATAAAATCGATCACAGGAAAAGAATCAAAAATCGCTATTACGGTTCATGAACCGACGTTATCGTCGACGATTGAAATAAACACACCGGGGTATATGGTTGATATTTATAACAGTTCAATAAGAACCATACTAGGTTGGCCCAAGAATCCACCTCATGAAATCCCCGCGGACTTGCACACGAATGCGCAATCGTATCATGAAATTAATCCCAGTTATCGAGATGATTTGTCTATTATAAAAAACACGTTATTACCCAGCAGGTTTATATTTCAAAACAGGAATACCATGCAATGGTATTTTCTGTATAAGGAAACTCCTGAATCGTCCGCCGTGGTCACAGTTAATTTAAATGATATCGCTAGTGCTTTTATCGAGATTAATCGTAATTACCAATTGCAACTAGAACAACTACGGAAAACAAAAGCACGAAAACACGTTGAGGTGTTAAATCAACTCATATCAGACATGGAATATATTAATGAGCGAATCGTTAAAACAATATCCGCTAACAGCGATGATAATAAACAAAAATTCCTAACCGAGTATAATATCACAGAAGCCGATTTACCTGATTTTAAGTTTACAGGATACAACGCGCCAGAACTAAGAAAGTCTCTTAATGATTTTCTCGGTCCATCAATTATCCTCAGACACGATAACGGAGATGGTGGTAGGCATATTGCTCCATACAACGTAAATATCGCTTCGGTGATAGCAATCAATCTAGTGTGTGATGTTATCGAAGGGAGTTACCAGGTAGATACCAAGCAATCAAATCAAGCTCAACAGGGGTATATCCTTTATTCATTTTCACCAACAGCCTCTCCCGGATTCTTAATCGTTGAGAGCCCGATTAATCCGGTCTATATGCGATGCCATAATCGGTTTTTAACGAGAATTAATTTCAGACTTACCGATCAGTCAAATAACCTAATTGATCTACAAGAGGAGGAGTTAGTGATCACTCTGTTTGTAAGATCATTGTAAATAACTTCTTAGCAGCAGGGGGGGCGATGACATCGACGCGGTCGTCGCGCTTTTTACCCGACGCTGAGAACACTGGGATCGCTGAGTGCAGAAAGTATATTAAACTAAATGACGTTCGATTTACCCCCCCCCCGACGACGATGTCGTTTTTTTTTTACCAGGCGCTGACGACACCGGATCCACTGAGATGCAGAAGGTATTAATTAAGCCAAATGACGATTGGACAAAATGTCCGATTCGCCCCCCCTGCTGCTTGCTAATACTATTTCTCACCATACTAAAACTATGATTTACTGTGCTGATACTAGATCTAACCATATTAATACCATTTCCAAGCAATACTGTTACGTGTCTCACCATGCTAATACTAGGTCATGCTAATACTATGTCTCACCAAACTAAAATTATGACTTACCATGCTGATACTAGATCTAAACATGTTAATACCATTTCCAAGCAATACTGTTACTGTGTCTCACCATGCTAATACTAGGTCATACTAATACTATGTCTCACCATGTTAATATTAAGTCTACCCATGTTAATTCTGTCTAAACATTGTTATTTCTGCCTCACTATGTTATTGCTGCATTTCACTGTGCTAATGCTAAGTCTCACCATGAAATTACTAGGTCTAGCCATGCCTCACCATGCTGATGCCATGTTGCACCAAAATTATTTCGATGTCTCACCATGGTAATACTGTGTCTTATCATGCTATTAATGTATCAAACTATGATAATACTTTGTTTCATCATGTTTATACTAGGTCATACAATGCTAATATTGTGTCTCACATTGGTAAGGCAGATGACTGTTTAGCAGAAGTCACCTTTAAGGTAGGTTTGAAATGTTAATATTGTTCATGTGTTTGTTGCAGTCCAAACTGGAGACAAAGTTAAGCATGCTGTACAGAGAGTTAGTCTGCTTACATGAGCTGCTAAGTGATGATGGACAGCAAAATAGATGTCACGTGTCATCAAGTCATCTTGCCATAGCAATCAAGGACAGACTGGACACGCAGCTGCTAAAGGCATGTGCCTTGTGTTCAGACTGTGCTTCAGATCTACTTGATCTATCACTACTTTTTCCAGCAGCACCATGGGTGAGGTTTTATGTAGTCTTTCCTGTTTAAGATATTCTCATGGCCAGATTGTGGCTTATGGATTGATAATGTTTACCTGGCATCAAGACTTGGGTTTGCATGTAGGTCATTTTCTCAGATACTGCTAGTTATAGACACATGTTAAGTTGATGTTTATTGTGTCATTTGGAGTACCACACCTTTAGTGAAAATTAGGTCACTGTAATTTATATTTCACAGTCCACTGATTTCGATTAGCCGTTGCATTTATCTCATTTTCATTTCCACTATTGCTTATGAAGTTGTGTAACTTCACATGTAATTTGCACTATGAAGAGTACTGCTACCATCAGTGAAAACTGTGTCACTGCAACCCATAATTCACAGACTTTGATTTTGGTTAACATTTGGATTTAGCTCAGTTTCTTTTGGTTAGAGTTTGTACTTATGAAAAAAAATTCCAGATGCAGTTGCACATTCACATAAGTTGGTATTTAAATGTGTCATGTGGAGTATAATACCTTTCAGTTAATATTAGGTCACTGTGTGCATCATGAGAAATACTACACTCTTTAAATACTATACTCTTTAATAAAAATTTAGTCACTGTGTCTTGTATCTCAAGTTCCAGCAGTCAGCATTACCTTTTGCATTTAAATCAGTTTTTTAAACACCAATGATCCAACTTGAATGGATGCATCCTCAGAAATAATACACTACTTAGACAAAAGAAATTTGCGATTCTGCTAAACCATGGTTTTCATGTTAACAATTTCTGAAGGTAAAATTATAAATTATATGTGTCATGAAGATGTTTCAACTCAGGCTGGAAACAAAATACATGTACATGCATGCATGCATGCATGCATGTATACATACATACATACATACATACATACATGCTTGTGTGCATATGTGCATACATGCATACATACATATGTACATACATGTATGCATGCTGCATACATACATACATACATATATACATATATACATACATACATACATACATACATACATACATACATACATGACTCTAAGGTCTTACACTAGGTGTGTGAGTGTGTTTGTGTGTGTGATTTATATTTTTAACATAACTCTAACAATTTTCCAGTCATATTGCTATGATGTCTTCATTGTGGCAGTTTAAAGTGATGTCCAGCACTGGGGCATCATGCCACAGACATGTAGCATAATGTCCAACCCAGTCACATTATCCTGACACAAGGCCAGCCAGTCCTAACACTAACCTCTTAATGCTGAGTGCCTTTATTTTATGAAAAGCCTCCTCATATTTTTCAGAACACTGAAACTTGCTTACTCAGAAGATTTGTAAGTGGTTCAGCAATTTTGGAAAAATTGGAACAAAATTTCCAATATTATCCAGCCATACTCAAAGCTGCTTTTTTGCTGGTTTGCACTGAGGATTAGAAATAGCTTCGATCTTAACTTCTGTAGGTTGAACTTGACTCCTTTTTATAAGGACCATAATGCTTAGCCTGAAGAGGATTTTGAGATGTGGGCAAGAGAGCCAGAACTCTATCACCAGGCCAAAAACTCCTTTCCTTTATAGTTCTGTCATACCTTAATTTCATTTTTGACTCAGCAAATTGAGATTAGTTCTAGCTACTTTTCAAGCCTTTTACAATTTATCCACGAAATCAAAAGCATAGTCAAGAAGATTAATTTCTGAATCTTCAGTTGAAAGAAGTTTATCCATCAGTAACTTCATTATGTCCTAAAGCTAGATCAAAATGATTAAAATTCAATGATTCTTGAATAGATTCTCTAACAGCAAACAACAACAAATGAACACCCTCATCCCAGTCCTTTCTTTTATCAAAGCAATATGACCAAATCATTTTCTTCAAAGTTTGATGAAATCTTTCTAAAAACCCCTTGACTTTCTGGGTGATAGGCAGAAATTTTTTAATTCTTGGATGGCTAATTCATGCATAACGTTTTGGAAATTCTAGACATAAAATTTTACCCTTGATCAGACTAGACAGATTTGGGGACCGCTCAAGTGGCCTAAGTAGATCTGTCTTGGATGTGGGAGGTCACGGGTTTAAACCCTAGCTGATCCATACCAGAGACTTCTAAAAATAGTACTTGCAGCTGCCTCACTTGGTGCTCAGCATTAATAGGTTAGTGTTTGGAGTGGTATCAGGTTAATGTGACTGGGTGGAACATGATGCCTCAGTGCTAGACATCACTGTTACACTGCAAACGTTATAGTGATATGAATCAAATTGTTAAAGCTATGTTAAAAATCCAAATACACACACAAAGATTTGAGAGGGGCAAAAAGGTGTAAAAGACTTGATCAAAGCTTTTACTGTGGTTTTAGTTTTAATATTTCTCATAGGAAATGCCTCTCAAAATCTTGTGGACACAAACATTATGGCCAAAAAGCATTGGTTGCCTGACGTGGTCTTGTGTAAAGGACCAACACAGTCTACCATTATTCAGCTAAATGGTTTGTCAGATGCAGGAATAAGTTGCAGATGAGATTTAGGTATCTTGTGAATGAATTTTCCTACCATTCAACAAATGTGACATGATCTTCAGTATTTAGAAACGTCACTTTTAATTTTTGGCCAATAAAAATTATTCATGATTTTGTGATAAGTCTTATGAATTCCTGCATGACCAGCCAAAGGAGTCTCATGGGCTACACTAAGAATGTTCTGTCAGTATGTCTTAGGAACAATAATTTGAGAGCTTACTGACCACTTGACACCAGCAGGGTAATCCTTTAGGTGGTCTCCATTTTCTCACAAGGACCCTATTTTTCAAAAAATAGCAAGCAGGTACTTGTGGCATCTGTTTCACTAATAGGCCTCTGAAACAAATAGGAGATGTCAGGATCTTGTTCCTGTTTGACAATGAGTGATTGTCAGTTGACCCCTAATTAGAAGAAAGAGAATGAGTAGTAAAAAGATGATCACTGCAACCAGTACCTCTTGATTGGTCAGTATGAGGAGCAAAAGTGACCTCATCAAAAGACCAACCAATAAATGTGTCAGCTAAAGGAATAATTTCATAATCAACATCATCCTCTAGAGCTGTTTTTGAAATGGCTCTGGTAACTGCACAAGTAGGGTAAACAATCAAGATTTAAATTTTATTTGGAGCAACCTTTTGATCCAAACAAGTTTTATCACTTGCAAATGGATTTCACAACCTTTTATCCCAATATGTCCTTGCCCAGTAATAAATGAATACCCTTGATGGGTAAAGAAACACTGCTGCTAATGTCACAGGTCCAGAGACTAAAGTCTAGTGCAAAATTGACACAGTGGAGTATAACATTAACAAAACTACACTCTACTCCTTGAATAAGAACACTTTCACTTGAAGAGGACTTCTCACTTAGAAATATAAAAAAACCTGTCAAATGAATAATTTATTATTGCAAATATGTAAAACTTAAATACTGCATAAGTTTCAGTCACTTTAAGTGATGTCCAAGTAAGCTGTCTCTGAAATTTGTGTCACTTGAACTTAAATAATAAAAGGTAATTTTTTCATGATTCTAGATTCATTTATAAAGATGCCAGTATTTTTAAAACTATGATATCAGAAGTCTTAATCTCAAATGAAATTTGAACCATTTTTATGGAAATCAAACTTGCAGAATTTGTTTGATGTGGGTCCTCTTTCTCCAGAATGTTGTTTTGCAGTGGATTTGAGATGATGTGTATTTTTTTTACATAACAAATGTCTTTTTAGTAACTTATGTGTAATCATACACCACAAAGTTACAACTGTTTGAAATGTAATAATACACCACAAGCATACAACTGTTTGAAATGTAATAATACACCACAAGGATACAACTGTTTGAAATGTAATAATACACATCAAGGTTACAACTGTTTCAATGGAAGAATACACCAGAAGAATACACCACAAGGTTACAACTGTTTTAGTGGAAAAATACACTACAAGATAACTGTTTGAAGTGTAAGAATACACTACTAGGTAACAACTGTTTAAAGTGTAAGAATACATGCAAAGATAACTGTTTGAAGTGTAAGAATACATGACAAGATAACAACTGCTTGAAGTGTAAGAATACGCTACTAAATAACTGTTTGAAGTGTAAGAATACACTACTAAATAACTGTTTGAAGTGTAAGAATACATGACAAGATAACAACTGTTTGAAGTGTAAGAATACACTACTAAATAACTGTTTGAAGTGTAAAAATACATGACAAGATAACAACTGTTTGAAGTGTAAGAATACACTACTAAATAACTGTTTGAAGTGTAAAAATACATGACAAGATAACAACTGTTTGAAGTGTAAGAATACAGAACAAGGTAACAACTGTTTGAAAGAATTATTGACTTTAAGGTAACAACTGTTTGAAGTGTAACAATACACCACAAGGTAACAACTATTTGAAGTGTATTAATGCATTGCAAGATAACAAGTGTTTGAAAGAATTATTGACTTGTCTTTGTTTTCAAGATACCCGACCTCTGAACAGTTGTTAACAACATTACTTCAAGTGGTTTTAACAACCATGATGTATTTGCAGAAACCTTGGGACATTTATTTCCTGAAGCAACTATCAATGTCAAAACATGTACTATTAGTAAAATATTGATGCCATTACTTCATTGCAAGTTACATTTCTGATCCTTGAGGAAATTTTTGAGTACCAGGTCAGTAATTTTAAGTTACTACAAACTGGAACTCTCTCTATATATAGATAGGTAGTTAGGTAGATACATAGACCTGTGATATGTCTGTTCTTTCATTTTCTGCACAGCCACCACTAAAGAAGGCTGCCCTGAAGGAAGTGTCCATTGAGAGAGTGCTTAAGTGTTTACCAGGTATAACAAAATCTAAGGGTGGAGAGACCAGGAAAGTCATTTCAGCACTAGTGAAGGCCTACAACTACAAAAATCACCTCATGACCAACCAGGTAAGTACTTTTTTTACGTACCTTAAGCCCAACCAGGTAAGTCTTTCTTGAGTTACCTCCTATCCAACCAGGTAGGTATATTTTACTTACTTCATATCAAGTCATGTGACTGGTCACTGTTAATATACTCACTAAACTGTGATTTTTGTTTGGGCCTAGCATCAAGTTTGGGTAGCCCCACAGTAATTACATTTTATTTGTGCCTATCATCAAGTTTGGGTAGCCCCACAGTAATTACATTTTATTTGTGCCTAGCATCAAGTTTGGGTAGCCCCACAGTAATTACATTTTATTTGTGCCTAGCATCAAATTTGGGTAGCCCCACAGTAATTACATTTTATTTGTGCCTATCATCAAGTTTGGGTATCCTCATAGTATTACCTTTTGTTGGATTTCCTGACTCCACAGGCACATGAATATTATTGATTGAGCATTTATAATGCCAATGAATAATAATTTGAATAAATAAATCCACCTAAGCTAAAACTGAAATCAATAATAAGACTGATTCTACTTCATATAGTAGGGCAAGAATGAATAATTCTTAGGTAAACAAGATTATATATCCTTCCTCGTAGCTTAGGCCGCAATTATTGTTTTCTGAAAATACTCTGTCAACTGGTAGAAAATGTCCATACTGGAAGTTTCTAAGGTCAGAACCATGAATGTATCTTTAACTCAATTTGAATTAAACATGTTGACTATTAATAATGATCTGAATATTTAATCTATTATCATAGAGAAATATTGGCTTTGTATTGTGTTGTTTACAAAATAAATGTCACTGGCCAGTACAAGATTAAATTGATATAGGACAAGTCAGGTACAACCAGATGTACATATAGTCATCAAGAAAAGCCAACAAATAATATAATACAAATTATATGTACATAACACATGTGGTAGGTGGGTGTGTCCTTACAAGGTTTCCTCTGTTAACTTTATTTATGATACAGTTACCTCCCTTTGTTTGATCAATTTTGAAACTCAGCAATAGCTTTTTCTGATAAGAAGCTCATCTCAGAAACCATTCAACCGACCTTGATGTGATGTTAAATACTTAACTACTAGACTTAGATATTTATTTGAGGGTTGGCTTTATTTTTGCAAAGTTTTGGCCATTGTTGATAAATTAATATTTTTTACTTGAAAGGTTAATTTTAACCAGCATAGCTCAGGAACCATTCAACTCATTCTATTGCAATGTGTTGTGAACAGTGTATAATAGAGGTGTGTTTGTCATTTATGGGTTTTGTCTCTTTTACATCATTTTTGACAGAGTTATAGGGTTTGTCAACCAGTTCACCACCTATCTATATAATGCTTCAGTGCATGACACCTTGTAGTCATCCATCTCATTCAGGTATGAAAATAATTTCAAATTGAACATTTCCAATCAAAGAAAAAACAGAAATGGTTGCAACTGCATTTATAGCAAATACATCTGTTGTACTGTCATGTCTCATAGTAGGGAAGCATTGTTTCTTGATCTGAGCTTTCCTCATAGGAGGAAAACGTCATATCCTAATCTGGTCATGCCTCATAGCAAGTAGCATTGTGACTCAATCTGGGCATGCCTTATGGCAGGGAAGTATCATGTCTCAATGTGGTTATGCCTTATGGTAGGGAAGCATCATGTCTCAGTCTGGTCATGCCTTATGGCAGGGAAGTATCATGTCTCAATCTGGTTATGCCTTATGGCAGGGAAGCATCATGTCTCAATCTGGTCATGCCTTATGGCAGGGAAATATCATGTCTTGATCTGGGCATACTTCATATTATGGAAGTGATGTGTCTTGACCTTGGCATACCTCATAGTATAGAAGCATCATGTCTTGATCTGGGCATACTTCATATTATGGAAGTGATGTGTCTTGACCTTGGCATACCTCATAGTATGGAAGCATCATGTCTTGATCTGGGCATACTTCATATTATGGAAGTGATGTGTTTTGACCTTGGCATACCTCATAGTATGGAAGCATCATGTCTTGATCTGGGCATACTTCATATTATGGAAGTGATGTGTCTTGACCTTGGCATACCTCATAGTATGGAAGCATCATGTCTTGATCTGGACATGCATGATACTAACGAAGCATCGTGTCCTGACCTGGGATTACATAATAGAAGGGAAGCATCATGTCTTGATCTAGGCATGCCTCGTAGTAGGGAAGCATCATGTCTTGATATGGGCATACATGATAGAAGGAAAGAATCATGTCTTGATCTGGGCATGCATCAATGTATGGAAGCATCTTGTCTTGATCTGGGCATACATGATAGAAGGGAAGCATCCTGTCTTGACCTAAGTAGTAAATCAAATTAAGGAAGCATTGTATCTTGACCTTGGCATGCCCTGGTGTGGAAGCAGCTCCAGTGGTATCTTGACATAGTCAGTACTCCACAGGCAGTACCAGCAACACTGCCTCAGAATCTGACTGAACCAATGGTGTGTTGAGTCACTGAAAACAGACCCACACACAAAATGTGTAAATAATCACACAGCCATGAAAGATAGGTCACAGTGACCTACATTAGCATGGTGGTTTAGTACTCCTTAAGCTGTATGAATATATCACAGTTCATGACTGTGCATCTAAAAGTGCCTGATAACTGACCCAAACATAGAAGGTTTACATTTGTTGACACTAACAACAATGACAAATTTATATCATATAAAACAAGCTCTAGTACACTTTGTGCAGTTGAGTTTAAAGTCACTGCAGAACAGACCTAAAACTGAACTTCATACTTCATCAAAAAAATAATCAGGAAATATAGTTTTGTTTCTTTCCTTTGAAGGAATTGGTAAGTTCAGTTTTGTTTCAGTACTAATAGTTAGAGCAGTTGTTCCTAACCTTTTTCGGCCACGACCCTAAAATATAGTCTTTCAAAACCTCATGACCCCATTTCTTCATATTGATAAGTTTTTCCACCCTAAAAGGAAAATCTTGGTGACCATCCGCAGCCCTCCAGAACATCCTCATGACCCTGATTTGGATTATGACCTGGAGATTGGGAACCACTGGCTTAGAGCAATGACTTTGTTAATTTGTTTTTTGTTTACTGTATTTGACTTAGCAATTATTTTGTTAAAACTTGTCATGATGAGGTGTAATTAACACTATTCCCATTATCTTTTTATGTATGCCTGAGGAGTTAAATTCTTTTCTCCATATTTAGATTCCTTCACTATACATTCTCTCATACTCTCTGTCTCTATGCCAATATGGTTATACTGAATAATGTACAAGTAAGACCCTTGTTTGAGATTTACCCCCAAAGTTAATTGATAACAAGACAACAGGCATGAGTGGTGATAAGTTCCAAGAAAAATGATACAAATTTTAGCAGCTGATACCATTTATGGTTTGTTATGATCATGACATGTGTTATGTGTAGCTGTATTTGTTTGTAACTCCTGGTACAAGAATTTGTCTAATTTTTGTAATTTTTATTCATGACTATAAATTATTGTGATTATTTATAACTGGATTTGGTTTATGTGTATAGGGTCTCTTTTAAGATACGAAAGAACATAAAATAAATTGTGTATGATCTATAAATAGATGCTTGCGTTCATCTTGACAGTTACTAATGTCAGGTAACATTGAACAGATCAGTCAGGTACTGTCTTAGAAGAATTAAGTTAATTCCTGTTGGATGAGTTAGCTGACATGAATAGGTATTTTGAAATATTAGATTGAGTAGTAAGATCTCTCACATGGGATATATTGCAACATATAGTCATAATAGACACCTTGAAATTGTAGATAAGGAGAGAAATAAGCAATCAGATTTCATTTCTGTTTTGGAGTCATTCTTATTTCTTGTGTTCTTGTTGTAACATCAAGTTTGTAGACATGTGTTATGTTGTAAATACATATTATTTGAAAGGAAAAGACATTTGTTTGGACTGTTCATTGGAAATAGAAAGTGCTCATTAGACTATAATATTATTCTGTCACTATTGCAAATTATTCAAAGAAGTTCTGGACAATACCATTTGACAATTTTACGATTCTTAGCAGATCATTATATTTCTGGTTTTGAAGTTTATATGGATCTTTTCATTCTTTTGGACTTGAATAGAACCTTTTCAGGATTTGTTTTTGATTCACTTCATAATATTTTAAGTTATTCTCACATTTTCTTGTATAAGTTTGATAATTAAATCATTTATTACATTTAACAAAACTTGTTGGTTTTGCTTCTTTCTTTTAGTAATATATTTTTATGCAAGTTTTGACCAAAAGTAAGAGGTGTGTGTGCTTAGTTATGCATTCGTTTAATACAGTGTTTTACTTTGTAAGGCATTAGGACTATGTTGTTGTATCAATTTGATCTTTGTGTTATCAGGTATCAGTATTGAAAGATGAACTGAAGTTTCACAAGACAGTATATAACCTGCAGATCCAATACATTGAGTCACTGTTTGAAGCAATAAAGTAAGTATGTGAGATATTAATGAGCTTTCATGAGACATGTGACAGGGCACATAGGATATATCAGATATTCATCAGAGATGTGAGATGGGATATGGATTATGTGAGATTCATTGGCCTTCATCTGACATGGTATATATGGAATATTTATTAGCTTTTATGTAACATTTGATACACAGTATGTATGATCTTTATTAACTTTTATGTGACATTGAATACATGTCATGCAGTGTGATACAGGATATATGTGATATTCATCAGCTTTCATGTGACGTGGGATATTTACCAGCTTTCATGTGACACATAAATTAGTTTTGTAAAAGAAATGCTTTAAAAATAAAAATTAAATTACTGTGCTAAGTGAGCTTATGGTATGGTCCTATATACAGTATGCATCCACACTTTCTATTTTAAATCACTGGACCTATTTCAACCAAATTTTGAAAATGTATTCTTGCATGAAGGCCTTTCAAAATGGATGGATGATGTCAGTCTGCCATCAAATATAGCTAGCATTACTAAAACTAGAAAAAGCATTTAAAAAATTCTCTTTGAATGGAGGTTGATGATATTTGCTAGAAATCATCCTGGCATGGCATCTTTTAAACTTTTTAGAAATGATACCAATTTTCCATCATTATGGCCAACATTGTTAAAAATGAAACATTATTATATGATTTATAAAAAGACACTGAAAAGACTTGAACCAGGATCTTGGTATAAAGCCCATTGATAGCACTGGTCAGTTTTATATGATGTCCATGGGATAAATTTTAATACTTGATGTATGTAATTATTATGGGATAACATATCCAGTATTAAAAGTTTAGCTTATGGCCAATCATGCAAAGCTGTTTCCTGCTACCTTAAGAGGTAAAAAAAACCATAATATTTTCTTTATTTCTCACTAGATTTTCATGATCTTTAATAAGAAAATGTTTGTTTGCTCATAAATTCTTGCATAGGAGGAAACAAACATTTCTGAGATGTAACAAACTGTTAAGGTAGCAGGAAACAGCTTTGTATGATTGGCTGTAGGCTAAACTTTTAATACAGATATGTTATCCCACAATATTTCCAGGATTATTAGTGGACGTGTTATGAATATATGTCCACCTATGGTAGGTATAAGGATTGATTGCAGTGTTTTGCAGTGGGTGGAATTTCATTTGATATAATGCATACAGGCACATGGATCTTACCTGAATTTGTTTAGTGCTATCTTTTAGATTTACACAAGTGATACTGACCTGTCTTTATCAGCTACCATCATGAAAAATTTACAAACTTGTATATATAAAATATTTGACTCAGGTAGTGGTTAACAGAATTCAACCAAATTAGACAGAAAGCATCCTGGAACAAGGACCTAATTCAACCAAATTAGACAGAAAGCATCCTGGAACTAGAACCTAATTCAGCCAAATTAGACAGGAAGCGTCCTGGAACTAGGACCTAATTCAACCAAATTAGACAGAAAGCATCCTGGAACTAGAACCTAATTCAGCCAAATTAGACAGGAAGCATCCTGGAACTAGGACCTAATTCAACCAAATTAGACAGAAAGCATCCTGGAACTAGAACCTAATTCAGCCAAATTAGACAGGAAGCATCCTGGAACTAGGACCTAATTCAACCAAATTAGACAGAAAGCATCCTGGAACTAGGACCTAATTCAGCCAAATTAGACAGAAAGCATCCTGGAACTAGGACCTAATTCATCCAAATTAGGCAGAAAGCATCCTGGAACTAGGACCTCATTCAACCCAATTAGACAGAAAGCATCCTGGAACTTGAACCTATGTCAACCAAATTAGACAGGAAGCATCCTGGAACTAGAACCTAATTCAACCAAATTAGACAGAAAGCATCATGGAACTTGAACCTATGTCAACCCAATTAGGCAGAAAGCATCCTGGAACTAGGACCTATTAAAATTATACAAAATGATGCTGATCTGCCTTCAAATTTGACCACCAAAACTAACTATAGAAAAACTCTTGAATGACTTCCTGCTGAACATGTTTTGGCTATATGTGAGAGAATACATCCTGGCAAAAAGGGCTGTCAATTTTTAGCTCTACTGGTCATGGAACTTATGGTAATGAATTGTTGTCAGTTTTCTGCCTGTTAGTTAGCAAAAGTTTCTTATTGCTAGTCCTCCAAAACTATTAGGACTATCAAAATAAATCTTTGCGGAGACATTCATCCCATTGTCTGGTTTGTCCTAAATGAAAATGGAGATGTTCATACATCAAATGTGGCCACTGCAGCAGCCATACTGAAAATCTTGTTATTGCTTCACCTCCTGAATGATTGGTCATATTAACGTGTAGTTATCACTAAAAAAAGCTTCTTATGATTTCTAGTTGACCCAAATGAAAATAGTGCTGATCTGAAGTCCAATATATGGCCATCAGGATGGCCATCTTGAAAATCTTCTTATTGGTTCTTCTGAACTGAAAGACAGACACGAGGTTTTCACCAGAAGACTTGATGTCAAGTTGAAAATGGTACTAATAAGACATCCAGTATGGCTGATGCAGCAGCCATCTTTGAAATCTTTTTATCACTTTTCCTCCTGAATGAATGGAAAATTAACATGGAGGTGTCATGAAAAGAACTATTAATACGTCCTTTTGGTCTGAAATGAAATTGGTGCTGATCTGATGTCCAATATAGCCACTATGGCAGCCATCTTAAAAATCTTCATGCTCCTCCTGAATAGAAAGTCATATTGACATGGGGTTTTGCCAGAAAGACTTTAATAACTGTTTAGTGCTTGGGTATCCAGTATGGCCATCTTGAAAATGTTTTTATTGCTACTGATTCCTTAAGGTGGCACTCTACAGTTTCATATTTTGCATATGGTTAGAATTTTAAAGAAATATAATTTCCCCAGCTTTCCTCACAGTTATACTTACTATTCAAAAAAAGACCTTGTATATCTTAGGTATAGTTCAAAGAACCTTTAATTCCCTTTATTTTGGTATATGATTGATGGGTGTAATATGGGTTATAGAGTATATAGCTTGGCCTTACTCCAGATGTGCACCTTTTAAAAAAGTGCTAGCTCCACTGGTCATTTTCACTTCCTGAGCTTCAGAGGTAAATGGTATAAAAAAGAGTTGATAACTTCTTTTACATTTTATATATTTGGTAATTCATTCATTGCACTTTCAGAAGCTGGTATTGTCTAGTCTGGCAAATTTCATTTTCCCTGTTTTAATAGCTGCTGTGGATAGTATACTTTACAATAATTCAGGCTGATTTTTTTTTTAGCACAAGGGAGCAGTCATTTTAGTTAGCAGTGTGCTTAGATCATGTACAATTTCCAAATGTACAATATCCAAAGATATTGAACCCTACATGAAGAAAGTTTTACAAATGCATGTATAAAATACAGGCCACCTAGAAAACCCAAAATGTCTGATTCCCAGCATGGTTCATTGTTTTCATTCATCAAATACTGGCTGGTAATAGTGATGATGACAATAATATTTCAAGTTATGAAGTATATTGGATTATTGCAGCTGGAAAATTGTTAATGGAGATACCAGTGAATGATTTTGAGTCTGAAAATGGTGTTAAATACAAGTCAGATGTACATGTTGGATGGACAAAAACAGGGCATGATGGTCAGTCTCCTTTCAGTGGTATTTAGAAATTAGATGTAGAAAGAGGGCATGATGGTCAGTCTCCCTTTCAGCATTATTTAGAAATTAGATGTAGAAGAGGGCATGATGGTCAGTCTCCCTTTCAGCATTATTTATAAATTAGATGTAGAAAGAGGGCATGATGGTCAGTCTCCCTTTCAGCATTATTTAGAAATTAGATGTAGAAAGAGGGCATGATGGTCAGTCTCCCTTTCAGCAGTATTTAGAAATTAGATGTAGAAAGAGGGCATGATGGTCAGTCTCCCTTTCAGCAGTATTTAGAAATTAGATGTAGAAAGGCCAGAATACTGAGCCTAATGAAAGTACAGACAATTTAAAAGTAGAATGAAAAACAAAACAAAATTAAGAAGTAAAGATATTTGTTTGACTACCTCTGTCTGCATAAGCTGACTATGGCATTGATTGACTAAAAACCTTAATACAGCATTATGGAACTAATGAGAAATCTGGCATAGTAGGCATTAAACTACTGATTCAAGAAGTAGATTTGCATTAGTGAAAAATCCTATTTGGAGCAGATGTATCCAAAAGATAATATCTTTGAGCTCTAGAAAAGTCTAGAAATTTCTAAATAAAGCCACAAAGATCAGTTTCCCAACATCTTCAGGCTGACAAAACTAGCTATGCATATGTCCCGTCAGAAGGAAGCACAGAAAAATATTCATACACAGATAAGGAATAGACTTAAAAATGATCAACAGATTATTACTTATACAACTAGAGGTGACATTTTTAAAGATTTTGATTTCAGTAGAGCTCTAAAAACGTGGAGTATTGAAGTGTTAGATAAATATTGAACCATGACTGTTTCCTCCTGCCCCCTCCTTCTTTTCTACTCTCCCTTTCTTTTGGTGACAAAGGGCGAAGTCCCTCTTAAAATAAAATCCTGGCAGCCTCTCTCATTAAATTGTACATGGGGAACAAATTTGGAATTTCTCTTTTTATGCAGAGATATTTAACTAATGAAAGAATGTGCTGATGGAATAAATAAAATTGCCACAAAATCAGCAAGGGGGCAGATTTCAAACAGCTGAAGTTTTTCACCTTGTATAAAAGTTTAAAAAAATAATAGTAGTGGGTGTTGTCAGTAGTTTTCCTTCTTCACTAATAAATACAAGTACCTGTGGCCAAAGTAGTCTTTTTCATGTGCAGGAAGTACAGTGTGATAGATTTTGTTAGTATTCATCCTCATTCCCATGCCTAGATTTGTTCTAGATGAGGCTTTCTTGGCACAATGAAATTGCTTTATTTCTTCTGTTTTAAAGATAACATCGTAATGTCGTCAGAGTTTAAGCCGACATGAAATTGGTGATGTTTTCAAAGCATTCATGCAGAGCAAAATAAAGGACCTGGTGGCTGAAGTGAGTTAAATGGAGCCACCATTAAATAGCCTAAAATGCTGAATAAAACTCACTGACAACAAACAAGTAATCAGTTTGAAGGTATTTTTGTTTTCTTGTCATTGATGAGAATTGCATATAAATATATGATAATTTTATCTCTATCTTTAATCTGCATACTGGAGATACCACCATTATGTCAACATACATAAAAGGGCATCAACTACCTTTCAAAGATGGAAAGACCATCACTTGTATCGATATGTATTATATCGCTGGCTGCATATCTTGAATCATATCGATATGTATTATATTGCAGGCTGCATATCTTGAATCATATCGATATGTATTATATCGCAGGCTGCATATCTTGAATCATATCGATATGTATTATATCACAGGCTGCATATCTTGAATCATATCGATATGTATTATATCGCAGGCTGCATATCTTGAATCATATCGATATGCGGCACATGTTTATCTTTCAATGTAATAACCAGTGAGGAAACCCAGGGTAATTCTTTTTCTTTAAAATTGTAACCTTATGCAAAATATGAAACTGTAGAGTGCAACCTTAGTATGGTTGTTTTGAGAGAAATAATGCACCTTCAAAGTGAAGCGCTCACAGCATAACTAAAGGGAGCTAACTCCAGTAATATGCACACACACACACACACACACACACACACACACACACACACACACATAATGAGAATAGGTTTTGATACTGTGCATGTGTGCTTTTTAATAATAAGCTTCAACCACATGACATTTTCCACATACAGTTTTTAAACTTAACAATAATAAGTTGATTATAGAGGTAAGGAAAATACAGGTCTAGTTTCTTCACTTAACATTTAACAATACAAATATGGGTGACTAGATACAAAATATGAATGCTAATATTGTGCTCAGAAATGTGTGACTGCAAGATATAAATGACTTCCTGCTGTACAGTATATTACATTGCATGTGACATTGCTGGTTGTAAATGATTTGTTTTCTGTTTTCCAGAGAAGGGTATTCTAGGTTTGAAGATTCTACAAATGAAACCATAGTCAGACCTTTAAAAGGTACGAAGACAACAATCATTATTATCCAGATAAAAAAATTGACTCACTGATCTACTTTCTGTG
This sequence comes from Sinohyriopsis cumingii, assembly GCA_028554795.2. NCBI lineage: Eukaryota > Metazoa > Mollusca > Bivalvia > Unionida > Unionidae > Sinohyriopsis > Sinohyriopsis cumingii. The sequence goes on from CM068827.1 coordinate 26,503,778, forward strand.
TCTTATAAAATAAAAAAATGCTTTGAGCTTGTGTGCAGGCTGTTGTTTCAGTAACTTTTCACCAGTTGCCACCAGAATTACATTGAAGTTGCATCCTGGAATAATGATGTGTCATATGCCAAAACTGGTTCACAGTGACCTACTTTGTACAGTTAATTTAACACTGTATGTTAGGTACTCACTTACCCCGCACAAACGTAAATCACTAACAACATTTTCGAAACCATATCAGGAACAGAATCAAATATTTATATTGTCATGTCAGTGGAACAGAACTGCTTATTGACCATCTTGAGCCTTTCTAGATTTAGTGATATTGGTAATACGTGTATGTATAGGAGCACATGTATACAACCACCTGAATATATTCCATTTGTTTCTTGCATCTGCTGCACTGTGAGTTCTTTTTGTTTACAAATCTGACATTTTCTTGGTTTCATGGTTTCATGCTGCAAGCCACAAATTGAACACACATCATGAAATGTTTTTGCCATCTTCTTATGCTAATGACAAATTGAATCAATCAACATGGAAAGCTTTTGCCATCTCTGTCATACTAATAATAGATTGAACTAATCGACATGAAATGCATTTGCCATCCATCTCATACTAATAACAAGTTAAACTATCGACATGAAATGCTTTTGCCATTTATCTAATACTAATGACAAATTGAACTAACCAACATGAAACGCTTTTGCCATCCATCTCATACTAATGACAGATTGAACTAATGGACATGAAATGCTTTTACCATCTGTTTCATACTGATAGCAAATTGAACTAATTGACATGAAATGCTTTTGCCATCCATCTCTTACTAATGACAAATTGAACTACTCAACAGGAAGTGCTTTTGCCATACAACCCACACAATTCAGATGCATCTCCACCAAATTAAAAAAAACAATAAAACTGTATTTCTTGCACCTCTCTAAAAGAAATGATGCCCACAAAAATAAATACATTGACAGTATTACAGATTTCATAGTCAGCCCATTATGGCACATAATATTTCACTCTTGATAAAATACCATCTATCTTTTGTGATCTATAGTACTTTTTTAAAATATGTGGTCCATACTTTATGGCTCATAATACTTTACTGTTTATAAAATGACTAGTCCATCCTTTAGGGCTCATAACGCTTCACTGTTTATAAAATGACTAGTCCATCCTTTAGGGCTCATAGTACTTCACTGTTTATAAAAGTACGAGTACATCCTTTAGGGCTCATAATCCTTCACTGTTTATAAAATGACTAGTCCATCCTTTATGGCTCATAATGCTTCACTGTTTATAAAATGACTTGTCCATCCTTTAGGGTTCATAATACTTCACTGCTTATAAAATGACTAGTCCATCCTTTAAGGCTCATAATGCTTCACTGTTTATAAAATGACTAGTCCATCCATTAAGGGCTCATAATGCTTCACTGTTTATAAAATGACTAGTCCATCCTTTAGGGCTCATAATGCTTCACTGTTTATAAAATGACTAGTCCATCCTTTATGGCTCATAATCGTTCACTGTTTATAAAATGACTAGTCCATCCTTTAGGGCTCATAATGCTTTACTGTTTGTAAAATGACTAGTCCATCCTTTATGGCTCAAAATGCTTTACTGTTTATTAAATGACTAGTCCATCCTTTATGGCTCATAATGCTTTACTGTTTATAAAAAGACTAGTCCATCCTTTAGGGCTCATAATACTTCACTGTTTATAAAATGACTAGTCCATCCTTTAGGGCTCATAATGCTTTACTGTTTATAAAAAGACTAGTCCATCCTTTATGGCTCATAATACTTTACTGTTTATAAAATGACCAGTCCATCCTTTAGGGCTCATAATACTTCACTGTTTATAAAATGACTAGTCCATCCTTTATGGCTCATAATCCTTCACTGTTTATAAAATGACTAGTCCATCCTTTAGGGCTCATAATGCTTCACTGTTTATAAAATGACTAGTCCATCCTTTAGGGCTAATAATTCTTCACTGTTTATAAAAAGACTAGTCCATCCTTTAGGGCTCATAATGCTTCACTGTTTATAAAATGACCAGTCCATCCTTTAGGACTCAATAAGTCTAGCCTTTATGGCTCTTAATACTTCACTGTTTATAAAATGACTAGTCCATCCTTTAGGGCTAATAATACTTCACTGTTAATCAACGGACTAGTCCATCCTTTAGGGCTCATAATACTTCACTGTTAATAAACGGACTAGTCCATCCTTTATGGCTCATAATGCTTTACTGTTTATAAAAAGACTAGTCCATCCTTTAGGGCTCATAATACTTCACTGTTTATAAAATGACTAGTCCATCCTTTAGGGCTCATAATACTTCACTGTTAATAAACGGACTAGTCCATCCTTTATGGCTCATAATCGTTCACTGTTTATAAAATGACTAGTCCATCCTTTAGGGCTCATAATACTTCACTGTTTATAAAATGACTAGTCCATCCTTTATGGCTCATAATGCTTTACTGTTTATAAAATGACTAGTCCATCCTTTATGGCTCATAATCCTTCACTGTTTATAAAATGACTAGTCCATCCTTTATGGCTCATAATGCTTTACTGTTTATAAAATGACTAGTCCATCCTTTATGGCTCATAATCCTTCACTGTTTATAAAATAACTAGTCCATCCTTTATGGCTCATAATGCTTCACTGTTTATAAAATGACTAGTCCATCCTTTAGGGCTAATAATGCTTCACTGTTTATAAAAAGACTAGTCCATCCTTTAGGGCTCATAATGCTTCACTGTTTATAAAATGACCAGTTCATCCTTTAGGACTCAATAAGTCTAGCCTTTATGGCTAATAATGCTTCACTGTTTATAAAATGACCAGTCCATCCTTTAGGACTCAATGACAAGTCCAGCCTTTATGGCTCATAATGCTTCACTGTTTATAAAATGACTAGTCCATCCTTTAGGGCTCATAACGCTTCACTGTTTATAAAATGACTAGTCATCCTTTAGGGCTCATAATACTTCACTGTTTATGAAATGACTAGTCATCCTTTAGAGCTCAAAATGCTTATATTATTGTGATCATAGAGAGGCTTGTAAAATGTGAGATCTGCAGCTATGAATGAGATACCTTGCATCTGATTGGCTGATCTTTTTTTAGTTAGTCACTAAATCTAGAGAACATATTTCTCAGGCATTTTCCAGACAACATGGTAAATGGATTTATATTATCAGGATGAGGATGACTTGGTAAATGGATTTATATTATCAATATATTGGATGACTTGGTAAATGGATTTATATTATCAATATATTGAATGACTTGGTAAATGGATTTATATTATCAATATATTGGATGACTTTGTAAATGGATTTATATTATCAGGACCTTGGATGACTTGGTAAATGGATTTATATTATCAATATATTGGATGTCTAATGTATCAGCTAGATAATGTGTATATTAATTATGCAGTCATCTTTTTAATAAATTTTCAATGATATATTTTTTGTGGAATAGATAAAATCAACATAACATAAGGTTTGGGAGATAGTTTACATAGGTTGTGTTCTTACTACATGGCACAAATCTGCTTAGTAAAATGGTCCACTGTTATGTAAGCCAAGTGAGCAATATCAATCAGACTCACTTTGGCCTCTTGATTTTATAGTAGAGTCAACTTAGTTCAGCATCTCAGTGACACAAGGTGCCTAAATATGAATGAGAATTTTCACTGAGGTAATCTTAGAAAGATATTAGTTATGTCGTCTGAACTTTATGAGATGTGAACGTGATCTTTGCTTGTATCCTTTTTAGACTGTTAGTGTAATTTTTAAAGTAAAGAAACAGATGGATTTTTTCCAAGTTTGTTTCAATAGTAAAGGTGCTTCACTGACACAAGTCAGAATTAAATAACAGATGAACATTAATCTGTATTTTTTAAAATTACCTTTAAATGTAGCCTATTCCAAACTTGTGATGATTTTGGATTTAAGAAAACAATTCAAAGCTTCTTAATATCTTTATTTGTATACATCTAATTATTTATAATGCTGTCAGCAGTTATGTATCGCAGTTACTTCATTATACCCCTGTTACAGCATTATACCTCAGTTACATCAGTATACATCAGTATACCCCAGTTACATCATTATACCCCCATTACATCATCATGATAGCATTATACCTGTTATATCATTATACCCCAGTTACAGCATTATACCCCATTATGACATCATACCTCATCTGTAGCATTATACTGTACCCTAGTTACATCATTATACCCCTGTTACAGCATTATACCCCAGTTATATCATTATTCCCCAGTTACAACATTATGCCCCACTTACAGCATTATACCCCATTACACCATTATACCTCAGTTACATAATTATACCCCCAGTATATAATTATACCCCTGTTACAGCATTATACCCCAATGATAGCATTATACCTGTTACATCATTATACCCCAGTTAAAGCATTATATACCCATTACAGCATCATACCCCAGTTACATCATTATACCCTATTTACAGCATTATACCCCCATTATTACATCATTTGTCATTTACAGCATTATGCCTCCATTACATCATACCTCATCTATAGCATTTTACCCCATTTACAGAATTATTCCCCCATTACAGCATTATACCCCATTTACAGCATTATACCCCAGTTATAGAATTATACCCCCATTACATCATCATACTTCATCTATAGCATTATACACCATTTACAGCATTATAGACCATTTACAGCATTATAACTCCATTATGACATCATACCTCATCTATAGCATTATACCCCATTTACAGCATTATAACTCCATTATGACATCTTACCTCATCTATAGCATTATAACCCATTTACAGCATTATACCCCATTTACAGCATTATAACTCCATTCTGACATCATACCTCATCTATAGCAGTATACTCCATTTACAGCATTATAATTCCATTATGACATCATACCTTAGCTATAGACCATTTTACAGTTATTATCTCCCCTTGAAAACACCAGAGGGTGTCTCAGTGCAACCGACTTCCAGATAGTTCAGTCAATAAAGATGGCAGATGTAGATCAAGAAAATGTGACAGACCGCTCACATTCCGCAAGCAAGATCGATATCTCACTATCTTAAAAAGAAATTCTATCAATATTTGATCAATTGTTTTTACATCTTTTATATTTTTCACTAACTTGCACTGTTCCCATTTGAAAACTTCGTTTTCTTTCCATTACTACCCCATGCTCTAGTTTGTATTATTTGATTGTGCAAAAGTGTATTGCTGCATTCAAAAGATTGTTAATGCAATTTATCTCGCTTGAAGAATAATGAAAATATGTTTATTTTTTACTACAGCTTTAATCATTGTAGTTACTGGCAGTTTAATGACAACAAGAAAAAATTCTAACTTTTCAAGGTTCTTTTATTATTGATTTAGTCTGTTGCATTTCTGTTAATGTTCATTATATTTTTCATGAAATAACTTGAGTTATATCTAGAAAGGATATATTTTTTCAAAATGCACAAATGTCATTCATGCTTGAACAGAATGGTGCATGTACAAGTCTCCTTGATGATTATTTTAATTTTGTTTCCTTGAACGGTTGCAATTTTTAGATTATACAATTTGGACAAATATCGATGTTAGACACTATGCATGTATAGGACATTTGTGGTTCTCACCTATCTGCCAGTATGTCTGTCTGTCTGTCAGTGTCTGTCTGTCTGTCTCATTTCATCTAGTGCATGGGTATATATATGCTTGAATGAATGTGTTTTCGCATACTTATATTACATAAACATACTTGTGATTGAAAACGAGTACACAATGGTGCTAAGATAGAATGAGTGACTGATAGATAAAGATAACAAATATGAATATTTGTATCCATTTATTATTGACTTGAAGAGCATGTTCTTACAAACAGTCTCTTTTCTAAATCATACTGTCTGCAATTTTACATCCGGTCACGTAGATCAATATTGATTTAAAAGGCAAACCAAAGTAATAGGACGGAATCTGTGAAATAATTGAATCTTTTAAACTTACATATTTAATGCAAGGAAAGTTAAACTGAATGAAACTAATTTCAAGAAGCCTGTTCCAGATGAATTTGCTGATGGCTATCAGAAATGTTGTCTAAAGACCCCAGCAAACTTGTCAACGTGTCAGCATAAGCAAAGAAAAATCATGCTTAAAGTTATTGCATGCACCATCCGATACTTGATGTTCCAAGTTTTGAGAAAACCAGTGAGGAATGTAAATAATTAAATATTAAGCTGAATGAATGCATGGCTATAATTGACTGGACATAGCAAGAAAAAATATGTATATGAGGAAGTACTTTTATGATTGCTTAAAGATGGGAGAACTCCTCCAAAAAGAAAATGAGACCAAAAAATGTCATTGGGCATGTTAATTAGTCTGAATATTATACGATATTTACACCCAAGTATGAATAAATATTCCATCTACATTAATTCTTATCCTTTTTCTTTATGATATCTAATGTAATTATTGCTTTGTTAAGTTCCTCTGAATACATTAATATACTGTGTTCCATTTTAAAAAAACATTTTTGGTTTAAAATAGTCAGCATTACAGATCAGCTGACGTATCAGACTTGTGTTATAATTTTCTTATTGAACTCATGTTATAAATAAACTATTAAACTTGAGAAAATAACTGAAAATGAAGGATGTATAAACTTATGAAAAATGCAAATTGTTAAGATGGTTTTCGTTAAAGTTATGCAGCCAAAAATGTGCAATAAATGTTTAAAATCGGAGAGTAAAGTAAAATGTTCCTACAAAGGTATCTGAAGTTATGGATAATGAATCTATATTATCTGGTATAATATAAATATGGACAGTGTATTTAATTTAATTATTTGATATTATTTAAGTATGGACAGTAAATATTATTTAATTTTCCGATATAATGTAAGCATGGACACCGAATCCAATTATCTGATGTAATGTCTTTAATTATACTCCTAGTATGAACAAAAGATGTCAGACATATATAATTTATTCATTGATTTAACCATAATGATCTGTAAGTACAGCTAAGGTTCCTTCCTTTGTTGACTTTATAAAACAGTGTGAAATTCTGAACTATCTGGAACTGGAAATTTTTTGTGGGCATGCGCAGTGGAGCTAAGGGAAGTAAAACCCTCTATAGCATTATGACCCATTTACAGAATTATATCCCAGTGATAGCATTATACCCCATTTGCATCATTATACCCCAGTTACAGCATTATACCTCCCGTTATGACATCATACCCACTTACAGGATTATACCCCCATTATGGCATTATACCTCATTTACAGCATTATACCTCATTTACAGGATTATACCCCCATTATGGCATTATACCTCATTTATAGCATTATACCTCATTTACAGCATTATACCCCTTTTACAGCATTATACCTCATTTACAGCATTATACCCCTTTTACAGCATTATACCTCATTTACAGCATTATACCTCATTTACAGCATTATACCTCATTTACAGCATTATACCCCTTTTACAGCATTATACCTCCCATTATGGCATCATACCCACTTACAGGATTATACCCCCATTATGGCATTATACCTCATTTACAGCATTATACCCGTTTTACAGCATTATACCCTAGTTATAGAATGATAAGGGTTCAAGAGCTGTATTTATCTGTCTCTCTAATTTTTTATTATTATTTATTATCTTATTTATCAACATTCCTATCTACCAGCCTTTGTGTCTGTTTGGATACTTGCATACATGTGTGTGTATGTATGTATGTATGTATGTATGTATGTATGTATGTATGTATGTATGTTTGTTTGTTCATTCATTTGTTCGTTTGTTCATTCGTTCATTCATTTGTTTGTTTACCTGTCTCTCAACCAACCTATCCATCCATCTACTAAATGGTTGATTCATGAGGACATTTCTGGATTCAAAAACATTCTTCTCGAGTTCCAGTGCAGAAAGCACCAACCTTCCAATAAAAACAATAGCACATTTCTAAGTCCTGATGTGCTATAATTATACTGCACATTTAGAATGACATAATCATGTTGGACTTGTTTTGCCAGACAGTATTTAAGACAGACTTTTCCTTATTATGGCCCTGCTGAAAAAGTCACTGGAGCCCTATAGTAATTACATCCATCTGTCCACCCATCAATAACGTCCATAATATAACTTTAAGTAGTTATTGTTGGATTTTAACCAAATTTGCTCTGCACTTAATATTAAAGAGACCTTGAAGCAGAGACTTTAGTCCTTGTTTGCTCTACCTCCTGATATCTGCAGCAAAACTGTACTGGGAATGTTTAAATTTCATCCAAATTTGGCATGTAGATTTATATTGTGGAATTGTTCTGTTTTTTAGTCTTCTGTGATATCATTTAATAGACTTACAACATATTCTTTACTTTGATTTACACAGCATAGCTTTAGATCTTTAATATTGATGAAACCATGATTAGATTATATTTTTAGCATTCCACATCATCTTTTTCTGGAGTTATGGTCCCTGAAAGGTCTTTCTTCTCAATCTGATTTCCACAGCATAACTTTACCAAAGTTTGTTGATTTTCAACCAGATTTAGCATGCTACTTAATATTGATAAGATCTTGCATGGTTTTCATTTACAGGATTCCATGCTTTTATTTACAGGATTTGTGTTTCCTAATTGCCCTTCCCTCTGATTTGGTTTCTGCAGGATAACTTTACTAAGCTTTATTGGCAGTAAACCAGATTTCATGTGGAGTTTGATATTGATGAGTCCACATCATTATGAATTATGACCCCAGGTTAACTGTCCTTATTACTTTGATTCCAACACCATAACTTTTTACTTAGAAATGTTTGATTTCAGCTAAATTTATCATTCTTTTTTTATGTTGATATGACCATGAACAAGTTGGATTTCCAACAGTCCATGTTGTCATTTAGAGGAGTTATTGCCCCTAATTAGTAATTGTACTGAACAACGCCCTCAATTATACATCCATTACTAATAGCTATGTTTTTACTGGCAGTGGAGATTTTTTGTTTTCTGTCCATTCAGACATTCTGGAAGCTTACATGCAGCTTAACAGCTCAGCATCAGAGGAAGCTCTTAGAGATTTTCTCACCAAATTCAAAGACAACGCAGCTCAGGTACCTTGTGACACACTTAATGATTTGGCTTCAGTTTCTTTTTCCTTTTTTTTCATTCTTCATCTCTGTCACCTTTGTTTTTTACTCTGTGTTCAAGTGTCCATTATGTGTAACGGTCTTCTGATTTTTTTTACATAAATGTGCCAATAGGAATTACTTTGTTCCTACAGGTATTTTTAGACAGTTCAATCCAAATATGCCTTGATTTCACCAGCATGTTGTAAGTCTAGACTTAAGTCATGTGATTAGTCATTTTTAAATATGACTTAAATTGCAGCCATAGAGATTGCTAGTTTTTGAACTTAAAATTTAAGTCTAAGATTAAGTTTTGTTGGTAAAAATCAGGCTTGGTGATGTTTTATTTGAGAAAGGTTTTCCTACATGCAGCAAGAATGTATTTATGTTAACAAATGTTAACAAAATCTGAAAATACATGGGAATTTTCTTTGAGACAAAGTTGAATCATTCAAGGGACACAGTAAATTATACTTACCAAGCTGAACATTGTACTTTTGGGATAATCACCGTAAGTCTCCTCAGTCTTTGTTACATGTCTTTAATATACTTAGCATGCTGAACAATAACTTGTCCTTATAATAACAATCTCCATAACTTGTCCTTATAATAACAGTCTCCATAACTTGTCCTTATAATAACAATCTCCATAACTTGTCCTCATAATAACAATCTACATAACATGTCCTTATAATAACAATCTCCATAACTTGTCCTCATAATAACAATCTACATAACTTGTCCTTATAATAACAATCTACATAACTTGTCCTCATAATAACAATCTCCATAACTTGTCCTTATAATAACAATCTCCATAACTTGTCCTCATAATAACAATCTCCATAACTTGTCCTCATAATAACAATCTACATAACTTGTCCTTATAATAACAATCTACATAACTTGTCCTCATAATAACAACTACATAACTTGTCCTTATAATAACAATCTACATAACTTGTCTTTATAATAACAATCTCCATAACTTGTCCTCATAATAACAATCTACATAACTTGTCCTTATAATAACAATCTACATAACTTGTCCTCATAATAACAATCTACATAACTTGTCCTTATAATAACAATCTACATAACTTGTCTTTATAATAACAATCTCCATAACTTGTCCTTATAATAACAATCTCCATAACTTGTCCTTATAATAACAATCTACATAACTTGTCCTTATAATAACAATCTACATAACTTCTTTGAGATTCTTAAAGGTTTCCTTCATGAACATGTGCCCATCTAAAATTTCTCTTTCAGAGCATGTTAAAATAACCGAGATGATGAAAGTGACAGACATCTTTTGATAATATCATTTAAGCTATCAGGACTGTTTAATTAAAATAGATTTGGTTTCAGTGATCATCAGTTAGAAAGAAGAACAGTCTCATCTTGAATACCTGCTTCATTTTGAATAATAGGGCATCGGTCCCTCCAAGGAGCTCTAATTTTATCAGGGCTTTAATATAGGGCTATGGCCCCTCCAAGGAGCTCTAATTTTATCAGGACCTTAATATAGAGCATCGGTCCCTCCAAGGAGCTCTAATTTTATAAGGACCTTAATATAGGGCATCGGTCAATCCAAGGAGCTCTAATTTTATCAGTACGTTAATGTCACTAAATTTCTTGAACATAACATCTAAACTCCTGACTTATAAAGAGAAAAAATAGGTACCATAATGTAAAGTTCTCACCTTCTTTAAAAAATTTCATTAGTTTTATGGCAGCTTATGTTTAGAAAATTTTAAAAAATTCCATGATTCCTGCTTTAATGTTGGCATACTTTTTTAATTCAATTTTTTAAAAAATTTTCTTGTACAAAAATATGTAATGATTCTGGGTCAGAGTCAGTAGTTTTGGAAATAACTGTGTGACCAGACTAAAGAGTTTTTCTACAGTTGCAGAATTTTTTATACTATATTTGGCAGATTTTGCCTCATAAAACTTGTGGAATCTTTAATATTAATAATTGTTATATTGATCAACCTCATGCTGCTAATAAAACATTTTCCTTTCTTTATTAGATCATCATTATTCTAACCAGTTTTAGCTTGGCAATGAATCAATTAAGCATCCATTTTTGACTCGCTATAAATTACATCATGATGATGATATGAAATTGCAAGGTGGTATGTATGTCATAAGGGAGGCAACTTTGTAGTGCACCTTTGTTGTTAGAATGCAGTGGAAATAAGCTTGCATAAAGCTTATGAGTTATTAGGTTGTGGATGGTAGGGAATATTTTGATGAATTTTTAAAAAAAAATTATATTATGTTCATGTATTCACCTTGAAATTACCAGAAGAGAATTGTAAGATACTGGTTATTAAAATAATTTGGAGTTTAGTTTATAATTCACCAAATATACAGTATATTCTCACTTACAGAGTTCAAATGCAAACTGCACAGACACTGATCTACCATCATTTCATGTGCTGGCAGATCTAGGTTTATGCAGTTTGTTAGGAGCAGTAAGGAATAAACAACATAGACCCTGATTTTGCAGTGCATTATATGATGGCAGATCAGGGTTAATGTTGTTTACAGTTGGACACAACTTGTTAGCATGTATATACTGTATTTGCATATGAACAGAAAGGAAACAGCTTGTACCAAGATCTGCCATCACATAATGCACCATCTGATCTGGGTCAGTGCAGTCTTTTATGACTGATCAGTAAAACAAACAAAATAGACCCTGATCTGCTGGCACATTATGCAATGGTAGATCAGACTGTATGTAGTCTGGACCTGAATTGTGACAGTATGTAGTAAATTTTACTGTTTCATTCCAGCTTCAAGATATTGTAGATAATCTTGGATTTCCAGCCAACTCAAAAGAAGGTATAACATGCTTTATTTACATAAAGTGTTATTGACTCTCATATCCTAGTTTACTTTGATATACTCATTCACTTGTGAGTGTTCTGTTATCAGAGAATTTCCAAGTATTTCAGAAGAACAGCAAGAGAGATGCAACTTTTTAAAGGCAATGGTTAGAAAGAAATTGAGAAGTTGTAAATTTCAGTAATATTAAATGTTTTTTCAGACTCAAGTATCAAATCAAGATATACTTGATTAAACTGTAAAACTGACTGCATGATCAGGGTTCAGTTGATTAAACTAAAACTTTGGTGATTTCATGTGTTAATTTTCTGACTGCTTGATCAGGCTCCATTTATTTTGGAGTTCAAATGGCTTTTAGAACAAGTGAACTCACGGTATGGTTCTTTTGCATTGTCCATTCTCCATTGGCAATTGCTATTTTTAACTTCTTCTCAAATACCACTGGATCAGTTTCATCCAAGCTTGTCACAGAATATCCTTGCATGAAAACCTTTCAGGTATGTATAGATGATGCCAATTAGTCATCAAATATGGCCATGATTACCAACAAATATTTATACCTAAACATGACTTCCCCAAAACCATTGAACAGAATTTAATGAAATTTGACAGAAAGCATTTTGGCATGAAGACCTATAAAGTTTGTGCAGATGATGCAGATTTGCTATCAGTTATGGTCACCATTACTAAAATTAGATAAACCCATAAACTTTATAATAAAAAAGACACTCAACCAAATTTGAACAAATTTTACAAACAGCATCCTGGTATAAAGGTGTTTGATACAGATGATGTTGATCTGCTGTCAAATATGGATGCCATTAATAAAAAGGAAAACATTTAAATGACTTTTTTTTTTTTTTAAACTGTGGTAAAGAATTTGACCATATCTTAGAGAAGGCATAATTTGAGAATGCATTCTGACACAAAGGCCATCCCAATTTGTACAAAATGATGCCTATCTGCCATCAAATATGGCCACTATTACTAAAAACAAAAATCTTTAAAAGACTATCTTTCTCAAAAACAGACAAGAATAATTTGATCAAATTTGATGGAAATCATTTTTTCATAAAGGCCTTTCAAATTTATATAAATGGTGCCAATATGCAATTGAATATGACCAACATTACTAAATGTAGAGAAAAAAAATCTTCAAACAATTTCTTACAAAAACTGCATTTCAGAATTTGAGCAAGTTTGACATTAAGCACTCTGTCATAAAGGTCTTTTAAGTGTCACAAATGATTTAAATCTGCCATCAATCTACAGTTACTAGAAATAGAACACAAGTCCTTCAAGAAAGGACTGTTTGCTCTACCAGCCAAACCTTGCATGACCTTAAATAAGGAAGTCAAAATTGTTACTTAAATTAGATGAATTTTCAGCAAGGTATAACAAAATTCCATGTACTGATACTGTATACATAGAAATGTGCATTAAAAATGTTATGAAGTGTGATCTGAGACTAAAGCAGTGAAGACAGTTAATATTTTGAATTAAAAGTAAATTATACTTAGGACTTAATTACCTTCAGTACAGTTTCACAAACTGCAGTTCTAAACCAGATGAAGCTCAAGGGCTTCTTGCCAGATTTCAAAACATAATCTTGGGGTTCATTTTATTTTGTTTCTTTGTTTCATTAATTTCAAGTGTTGATGGCAATCATCTCCCAAATCATTATGACATGATGTCCAATAAATATAATCTGCTTTGGAATATTTTCTTCTATTCTGACTGTTTAACTGTTTTAAGAGTCTTTCATTTTCAAAAGTGCATTAGACAGAATAAGAATTCTTTTGGTAAAAAAATCATATTGTCAGCATGACCATCCACCAGGAAGAGTAGCGATGGCAGCCAAATTGGAGATCAGATAAGCACTATTTTTATTGATGGCAGCCGTATTGGAGGTCAGATTTTTTAAATTTAGGAAATGATATTTAATCTTTCATTGAAAACCCCATGTTGATAATAACATCCATTCAGGAAGAGGAGCTACAAGATTTTCAAGATGGTCATCAAATTAGTTGCTATAACAGTATTGGATGTCTTACCATTTTCATTTAGATACAACTATACCTTGAGATGAATTTATCTTTAAATTTTGGTAACAATCCGTGAAGTAGTGTAGGAGGAGTAGTAATAACACACTTGTGCTAATAGTTTCATGAAGACTAGTCTTTCCCATAAGCACTGCACAACAATTTTATCAAAAGTTTGGAGGTCACATTGACATAATTTTGCATTTAGGACTAGTTACATACAGCGAGATGTGTTTTAGTGAAAACTACATGTCAGTATTGCCATCTCTACTTGGGACATCAGGATGGCCATCAAGACTCTTATGTTAAAAGTCTGACTGACTCCATGCTAGTTATATTGTTTGTCAGATCGGAATCATTTTCATCGAGTACCAACCAGTTAGGAAAAGATGTCTTTTGGTGACAACCCTATGTAGCTAGGAGAAATAGTAATAAAAAGATTTGGCAGCCATTTTGAAGATCTAATTAGCACCACTTTCAAGTATACAAGAATTTTAAGGTAGCTGCTGCGGTGACCATACTTGATATTTGAGGGGTACCATTTTCATACAGGTCCAACTAGACCTTGGGATGAGTGTGTTTGTTAAGTTTTGTTGCAGTCCTCCCACTAAGAAACTTGTGCTAACAGATGCCTGTCAGACACATGATGACAGGCAGACACCTTATGTCAGACACAAGATGATGGACAGGTGATGGATGAAAGGCATCACATATGCTCTTCTGTGACCAGTAATATGAAGTGTATAAAAACTTCTATATGGTTGAGAGTATCAAACTGACCAATATTTATTGGCCTTTCAGTTAGATATTTATAGGTGAGTACCATAATCTCAGGCCCACTTGGGCCTCATGTTATACTTCATTTCCAGAAAGTTATTTTTTCTCAGACTGAAAATTATATGACTTGCATAGTATAATTTGTTAATTGTTATTATTCATCATTGTCTACCAGGTGGTTCCTTGTTGTCAGGTTATGGGGAGGAGTTCTTCCGATCCTTGGACAACCTTGTCTATGACTGCCAAACATGTAGAGAGAAGGAGGCAGAACGAATGGAAGAGCTACAAACCCAGAACTCCAAACTGGTGAAGGAGCTTCAAGATCTCCTTGAAGAACAGGAATCGAAACAGCGTGACCTAAATAAAGCCACATCAGTGGAGGATGTGTCCATGTCTTCAGTCACATCCAGGAAAAACTCACCACCATGTCAAGCACCAACAAATAAAACATCCTCATCTAAACCCAACATTGATAATACTGTTCATTTTAATTGTCAGGAAGATGTGACATGTTTCATACATTCTGAAAGTTCTAAGCATGATAGCTTAGCCTCATTTGATCTCAGTGAAGATCCAAAAATAGGTTTTGGATTTCCAACTAAACAGATAAAAGAGAAATCTGATCATCATCAAAGGTGTGACAGGGAAAAATCAGATGATATCCTCTCTAAAATGTCTTCCTTATCTTTATCACCATCTGAAAGTGTGTCAAGACTTAATGACCCTACAAAAGCAAAAGAAGCAATTCAAACTGAGAATATGGAAATTGTTGGATCAGATGCTGCTGCATCAAATAAATGGCCACCCACATCAAAAGTTACAAGAGGAATAACAGATAGTGGTGCACCGAAACCTCAAAAGAAATTAAATTATGTTCCAAATACATTTGTTCCCAACAGGACTCTAAGATTGCGAAGGTCAGGGAGTTTAACAAAACTTGCTGTTGAGAGAGATCTTCCCAGTGATCACTTGGAAGACAGATTGTGGTCATCCAGTGCTTATAGTTATAAATCAACAAACGCACAAACACATGAGAAAATTTCAAGTAAGGAAACAAAGACAAATACACAATCTAGCTCAAGTTCAGGAGAGAGAGGGGTCAAAACCCATATAAAGAGGCAGCCATTCAAATGATTTCATTAATACAGACTTTGGAAGTGTTTATATTTTGACATTTGGCATAATAATTAGACCAATTGAAACAATTTTAACGTTCTTTTTTTACTTAAAATTTTAATGACTATATCTTTTTTAATTCATTAAGTACAATTATCTTTAATGCATAAGCATGCAATCAGTTATAAACAATATCTTCCAGCCTTGATATATCAAAAATCCAAAAGTCATTTCTACCTGTAAAATGTCCTTGGATTCTTAAACAACTCGAAGTACTTTTGACTCTCAATGAAGAAATAAATTAAGAGACAAATCCTTACATTTTTCATAACTCTCCAAAGGAACTTCATTCCAAAGAACTGCACAAGAATTTATACTGCCTCAAATGATAGCGAAAAGGCTGTTGCAGCATTCATTGTGGAAATCACAAAATTTCATTAACCAGATGGTGTTTCAATATTTTCAGCCAAAATCAGGGTAGTAGACCTTGCCCTGAAATATATTAAAACCAGATATATTTTAAACTCATCACTTTTTCCGATTCACTACTTCAGTCACTACACAGTAGAAACTTTGGGAATAATACCCTCATTTAACACTGAGCTGCGTGCTTCTCACAAAATAATATAACTGTTGGCCAAAAAGTCACATCATTATTAAAGGTAATGAAAGAGCAGACGATACTGCCAAAATAGCCCCATTTCTATAACCATCTGATTTCAAAATACCATACACTGGTTTTAAATCAGTCATAAAAAGTTCTTATATAGTAAGTGGCAGTCATCATAGAATGATGCTGTCAATAACAAGCTTCAAAAAGTCAAACCCTCCTTAGGTGAATGGCCTCCTTCCTAGAAAACCTTTCATGAGATGAAGCATTTTCCAATAGATTGTTTCAATCTCCAGCCTACATGCGATCATTACTACAGTGTTCTGCACATGAATGAACATTTTGACACAGTAAATGTGTCTTATATCATAAATGTTTTTAAGGAAGTTAACATTTATTCGAAGATACAGCTTGTGTGAAACCTGTTTCCTTTGAGTATTTTTAACCAACATGTGTACTATCACACTAAATATCTTTTATGATCTAATTACCCTTTATACACACCATTTACATTCTCTTTGTTTTGTTTTTGTCTTTTTATTGATGGTCATTTAAATAACAGGCAGGGGCCCAAGTGACCAAGTGGTCTAAAGTACTCACCCTAACAGATCACTTCCATCTCACCTCTGTCTGCATGGGCTGAGTCTCAGGCTTGGCCAATGTGGGTATGTGAGAAAGTTTGCCAGTAGCTTCTCATGGATCAGTGGTTCTTTCCGGGGTTTTCATGGGTTCTTTCTTCACAATTTATACTGGCCACCATGTATAGCCTATCTTATGCTGAAAATGGCGTTAAACCCCATAACAACAAGTACAACAAAAAACAAAGGCATGACAACAAGGGTGTCAGTTCATAGAGCAAGACCATAACACCTCATTCATAATCAGTCAATAGCAAAGGCTTAATAAAGATGCCAAGTAACAAAGAAAGGTAATCACACCTCATTCAAAATCAGTCAGTAGCAAAGGCTTAATAAAGATGCCAGGTAACAAAGAAAGATAATCACACCTCATTCATAATCAGTCAATAACAAAGGCTTAATAAAGGTGCCAGGTAACAAAGAAAGATAATCACACCTCATTCAAAATCAGTCAATAGCAAAGGCTTAATAAAGATGCCAAGTAACAAAGAAAGGTAATCACACCTCATTCAAAATCAGTCAGTAGCAAAGGCTTAATAAAGATGCCAGGTAACAAAGAAAGATAATCACACCTCATTCAAAATCAGTCAATAACAAAGGCTTAACAAAGGTGCCAGGTAACAAAGAAAGATAATCACACCTCATTCATAATCAGTCAATAACAAAGGCTTAACAAAGGTGCCAGGTAACAAAGAAAGATAATCACACCTCATTCATAATCAGTTAATAACAAAGGCTTAATAAAGGTGCCAGGTAACAAAGAAAGATAATCACACCTCATTCATAATCAGTCAATAACAAAGGCTTAACAAAGGTGCCAGGTAACAAAGAAAGATAATCACACCTCATTCATAATCAGTCAATAGCAAAGGCTTAATAAAGATGCCAGGTAACAAAGAAAGATAATCACACCTCATTCAAAATCAGTCAATAGCAAAGGCTTAATAAAGATGCCAGGTAACAAAGAAAGATAATCACACCTCATTAAAATAATTTAGAAATATTCTTTTGCTTATGTTGACTAATTGAGTACAGCTCCCATGTTCATTCTGAATTCTGTTACAAAAATTCGCCTGTCAGGAAAATAAAAATGTCTGTAGACAAGGCATGTACAACTTCCTTCAGGATGCATGCTGGGTAAGGGATTTATAGAGTCATACCCTGTGATGTAAATATGAGGTTTTATGCCTGATCTGGCCCACCAGCCATTGGTTTCATGTGCCTGCTGTAGAAACAGCTACAAATTAAAAATATGAGGAACAGTGGTCAAAGTACCAACATGCTCTAATTCAAAGAACACCTCACTAGCCTTGACTAAAAAAATCAATGTAGTCTGCAAGGTTTAATGAGAAAACATGTCATTACCAGTTATAGCCCCTTGGCTATTGTGCACGATGCCTACATGGGTCTAGTAACTGCAAAAAAGTGGAATTTAGTTTACACTTGGTGGTTGCAAGGGTAGGTAATGTGCAAGAGTTATTGCCTTTTGTCTACATGAGCTAGACGGGAACAAATGTTCTGCTTCTTAATGGGGCTGGATTTGGGAGATAGCAGGCTTATATACCTAATGTTAATGTTGTTGTGGAACATATTTGATGGAAAAATTGAAATCTCTGAACTTCTGAGATTTGACAATTTTCCACAGTATTATTTATTTCAGCAACAAATGGAGATAAATTATGAATGTCAAACTTCCATTGTTAATGGCAGGACTATAACTGAGGCTGCTGCAATGCATCAAGTCAGAATATTATAAAATATTGACATGGATTGGCATCAAAAGATGTGACTTTCACATGATAAAAACATCATTCCCAAGCTAAAAGTCACATCTTTTGATGCAAATCCATGTCAGTATTTTATAAGTGTTAACAATGGTCACTGCCTTGATTCCTGTGCGTATTTTTAGATTTTCAATGTAGCTTTAACAATTCTTCAGTCATATCGCTACAATGTCTGCAGTGTGACAGTTCATAGTCATGTCTAGCACTGGGGGGATCATGCAGCAGACATGTAGCATCATGTCCCACCCAGTCACATTATCCTGACACCAGACCAACAAATCCTAACATTAACCTTTTAATGCTGAGCGCCAAGCGAGGCAGCTGTTAGTACCGATATTATAAGACTTTGGTATGACTTGGCCAGGGTTCATACCTGTGACCTCCGGCATCAGAGGCAGACACTCTAACCACTTTTAGGTAATGGGAGGGGAGCCTTGATTTCTGATAAGAGTCCCTTACAGTGCAAATGCAGTCATAATTTAACTTTCAAAGTTGTGTATATTCAGCCGTGTGACTGTGCCGTTACTGTTATAGGACTATGTACATGGGTCGGTGTTTTATTTCCAAACTTTCTATCAGATGGAACTGTCTCATTTTAATGAGGCCAAATTCTGTCCCTGAAATGGAGTTGTGAGTGGTAATGTATCACTTTTTTTAAAAATCAATTTATATTCATTTTATACAAGTACAATAAAGACCATCTTTCATGTGAATATAAATTATACTGGAAGGCACCACTTCATTCTACAGGCACACGATCCCTTTTGTTGTGGATATAAATTATATTGGAAGATCTACAAAGTGCACCAAATCATTCTATAGGCACACAATTCCATTTGTTGTGGATATAAACTATATTGGTCAGCCCCCTAAGAGCACCAAATCATTCAACAGAAACACAATCTTTTCAAATGATGCAGCAGATACTTTGCTTCCAAGTTTTAACTTTACATAGACTTTGTGTGAAGATTTGTTATATTTCTATAAACTTTTTGTGAAGATTTGTTATCCAATTTCCATACATGTTTTGTTAAGATTTGTTATCCCATTTCCATACACTTTTTCTTAAGTTCTGTTATCCGATTTCCATACTTTTTGTGAATACTTGTTTCTCCATTTCCATACACTTTTAGTTCAGATTTATTCCATTTCCATACTCTTGTTGTGAATATTCGTAATTCCATTTCAATACTTTTTGTGAAAATATGTGATTGTCAAGTCATACTGTCAAATGAAGAAGTAAAGAATTCTTGACTAAATGGAACTTTTACCGTCATGTTTCTGAAACAGACTTCACTATTATACTTCACCCTTAAGT
Source organism: Sinohyriopsis cumingii (assembly GCA_028554795.2). NCBI lineage: Eukaryota > Metazoa > Mollusca > Bivalvia > Unionida > Unionidae > Sinohyriopsis > Sinohyriopsis cumingii. The sequence goes on from CM068827.1 coordinate 26,524,110, forward strand.
CATTCGTGCATCTGACCATTGGATTTACTAAATGATGCTACTGTGTAATTTAGAAATGAGTAACAGAACATTCAGAATCGCTTTTCCAATATATGAATATAATGTTTGTATTCGAATATTCATTTGTTTACCTGGAAAGTTTGACAAATTTTATAAAGCAAGCCATGGGGACAGCTTCAAACCAACAACCCAAAACTGAAAACTCAGACTGACAAAATTCTTTAGTCACATTGCTCACATTACCATTTATATCGTCAATCACGAGCACAAGAAAAAGACGATATGTACTAGTCCGTGGCAAGTTAATAAAGAAGAAAGTACAATATCATTTCAAAGCTAATAACTTTTTATATCAATCAAGGTAAACTATTAAATTTTAATTATGTGATTTTCCTTGTGAAGAAATTAACTTACTAGAAATTTAGAAACTTCCCACTTTTAACTCAACAAGTACTCTAGAGTTAATGCCCTTTATGTGCCTTTAGCAAGTCCTCTGGACTACAGGAAAGTATTTCCTCACTGTTTGAAGATAAACTGAGAAAATAACACCCACATTCATTTGATTTATAGTCTACAACACCAAAATCTGTACTCAGGACCCCTAAAATATTGGCCTGCAGTCAGTATGTACCCAAGTAGACAAAGGATGGATTTGATACTTGTATTAACATCAACAAATATCCAATTTTGTCCAAATACATTAAACAATCTTCTGATTGGAAAATTTGGTATTCACTTCGGCTTCAGAAAAAGCAACTTTCTATCAAGAAGATACCAAGTCTGAACTGAATGGTTGGTTCCATTTTATGGGGTTTAACGCCATTTTCAGCACATGACAGGATATATATTTCTGCCTGTATATTTGGTGGAGGAAGAACCCAGAAAGAACCACCTACCCACAGGAAGCTACTGGCAAGCTTTCTCACATACCAATATTTGAAGAGCCAGGACTCAAACCCACAGTGGTGATATCAGTGATCTGTAAAGGCAATCACCTTTGATCACTCAGCCGCCCAGACCTGAATGGAATCCCCTTGCTCTCATTGGTAAAGAGCATACACAGGTAATTGTTAATAGAAATATTCCATTGTTACAAGTCTTTATTCTATTCTTTCCATCAAATAAGGAAATATTAGTATAAATATAAATGGTATTAACCAACCCATAGTCCTGAACTCAACATAACCGAGTAATTTAAGTGGTAAAAATTTCTACCTAAAATATTATCTAACTTTAGTATCGACTATTATTTTTAATACATACATTCAATCAATCATCTGCATCACAGTCATAGACTAGGCCACAACTCAGAATATTAGAAGCTGACCTACCAACCCTAACAAGACTGTCTCAGTAAGGCAGTCAACATCTATCCGTTTACCAATTTTCAATGTCTAACACACTCGTCATTTACTGCGATTATCAACTTGGAAAATATGCATTTAAACCATTAGGAAGTGTGATCCATGACCAATACAATGAAGGCAAACAGTATGTTCAACTAAAATGTTTGTAAAATACACTATGAACTAAATGAAATAGAATTTCGCTGTTACATATATTTAATGTATATTTAATTTAGTTGTAAGTTTTAAAATCTTTTTAAGTTCATTACATGTCAAAATAATGTAGTTTTGTTTACTAGAAACTCAATATTTTTTCAGAAAATAGTTTGACCTCGACTCGAGTTGTAAACACCTAAAGCTGACCTAGTTCCTGACCTTAATTCATAGATCACTGAGACATGTAAACAATTTTTTATATTTATCTTAAAAAATTATTGGTTTTTGTCATGTCATACTGGGACTACGTGCATTTTGACGTAAATACTTCTTGAAAATTCTGGAGTCAACCCTCATCTGGGAATCTGTTTTGCATTTAAAGTTGCTGTACAACCTTTGTTGATAGAGATATTTCTTTTGGGCTTTTTTCACTGGAAAGTGTCTGTTGGGACTAGTTTGGAGTTGCAATTTTTATTCATGTTATTTGGATTATAAAGGATAATTCTTTTCCTGGAAATATTTGAGTGCTCATACAGAATTCATGGACAAAGCTATTTATTTAAATTTTATTCAGAATTCAAACACCGGAATATTGTTTTTTGTAGTTCACAAAGGACTGTACACATCAGCTCTATACTGACTATAGTATGTGTCATTACCTTTCATTTTGGATTTTTCGTCGGGATTTGAACTTTAATTCATTAGAACATTTGATTATTAGGACTTCTAAAATTTAATTTGTGACCTAGTGGTTAGAGCGTCCGCCTCAGATACAGGAGGTCATGGGTTCGATCCCTGGCCAAGTCATACCAAATACTTGTAAAAATGGTACTAACAGCTGCCTCGCTTGGCTCAGCATTAAGAAGTTAGTGTTAGGACTGGTCGGCCTGGTGTCAGGATGATGTGACTGGGTGGGACATCATGCTACATGTCTGCGGCATGATGCCCCAGTGCTAGGCATCACTATAAACTGCTACATTGCAGACATCGTAGCGATAGGACTGAAAAATTGTTAAAGCTACATTAAAAATCCAAATCACACACACTAAAATTTAATTTGTGGATTATTCTTAGATTAGATTCTTAAAAACCTTAGGTTCTTATTTTTTCATTTTTACAGGGTTTTTCCAGGGAAATGAAATAAATTGTTAAATTTTTCAAAGCTTGTTTTCACTATCATTTGTTACTGTTTATTTGAACCTAAACACATAAAAGAAGATCGCAAGCTGCAGTTTTCAAACCCAATTTTCCTTTTTATACTTGTGAGCTTATTGTTCAAACATCTTCATCTCCATAATGCCATTTTTTGACGATATTATATAACAACTTGATAATGCTGGCATCTTGCATGAAAAAGTATCAGTAGCTTAAAGCATCCCAGGTACACCTGTAGTCAGACTGGTGCCCTGATGAACTCCACCAATCTAATATGAAAGCTGCATGCCGATCAAAGAGAGATATACCGGTATTCAGAATTTTTAACACAGCGATCCCTATTTTCTTAATTTTTTGCCATTATTCCACATGTCAAGGGTCATTTAAGCAAGATTGTGGTCATAGTAAGGTTTGTCAGGTCTACAGAAGGTATGCAGCAAGCGTCCAAAATTGTGTAACTTTAGTACCAGCATTAAAGATTTACATGCATACATGCCAACCCCTGTTGAGGAAAGAGTGTAATCCAAGTGGACAAAAAGAGTAATCCAAGCAGAAAAATAGTAATCCACATATAACATGATAAAAATTCAATGAGCTTATGTACAAAATGATTTATTTATCCCTCTGGACTGTTAGCATCAATTACTGCTTCAAGTTTTTGTATATAACACTTTGAGCTTTTAAAAAGCAACAGACTCCCATATTGCATTTCAAAACACTTTGTACCAGCTGAGACTATAAATGTTTTGCACACCAGTAGAGCACCAAGTGCTGGGTTATTACAGAGCCTGGATCTAAATTCAGTTTTACTTTTGTTAATGATGTTGAACGATCTCTCCCAGTCAGCATTAGAATGGTAAAGAACCAATATTCCTTTCATAACCTGACAAAGAGGAGGAAATTTATATCTTCCAGTTATTGGGTCTTTTAGCTGGCAAATAAGATGAAAAACTCAACTCTGTCACCATGAAGTACATCGTCGGGTGGAGTGCCAACTTGATACTTCAGGAGTTCTACTTCTAATTTATCAGCAGCCTTTCCTGCAGCATGGTGCATCATATGACAGAGACAACCTGGTATGAACAAAAATGGATACATTTCTCAAAATATAGAAAGCAACTCCTTTATGAACTCCAATCATCATTGATGCAGCATCAGCTGAAAATCCCATACAGTTCTGCCAACTTATATTTATTCAAAGCATTATCAAGCAAACAGAAAATTGTTTTCTCCAATGGAATCTATTGTTAATTCTGGTAACGAAAGAAGAGCACTCTGACTTGGCCCTTTTCATTGTCAAAGTCTCTAACAAAGACTGGGTACAACTTTTTGTCATCATAATCACTACTTCTGTCTGTTGCAATACTAAATGGCCCAATTTTCATGAATTCTGCAATTTTAAGTGAAGTATCTTCTGCTAAATACCTAACAATATTAGATGATTTTGTTCTTGCACATGCACATTTTCTGCAACTTTGGAATCAGGAAACATCCGTTTGAACAAAGGACCAATGTAGTCTTCTACCGCTAGGGGTAGTCCGTGTTCTTTTAAGAACTCGGTATATAACACCTCTGCATTTATAAAATTTGTGTCCACAGTTTAGTTATGCTGTAAAAAAAGAAGCTATCTCAGTACTGGAATTAGTAAAATGAGCTAATTCGAGGTTTCTTTGTTTTACCACCATGACCAATATTAAAATCCTTTCCACACAGCCTGCAAGGGGCGAGAAGCTGGCCTAGAATGGAATGCTGTAATATGTAGTTCATGTATTCATCTCTGAATCAATTTTTCATCTTTTCTTATCCGTGACATTTGAAAAATATTTTTGCTCTAACACACGCATCAACTAGAATAAATCTGACTAGACTCTTAGCGCCAAAAACCTACAGACTGTTTCTGTACCAGTTATAAATTTGAACAAAGAATCTGTGAGCAAAGATTACACGTTTGGTTTTCAGAAAACCAATCTGTTCTCTCCTAAGCCATACAGCTGCTATAAATAGAAACCATGGTCAAAAGTTTGAAAGTATAACCAGCCTACTTCTTGGAAATAGGATAATTGCTATAAATAGACATAATACTGTTAGGAAAGTGCATGTAAGTCTACAGACAAGTGTACTCTTAATGTAGTAGTTACATAGAAGCAGTCTTTTCTAGAATACGGTCTGTGGGATTAATGGGATGTTAATACAAATGAGAAAACAAATTATTAATTTTTTTGGGAGGGGGAATTACCAAAAACACGTAATGGTTGGCATGTATGTTTACTTGTACTAGATACAGGTCTTCCACAAAGGCCTGTTAAGGTGTACAACTATCAGACCTACACACATCAGTTTTCAGCAAGCAGGTCTTTAAGTAATACAACTATCGGACCTACTTTTCAGCTTACAGCAGGCAGGTCTGTGCGCAATACAACTGTCAGACCTACTTGTCAGCTTACAGCAGGCAGGTCTGTATGCAATACAACTGTCAGACCTACACACATCAGCTTACAGCCAGCAGGTCTGTAAGCAATACAAGTGTCAGACCTACATGTCAGCTTACAGCAAGCAGGGCTGTAATTAATACAACTGTCAGACCTACACATCAGCTAACACCAAGCAGGGCTGTAAATAAAATAACTGTCAGACCTATACACGTTGGCTTACAGCAAGCAGGGCTGTAATTAATACAACTGTCAGACCTACACGTCAGCTTACACCAAGCAGGGCTGTAAGTAAAATAACTGTCAGACCTATACACATTGGCTTACAGCAACCAGGGCTGTAAATAATACAGCTGTCAGACCTACACGTTGGCTTACAGCAAGCAGGTCTATAAATACAACAACTATCAGACCTACACATACATGCAAACCATTCCTCTTTTTGCATAATCATGCATTTTTTCCACCAAATTACATTTTCAGCTAAACTGTATGTGCATTACGCTTTTCTGAAACATTATAAAAAATAAAAATAAATAAAGCAATACATTTTTTGTCATTTGTATTATCATCTCCTTAATTTCACTCGTATAAATTTAAGAATCTTCTAAAAAAGATGACTGCTGCATAATGGCATAAGATCACTATCCTTATGTGCTATTTATAGCAACTGTGTAAGACCCGTTTCCAAGTAAAATGATGGACTCTCCAAAGTGAACTTTGGTTCATTAACTAACTAGCATATCAACAGAATGAATCTGTTAGGCAGTATGTATATTTAAAGGTAATGGCACCAGATCTTAAGTGAAATGCGTTACCATGTGAGTTGTGGATGTTATATGATGGAAAAGGTTAGAGCAGATGAATCTTTTTAAAACTTAAAAACAGATTAGAAAAAGGGACAAAATCAACACCGTTTTACGAACGTTTAACAGAAGAATATCAGAGTAATGTAATTCAACACACTGAGCACCTAAGTATGGTAAATGCAGGACACCAGTTCGCAATCAGCAAAAGTTACACATGTAGATTAGTTGAAGTGAGTGCTGAATATAATTAATTTTTCAATCTATTTTGTGTCTGATTTCTGGTTCTAATCCATACGGATTTTGCCCATTGTGACAAGAATTTTTACCAGCTACAGAACCAGGTTAGTAGTAAAAATGTATCTTTTTATAGGTGCTGTAATTCTGGCATGTAATATATAGATTACACTTTGTATACCCAAATTATGCTTTCTTACCACTTATAATAGTAGTAATTATGCTTATACCTCTTGGGGGTGGGTGGCATGTATGCCTACATATATGTCGGCTTACAGCAAGCAGGTCTGTAAGTAATATAACTGTCAGACTTGCAGACTGTTCATGACAGCACTGAGTTATAAGTCGTCAAAAGAAAACAAAGAAGCAACAAGAAAGATCTGCACATTGTTTATTCTTCAAGTCTGTCCCATTTAATCTCTCATCATCATTTTCTGTTTCTTCAATTTCTTCTGTGAAACCTTCTTTTTGACTGGTTCATCTTCAACACCACCTGGCTTGGGCACAGCCTGTTCTTTCTCTGCCAGGATCACCTCAATATGGCAGGGACTGCTCATGTACGCTGCAAAAGATATATTTTCAGTTATAGTATGGAATCCACAATTCCCATTACTTGCTTACCTGCAACTCTTTCTCTACCAATTCAAGACTTATTTTAAATACAATGCAGTACCCTGACAAATTCAGATTATCAGCAACCCTAAACAAACAGTTATGCCAATATTCAACTGAGTTATACCTGGGGCACCTGAACATTTATTAGCAACTATAAAATAAACACCAAGTTGTAACGCATAGCTGCCAACCCCCCAAATAAAAAAATACTGACTTCTTGTGACAAAAATACTGATTTTCAGGAACAAATACTGATTTTTAAAATTTGTATGCATATGTAACTATTTACAACATAATCAACCATCAGTAAAGTAGGACAGTGCTTTACATAATTTTTTAATGTCAAATATGCATATGTTGTACCATACTCCATTCGGATGCCCATTCAGAAGGTGCAAGAGTGCAATACACTCCGACACAGACTTTTTATAGTATCCTTTTCCACACCTCATCTTTTTCCAATCATTATCAATTTGAATGTATCAACCTTCACTGATGATCTCAATTCTGTGTGATTTTCTTATTGAACTGTTTTCGTTCTAGCATACGAGAGATCCTTTGCGATTTTACTGTCTGGAAAACGTGTGCGAAATAAATCTCCAGCAACACTAGTAACTGAAAGAGGAAGGTTAATTTCCAAAAGAAATTTAACAAACCGAATTTCAATCAAATTATATCAAGGTTCTCTCTGGTATTTATATACGTCGTAAGTTCAGGCTGAGTTGTGTATGATGAAGCAGCAAGCTGATGTTTATTAGCTTTTTCGTACTCTTTATTTCATAAGCGCCCAATAGTGAAATCATGTTACACAACTTGCAAAACGTAGTTTTCTCCTTTACTAGATGGTTTCACAAATCTAAACAAGACAGCACAATTGTCCTTCTAGTTCTGTTTATTTGTCTTTCCTGGAGAAAATTCTGAATATTCTGCTTTCCTATTCAACATGATCAGAAGTTAAATATTACGAAAATGAGATACAGTGACAGCAGTAACTGTTTGCGAAATCCAATATGGCGGATAAAGACAGGCATTGTAGCCTCAATTTCGAATGAACCAATCATATTGTAGAACTGTATTCCTATGTACATGCGATACATTTCTGTCAGAATGGAACCGAGTGCCAATTCTAAACTGAAAATTGCAGGGAAATTTTTTAAAAATTTCTTTAAAAATAGAAAACGTATTTTTTGCCCAAAAAAATGTACACCTGTAATCAGGTCCAAAATACGGGACAAATACGGAAAAAACGGGACAGTTGGCAGCTATGTGTAACGTGTAGTACTTTAACAGTTTTGGTGACAGTAATATAAACATTGAGGTTTACCTGTAGCAATTTTTAGTGACTATAAACACTTGAACAAATAGGGACGGTAAAATAAACAATGAGTTTTACCTGTGAAACTTTAAGTTATTAGCAAGAGTAAAAACAACAACTACTTCTGCCTTTGCCTTTCTTAAGTGACAGCAAAATGAACAGTTCTACCTACAGCACTTTAATAGTTTTTAGTAACAGCACAAGGAGTCTTCCCTGTGACACTGAAAGATTTGTACGAGACAGAAAAATGGATATTAATGTCTTCCAATCCTAAAACAAAAAAAGTCTTGATTGTAAAACTGAAGTCAAAATGCTTCAAACAACCAAGATGAACTGAACATTCAAAGTATTGTGATATTAAATGGTGACAAGATTTTTTTGTGGCACTGGGCTGATAAGTTTCAAAACAATAACTGATGCTGGTTTGTTAAGAGATGCATCTGATATTATGTTGCTTGATTGCACTGAATGGGATTGGAATTTATACTGTATTCCAGGGTTAAGTGATATATATATATATATATATATATATATATATATATATATATATATATATATATATATATATATATGCATGTGTGCTTGTCTGTGTGCTTTGGTTTTCTTATTTGACCCAAATTCTCCATTTCTCATTATGCATATTGGCATTTAACATTTGTTCTAACAATAATTCATCTTCAAGAAAAAAATTCTGTTCTCTCTGCAAGTATGAATGCATCATATTCATATGAAGTGTATACATACTTGAAAGTTAAGAAACTAGACAATGTAATGAACATTAACTAACAGGAGTACCTAGATTAAAGTATTGTAATTAAAAATAGGCAAAAACTAAACAGCAGCTCAGTAACTTTTAATTTTTATTCATTTCTAAAACTTCACAAGAAAATATTTCTGACTAGGTTCAAACAACTCCAATAACATGCATCTGAGTGCACATGTACAAATATCTTATGATAGTAATCATCCATTCAAACCCCAGTAATCATTAACGAGTCCCCTCAACTTTACAACTGCATATTCCAGGTGTTGATTACGAACTAGATGTGAATTTTTTGGGCTCGTATTTTGGTAAAGATTTTAAAAAGTAGAAAATTTAATAGACTGTTCTAGTAGCAAATGATTACCTATTTACATCCATTGAAGTAATCTGTGCACATCTACCAGTTAAAATAAAAATATAGTTTCCAATGTGCTCATATGAAGTCGTATGAGAAAGTTTAGTTTTTTTAACAAAAATACAAGGTGTAGAGACCAAGGACACAAACCTTATGCAAAAGACCAACCATTTAATAAAATCAAAACTTTATGTTTAATGTCCCTGCTGCCGATAAACTGTTACTTTAGCTATGAAATGAAGCATTAAAATAACTGAATCGGCAATCTGACTGAAATTGATATCTTTGATATAACTTATGACAAGTACAATGCAGTTCACTGAATTTGCACACAACCAAGTACAAATACTTAAATATAGCACCATGCCTACCATACGCATTAATGTATTTTAGAATCGGGGATTTCCTTAATATGACCACCCACATTCTAGCTTCATTACAAAAATCCCTAGATAGGATTGCAAATTAATGGTTTTCCTATTTCTCTACAAACTGGCTTGGTATTATTTAATTTGGTGTATTTTTTTTTTGTATTTTCACAAAATGAATGTTATTAGAAAACGACGATAAACTTTGTTACAAATATCTAATTTATATTTTGTACTCGACCTTTGTCCATGGTAGACTTTTGTTAAGGTATTTATGACAAGCGTTCAAGGCCTAATCTTGTTTACAAGTTTGGTATGATTTAAAAGGCAAACTTGCTGACATTATTTTGGAATTTTATGCTCTAAATCTTCTATCAATAATACTTGTGACTTTGCTTTCTATGAATTGTATAGTTCCTATAATTTATGTGCCCAATGTATTACAAAACAGAGAGACCAGTCAAATGGCAATGTCAATTATCATTAATCTATGACAGGTTCATTTACTGTTTCAAAGTGAATCAATGATGAAAATGATTCAATCATGCCAGTTAAATTCTTCCAAAAATAGTAAGAAAGTGCTTTCACCTATTCTATTCTTAAAACAAACTGTTATTTATTGTTATTCATATACAGATTTTTAAGTTTTGAAACACAAATTGGTATGTTTGCATCATCAAATGATAAAGTGTGGAAATCAGCAACCAAAATACATGCCTGTGAAGCTGCAAGAGTTTGTTTTATTGGCGGAAATGATATTAACACCTGTTAAGGCTACATGCAACACAGTTTTATCTTGCCCTATTCCTGTCCAGTCCAAGCAAGTTCTTAATGCTGAACATCAAGTGAGGTAGCTCTTGGTGCCATTTTTGTTTTAATCTTGATTTAATGTTCAACTGGGATTTGAACCCTGGACCTGTTGCATACAAGACCAGTGCTATAACACTACACCAATGGACCTGACCCAACACGGGTCATACGAAACGACAATGTGAATAAAAATAAAAACAATGCCATCAGTAAAGTAACACCTATGCTTTGCAAATGAGACATTAACAATTCCAAGGAATTTATGCTTACGGTTTATGCGCCCATGAGCTCTGTATGTCCTCCTCCTCATTTTCGGGGCAGCATTTACCATTATGTGCTCAATCATCAGGTGATCAGTGTCAAGGCCCTGAAACACGATGACACGGTAAAAGATGATGTGAAATCTATTAAATATCGATTGACAATACAAGCCAGCACTTTCCCCACATGTACATACAGCTACAATCCAGGGGTATTTCATGCAGAATTGGATGCTATCTACATTCCTCCATCCCCATTCCATCTCATTTGAAAGAAAATGTCCAATCTCCTTGCATCTCACTTCAAAATAATATCTTCAATCCCATTCCTCTCACTTGAACCTATTTATGCTAATGGAGGAATGGGAATGATAATGGGAAGCCATTTGAAATAAGAAAAGGAGATATAAAAGTTTTGGTGATACTTCCAGTTTTCTGCCAGTGCAGATGGCGGGACAAGTCATTTATACTGTGAACCATATAAATATGGACTTAACTTTCATTGTTTATTTGCAAGACGCGTGGAATTAACATATTACGGAATAACGTGATTCTGATTTTTCTGTACTATTTTTATAATGGTATATGATCTATAATTGATTTCATGGATTTAAAATGTGAAGCATTATAAATTTTATTGGATTTTATTAGAATTATAAGTTGTAATTGTGACATATTCCATTAAATATATAATAGTATTTTACACTGGGATTTTTATTATTCCAATCTTTCTATCCAGTTTGGCTTGTTTATTTTTCCAAAGAGAAACCCTGAATCACTGATGCCAAGTCACCCCAATCAGATGGAACTGACATGCAAAATACACAACTGATAGCATGGTCAAAGAGAAATTAGCTTTATGGAGCCTTATAAAGGGGTTTGGGGTCAACATATAATTGAGTCGACTTAAAAGTGGTGGATGGTGGCCATGCTGAGGATCAATTTGCATCATTTTTATTTAGGACCAACAAAACTCGTGTACTGAAAACCCCATGTCGAAACGTCTTTCCATTTAAAAGTAACACTAACCCGATTTTCAAACAGGACATCAGATCAGAACCATTAATATTTAGGACCAAGTCCTTATTTGAATTCTGATGACATGACATCCTATTTTGGAAGAGTAACAATAACATTTTCAAGGTGGCCATGTTGAATGCTAAATGTACATCATTTACATTAGTTCAAACGAGACATCAGGTTAAAGTACAATGTTATTGTTGTTGTTGTTGTTGTTTTGGGGCTTAACGCCATTTTTCAGCACACGATAGGCTATACATGGCGGCCAGTATTAATGGTGGAGGAAGAACCTGGGAAAACCCCGGAAAGAACCACCGACCCACGAGAAGCTACTGGCAAGCTTTCTCACATACCCACAAAGTACAATGTTAATATGACCAGCTATCATGGAGTGACAAGATCTTCCAGATGGTCATTGTGGTAGCCATACTGGAGGCAAGATCAGCACCATTTTTCATTCAAAAGCTACTAGATATCATAAAAGATCTTCCAGTGAATGCCCATGCTTACAGGGTCTGCCAGTGAATGCCCATGCTTATTAGCAACAAGATGCTCAAGATGGCAACATGTTTTGAACCACAACAAAGCAAATTCATTCCCGCATTACATATAAAAATTGATATACTTGGGTTTAATTTACTTGTATTTTTTTATATTTAGATTTTATATCTATATATATATTCTTTAAGCTCTAAATCATAGATTATTTAATTTAATGCCCACAGTGTATTATTTTTTTAATTTATATAACTTGTATTCCATCTTCTGAATGAAATATTTTAAAATTTGAAAATGTTTTCAAATGGGGAGAACTAGCTAGACCCAGTCCTGGGTTAATTTCCTCACTTTAAATCATGGATCTCCCTCATTACTTAAGTTAATTTACTCATTCGGCCACGTAGGTTTTTGTCGTTTTCAGCTAAAATGCGAGTAGGAAAGACATTTTTGGTGCTATTTCTGAATACATTGGCTTTCAACAGATTTTCCATGAGACTAATGCCTAGTTGTATTAGAAACATAGTTTTCCATTGGTTATTTTGCTTGTGCATGAGCAGAAGGGTAAGCGTTGCTTAATGGATCCATCATTTTCGTATGGAGACCACTCTTTATTCCAATGCCCACCTTAACCTAGTTTTTGCAAAGGTTTACCTGTCTGGGCGCAGTTCAGACCAGTCTGCCTTAGATCTGAGGCCAAAAGGTCTAAAATCCGGACACAAATTCTTATTTCGACCACGAGCGGATTTTGGGTGGAAAAAAAACATGGGTCCAAACAATTAGGTTTTCCGCTCTGTATTCTGTAGTGCAACTAGAACTTCCAGATTATTTGTTATCACTGTATAGCTCTACCTGTCTGCTTTTTTGTAATACCACCCACTTTGGTGTATCTCAAATGACTTTGATGCTGCAGAGCTCGGAAATAGGGTACAGCCTCATCATGCCTACAGGTGGGATTGGGGCCGAATGATATTCCATGTCTGATCAGAAATTATAGCCTCCAAATTGGCAAAAAGTTTATCGAACAATCCAATATTTTGATGATATAAACCAATAACCAATATTCCACACTTGATTGAGAGCAGTTCAAAGATACGACTCCAGAGTGGTCAAAATCAACTGATGACAGATGGCCATACCATAAGCTACCTTGTCCATGCAGCCAGGTAAACTAAGTCAACCAACAATTGCATGTAGTATATACTGGAAGGGTTAGCTGCCTTTTTCGATGCTGGCAGCTCACTTTGGTGGTTCATTCCCTGTCCCAAAACGAATCAAGAACATTATAACACACTTAAGATCCTTTTCTGAGATTGATTTCACTCATAAAGTTGCATACTAACAAAAGAACAGGCACTGTGAAAATCATGACAGTCGAGACAAATGCTGGATTGTTATATATGCCAAAGTGAATTTTTTTCAAGAATTCTGACCCAAAGAGATGTGTGCTTATGTGCAATATATAGAATATAGTATCTTCAAGTGGTAAAATACAAACTGAACTGATGTGTCAATGGCATGAAATGTGGACAAAGTAAAAAACTGTCAACTTCTGTAACCTTTTGATGCCGCCACAAGTTGGATTACCTTGAACTCTGCATTGCTCTCTGCATTCTTCAGAAGCTGTAGCAGGAACTGGGCACTCTTCTTTGGCCATCTGCCTTGGGTGGTGCCAAAATGCTTTGCCTGCAATGAAATAAAACTTGGATTGCTCAACTTGCTGATGTGAATGGTTTGGGGGAAAAATTACTACACACATTTTTGTAGGCAAGTGAAGTCAAAATAAGTTCCTATGATATGCATCAATTCATAATTTGTAACTATTCAAAGCCAAGACAAGATTTGCTAGCTTGTGGCTCTATTTGTAACATTCTCAATACATGGCATACCTTAAAGTAGCAACCCCAGTCTAACATGGACAAAATGCCAGTTTACCTAGAGATCTGACAAAACTGGTGACCAAGTGTAGATATTTCATTGCAGCATCAATACATGTCACCTGATTGCAACGTATTTTACACATTGTGAAAACTAATAAAATTATCTATAATGGGCAAGTTTTCTTTTATATTTGACACTGTATTAATGGAATTATTACTTTATAATCATCAAAAGTAACAGATTTCACATCACTGGAAATAAGCATTGACCATGCCGGAGTTGCACGACGCCTCTTTTCTTTGTTACAAAATGTGGGTTATTAAAACTTTCATGAATATTCATCAAATTTTCAATCCAATCCGAGATGTAAACAATTCGGTCAGTGGTTGTTGCAATAATCCCTCAAACTTTATGCAGATTTGACCAAAATTGACATATTCCAAGCTTTATTTTGCCACCAAATTTATATATCAGAAATGTTTATAAAAAAAACCACAACGAGCATCGAATGTGTAAAACACTTGAATCTCCCCGTGTTGACGCTGTCCGCCACATTTTAATTTTCTACCAGCTTATAACGATGTCAACTTTTCCCCAACTGACGTTCCAAAAACTAAACTCATTATTAATTTTCGGCAAGAAAAGGTGGTTGGGAAATGCGACAAGACCACATATCAAATGAGAAAAAAATGTCTGAAATTCACAAAGAAATGGTCACAAAGACAGAAAAAAAGGAAAGGTTCTGTTCTTAAAAGGGAAAAAACAAATCAGCGAAAGGTTTAAGACGATTCTCATGAGATAGGTTATAAAGGATTAAACCACATGTTCAGAGAAAATGAGTATGTGGCAATTAAATATAAGGACTCCTGGTATCCTGGTATTGTTGAAAAAGTAAGGATGATAAAACAGCATGCATTAAGTTCATGTCTCCATGCAAAAAGGAAGGGTACTTTCAGTGGCCTTGTAGGGAAGACAAACTGTTGACAAGCAGTTTATTCTGACAAACAAGTTTAATCCCGATTGCCTAAATTTAGGCTGACAATGATTCATCAGAGAGTTCTATGAAATTGGAAAGCACTATGAAAAATTTAAACGTACATACTTTTAATAAAAGCATGGCTCGGGCTGGAATATAAAAGATATGGTTCTGCACTGATGCTGGTTTTATATATGCTTACAGTACATTTTATTGTCAATTATTCTTCATTTGTTGATATTTTTGGGGGCGGAATGAGTTGATCTATAAGCAATAATTCTAGAAACGTGGAAATATTTTGAAACTTAAAAGTTGCATAACTTTTTTTTCTAATAGAGATATTTTAAAACATTAAACTGTTTTGGAATGCTGTTAAACAGATCTATATGAAGAAATCAAGTGTTTGCAGTTATTTCATTATCAGACTGGGGTTGCTACTTAAAGGGTCCACATGCCATCATCCAAAAAATGAAAAAATAAAGCTATCCTCTATGCTAGAAAATATTTACATGATTCCAAAACTTAAATTGTCTAGCTAACTACAAGTGTTATCCATGCTATCTGAACAGCTAACTTCATTCAGCCCAGTCTAGCTACAAGTGTTATCCATGCTATCTGAACAGCTAACTTCCTTCAGCAAACAAGAATTTTAAACTGTAGATAAAGGTAAGTAGCAAAAATAAATGTACGTTTTTCATATGGTTTTCTGTAATTATGGCAGACCTGCCAACCCTAACAAGACCTTCTCAGTAAGGCAGTCGATTTTTTTTTTTAAGCTGGGACAGTTTCCAGTGAGGTGTAACAAATATAATGTACTGCTATTGTCAAGCTGGAAAACATGCAGTCAAAAGTTCAGAAGTGTGACAATAAACGTCGTGTTCAACTCAAAGTTTACTTTAGCCATAATTACCTCCAGTACAGTGTCACAAATTGCAGTTTCAAATCCTACAGAGCTAAATGGCTTCTTGATATCTCTCAGCCTGATAGACTGAAATCCTTAATTAAAAAAAACCTGTGGCAGAGGGAACCAGCCTTCCCGCCATGTGACATACTTAAATCAACTTAGAATGTCCACTAAATGCAACTGTTGCCCTTCCTGCTTTTCCCCCCAAGAATCTGAATATTCCATTTATTTTTCTGTACAATAAAACTTTTTAAGATGTTCATTATCCCTTTTGTCCTGACTGATCGCTTGTTGGACACCATTAAAACAAAAACTTGTATTCCTTAAGTACCAAAATCTGTAATGGATATGGGAAAGAAGCCGCATAACTGTTAACAAGCATTTGAAAATGTTCATGAAAAGATACAAACATTATCTCAGATCTGAACTGAAGGTTGATCAGTTTTTGAATCAACGGTTGATCAGTAACCAACAGATTCACAATGCTATTAAAAAGAAATGTTGAAAAATTTCTTCATGGTATCAACACTGAACAAACAGGTATGTGCATTTTATTTTAAATCAAGCTTTTTTTTAATCTGCTATAAAAATGTTGTTGTTGTTGTAGGGTTTAACACCCATTTTTCAGCACACGATAGGCTATACATGGCAGCCGGTATTAATGGTGGAGGAAGAACCCGGGAAAATCCCGGAAAGAACCACTGACACAAGAGAAGCTACTGGCAAGTTTTCTCACATACCCACATCAGCATAATCCAAGACTCGAACTCACACAGACAGAGGTGAGATGGCAGTGATCTGTGACGGAGAGCGCTTTAGACCACTCGGGGCCCCTATAAAAAATGTACTCTTTATGGGAAAACGTTCACATTTTTTTTGTATAATAAAATTTCTCAGCTTTTTATTACCGTTGATAGCAAAAAGTTTTGGATACCTGAGCCTTGCGCCCAATACATCCATTAAACCGCCTGAATGGGATAATCTCCTTCTTGTCGATCACATTCTTTAGGTAACGAACTGCTCGTTTCAAGTGCATGTGCTTGATGGCCTGGGCTGTTTCTCTTGTGTTCTGAAAAACAAAAACCAAAAATCACTCTTTAATTTGACTATGATTCTAGCATGGAGAGTCAAATACAAATTTTAATCCAAGTCAGTGAAGCATGAAATACGAGTTAATGTGGCATACTTTTGGGATGAAGGTGCAGTGTTCAAGCTGCATTCCCTCATGAAGTATCATGATTCTAGATATTACATACAGTATGAATAAAGGGTGCTAAAAAAAGAATCTGGTCATGAGCTAAAGCCAGTAAAATGTGAAATGTAAACCGTGTTACTATTATTGTACTATTCAGAGATGCACACAACCATCTTATTTGATGATTCAAACATTAACATAACTCAAAAAACTAAACTTAAAATGTACCTTTCTTTAGAGGGGGGATAAAGCTACTATTAATTATGTAATACTTAACCTGTCCCTGTCCCAGAGTATAATTTACCCTCATTCACATCAGAAAATTCCATCCTCCCATTAGATGGAAAGTTCCAGAAAATCTAAAACTAATGAACTAAGATCCAGTCTGTCCCCCAGGCACTGGCCCATGCACAGTAGTCATCTCCTGTTTTTGGAACCACACTACTCATGCGATATAGTGCGATGTATTGAGGCAATCTGGCAACAGTGACAAGTATTATATCATTAAGATTACTTTTACTGCCTAAAATTAAAAGAAAATATTTGCAAGGCATTATTTGTCACTACTGTGCTCAGACATGATTTTGGTTTTCCATATAAAAGAAAAGCTGAAACAATTTTAAGAGTGGTTTGGTGGGCCTCCCCCAACATGGTCTCGAGGGGCAGTGCCCCCAATCCGAGGGCATTTGCGGCCAAAAACGCATTTTACACTCATAAAAAACTGCTTCTGGTGCAACTTAAAATCATAAAAGAAACCAAAATAATCATTTGAAAAACTAATAAACTTACCAAAAATGTTCAACTTGACTTCAATAATTACACAATATTTACTGATGCTGAAGTTATTAAGTCACAATAATTTGTCAAATTCTGCAGCAAATATATATTATACTTCTCTTTTCATAACAAATCTGTAAAATAAACAACCACGTACATCAACTATATACAAATAATCCCAAACATTCACTAGTCTTTTTATCCAATGGACACAAACTGTTGAGACTGCTCAGGTGGCATAGTGGTTAGAGCATCTGCCTCGGTTGCAGGAAGTTTTGGGTTCGAACCCCGGCCGAGTCGTAGCAAAGACTTACAAAAATGGTACTAACAGCTGCCTTGCTAGGCGCTCAGCATTAAGAGGTTAGTGTAAGGACTGGTTGGCTTGGTGTCAGGATAATGTGACTGGGTGAGACATCATACTACATGTCTGTGGCATGATGCCCCAGTGCTAGACATCACTAGAAACTGCCACACTGCAGACATTGTAGCAATGTGACTGAAAAATTGTTAAAGCTACGATAAAAACCTAATCACACAAACACATTAAAATTGTTGATATGCCAGTCGAGCTCTTTTCTCAGCTGTGGCAAAGATTTCTTTAGCCTTCCTTTTTGTCACCAATGGCTTTTTTGGCTCAAAGTGCAATCATTTCTTTTCCTTCTCAATGAGATCCTTTTCCTTTCAAGCTGGTGCTTGTATTGGCGACATGCAGTGCACATATTCTGACAGAGGGTTATATCTGTTCTCATGCTGGAAACCTTTCTTTTAATAGTCATTACTTTTTCCAGATGCCTTCAATTTTTCTGTATGCAGCTTCTTTTTTATGTGCTGTTCCAAACTCTTCCAATCACAATTACCGTAATTTAGATCTTTATTGCAGAGGTCACAAAATGCGAGTTCTCTAGCATTCAGTTTTCTTATAAACTGACCAACTAAATTTCCATCAACATTTTGCTCCAGCCATTCCCATTTCCATGATTTTAAACTTTTATCGAATCTTTTTATGTCATGGTTTCTCTCAACAACTCGGGACACCATGTTTTGCAAGGATGCTTCTTCTTTCCATTGCCATCAGTCTCCATTATGTGAAGATTAATTGGGTGAATTTAAACCTCTGAACAATCAGAATACTCTTTACGAAAGTCATGTGCTAATATATGGAAAGAATATTTTACATGCTTCATTGCAGAATGGGAGCAGACAGACCGTTTTTTAAAACTGAATTGGAGATAATATAAAAAATGGACTTTATCAAGAAAAATCTGATTTAAGTCGGGAGAAAAGTGGAATTCTGCTTTAAAACAGAAATTCATGTCTGATTACACAAAGATTCATCGGATGAATTTAAGCTTTTGACACTTCAGAATACTCTTTACAAGAGTTGTGTGCTAATATATAGAATGAATAATTTACAAGGGTCGTTGCAGAATGGGACTGGACTGACAGTTTCTAAAAAAACAGATGGGAGATGATAAAAAAAACACGGACTATATCAAGAAAAATCTGATTCAAGTCAGGAGAAAAGCAGAATTCCACTTTAAAATGGAGAAATGTCTGTGTGCTGCTGAAGCTGCCAGGGCTGATGGAGGCCAATGGGCTTGAAAACTGGTATAAAAATCTGATATGTTAACCGTGTCCACTACTGCATGTTGGCATCTGGTAAATATGCCTTCACTCTGTTGCATTAAAGTCCAAAGGCTGCTGAAAGTAGCACATACCTGCCAAAACACAGCTCTTGTAACATCCTTCGATAAAGAAGTAGATAGGCCCATCAAGTAGTATTAGCTCAAACTTCCCCTAAGAGAATGATAATCTCTCTTGATAACAAAGAAAATCTACCTGGAAATGGTTATGCTGAGCCTTCATCGGCAGGAAAAGAAGCTAAAACCCATTCCTCTCCCATTAGAAGTGGCCAATTAGAACCATAAATGATCATCACCTGAACATAAACAACAGAGACTGTGGATTTCAATAGGAAGACGGGATTCTGAAGGAAGCTGGTTCTTTGCCAGAACCTGAGGTTAACAAAGGAAACAAACAAGACTCATAATTAATGCTGAACTATAAACAACCCCTGTACAAACAAATAATGAAGCTCACTCCCTGCAGGAACTATGGACATTAGAAGGAAAGTTTTACATGCAAAATTCTCGAAACAAGTTTAACCCAATGGTTCACAAAGGGGATTTAACGAAGACTGAAACACTTAGAAGATTCCATCCAGAATTAATGAGTGTGATCAGTTCTCTGCAACCCAAAATACTTTATGAGACTAGATGATCAAAGCCTACAGTTGGTCCTTTGGAGCATTTGGGAATCTTGGGGCACAAATACATGCCAACCCCTGGCGAGGAAAAAGTGTAATCAAGTGGACAAAAAGAGTAATCCGCGCAGAAAAGAGTAATCCACAAGTAACACGAAAAAAATTCAATGACCACATGTACAAAATGATTTATTTATCCCTCTGGACTTTTAACATCAATTACTTCTTCAAGTTTTTGTATATAACACTTTGAGCTTTAAAAAACAATAGACCATAGCTGCCAACCCCCGAATAAAAAAATGCTGACTTCTTGTGACAAAAATACTGATTTTTAAAATTTTAATGCATATGTAACTATTTACAACATGTTCAACCATCAGTAAAGTAGGACAGTGATTTACATAATTATTTAATGTCAAATGTGCATGTGTTGTACCATATTCCATTCGGGTGCCCATTCAGAAAGTGCAAGAGTGCAACACACTCAGACACAGACATTTTATAGTAGCCTTTTCCACACCTTATTTTTTTCCAATCATTATCAATTTGAATGTATCAACTTTCATTGATGATCTCAATTCTGTGTGATTTTCTTATTGAACTGTTTTTGTTCTAGCATATGAGTAATCCTTTGCGATTTTAATGTCTGGAAAACGTGTTCAAAATAAAACGCTAGCAACACTAGTAACTGAAAGAAGAAGGCTACTTTCCAAAAGAAATTTAATAACCCGAATTTTGATCAAATTACATCAAGGTTCTCTCTGGTATTTATATACGTCGTAAGTTCAGGCTGAGTTGTGTATGATGAAGCAGCAAGCTGATGTTTATTTGCTTTTTCGTGCTCTTTATTTCATAGGCGCCGAATAGCGAAATCACGTTACACAACTTGCAAAACAGTTTTCTCCTTTACTTGATGGTTTCACAAATCTAAACAAGACGACACAATTGTCCTTCTAGTTCATTTTTTTTTTTTGCGTCTTTCCTGGAGAAAATTCTGATTCTGCTTTCCTATTCAACAAGATTAGAAGTTGAATATTACGAAAATGAGATACAGTGACAGCGGTAACTGTTTGTGAAATCCAATATGGTGGATAAAGACAGACATTGTAGCCTCGATTTCAAATAAACCAATCATATTGTAGAACTGTAATCCTATATACATGCGATACATTTCTATCAGAATGGAACCAAGTGACCGTTCTAAACTGAAAATATTTTTTAAAAAACGTATTTTTTGCCCAAAAAAACGTACACCCGTATTCAGGTCCAAAATACGGAAAAAACGGGACACTTGGCAGCTATGACAGACTCTCCTATTGCATTTCAAAACACTTTGTACCTGTTGATACTATGAATGCTTTGCACCCTAGTAGAGCACTAAGTACTGGGTTACTGAGCCTGGATCTGAATTCAGATTTATTTTTGTTAACAATCTCTCACAGTTATGTTTATTCAAAGGATTATCAAGCACAAAAAAAAAAGGGTTCTCTCCAGTGGAATCTACTGCTAATTCTGGTATTGAAAGAAGAGCACTCTAACTTTGCCCTTTTCATTGTCAAAGTCTCTTACACAGACTCTACAAAGAGTGTATGGCTTGTTAGCTCTTCGATACACATGTAGCAAAGTTACCCAGTGCAGTGCACTATAAACAGAACACATGTTACCTATTCGACTCCATACACATAGGCCTGCCTGTTAACTGTTAAGCAGTGCAGTGTATATTACATTTAACAGTAATTTTAACCATTTTACGTTTTTGGTACACATCTATTATGTATGGAAAAATTAAAGAGCAAAATCCGATCGTTACAGCTATGTAATTATTTTTCATAAAAGAATTTGTTATGTGCTTAAAATCTTGAGAATTTTTTCACCGTCAAGTCAGTGAAGCCACATGGCCAACCGTAGCTGCTATTTCTCATACTCAAAATTTACAAGTTCTCTGTCTGCGTCTACGTCACTAAGTCATCTGAATTTGATAATTTATAAAAACTAATTGCTGCCTACATCAATATCAGAGCCTTTACCTAAGTTACTGAAGTGTTCATACTTGTGATTCTAATCGTGAAAACTCGAGCAAGTACGGAACAAAATCCACGAGCTCCATTTTGGAGAAACGGACCCAGTTACTTTAAATAGCAGATTTTGACCAGAGCATTAAACAGCAACACGTGATCTGACATAATGGTCATTCGCAGCAAAGAATGCAGTATCTTATATGGGGTTTTCCCCCAACAGTGGCGCAACGAAAATCTGCTCAAAATGGCTGATGTTTACAGCAGGCGTCGAAAGGCGATTCCATGAGAATGGTGTAGAAGCATCAAAAAGTGCTTGCATGTGAATGAAGTAGATGTGTCCAAAAGCGCTTGGATGAGGAAACAAATTAATTTTTGGGGGAGGGGGATATACCGAAAATGTGTAATCCGAACACATATGCCTAAGGCGTAATTTAGTGAAAAAAAGGTGTAATGATTATGCCAAAAGCATGTATGCAAATACCATTAGAAATGACAAAAATGGACACACAAACCTTAAATACCCGGCTTCACAATGCATACACCACACCTGAATTTACTTTGCTATGGTCGCTCATGCAGCATATAACCAATTCTAAATATAAAATTGAAAAAAGGAGGTATTGTTGGGCCATTTTGGGAGTGGAAGAATTGAGAGTTTGACAAAATAGTGGGAAAAACTAAGGCTGCCATAAACTCTGAGAACTACAAAACCCTTGAACCATGTATGATCATGACATTGACAAGCAGGCTCGTCAATGAATGAATCGTGTGTTAGATTTTTATCACAGCTTTATCAATTTTTCTGTCATATTGCTATGATGTGTGCAGTGTAGCAGTTTATAAACAGTGATATCTAACACTGGGGCATCATGCCGCAGACATGATGCATTATGTCCCACCCAGTCACATTATCCTGACAACAAGCCGACCAGTCCTAACACTAACCTCTTTATGCTGAGCAACTAGCAAGACAGCTGTGAGTAACATTTTTATAAGTCTTTGGTATGACTTGGCCAGGGTTCGAACCCATGATCTCCCACATTAGAGACGGACGCTCTAACCACTAGGTCACCAGAGCGATCTAGTGAATCATTTTAAATTTCATGATTCATCTCAAATATCCCATAATCCACTGAGGAAATGTCAGCAATGAACAAATTAAACAAAAACCTAAATGCACACTTTTTTATGATAGTGACCTGGACACCAAGGTAATAGTAGTCATCTAGTGACAAAATGAACTGTCTCAGCATCCTTAACGATTCACACCAAGATTAGAATACAGTGGGCAATTTTGGAAATAAAATCAAAAGTAAAATGTTTAGACAAAGCCATAATCCTACTTTTTTTAGTACTGTGACCTTGATCTTAATCAATGATGCCAAGTAAGATAAACCATGAAATGGTTACTTTAAAATGTGCAAATGGTGTAAAATATGCAAATGAAAACCTTTAAGCAACTTCATGCAATGACAATGATGACCCAAGTGGAAACATGCTTGCTGACAACAATGATGATACTCTAGTGGATAAGTGTATGCTAAGTCTCACTTCCCACTCAAGTGAGCTCAACAAAACATGCAACCAACACAAGGAGGGATGCCATTTCTGGAGGAAGCATAAATTCATGTTTTAAGGGCTAACAATAATGGGGGTCTTTTTGGCAAAAGAAACAAAAATAAAGATGGAATGAACCTACATGTTAATCCCATGCTCAAAGCACTGCTGAAAAACAAAACCCTGATGAAATTACCACCAGAAACACAAATGTGATGCCTTGCTTCCCATTAACACGTTAACAAAGGCTTGAAATCACAGTACATCAATTTGTCTTTTTGAAAGACTATACTTGTGACTATTACTCACCTTAAAGTGGACTCGTAAGTAGGATCCCCTTGCCTTGGCAGCTGCAAGATAAAAAGGAAACTAATAGTTTCTTTATTTTGTTTCTATTGCCGTAAATATTACTCTGAATTTAGTGAAGGCATTATATAACCCCATGTACAAATCAAATCCAACTGCCAAGACCCAGACCTGACACTGCATAATACAACATATAATCTGGGTATACACATTTTGTTATCAGTAGAACAAATAAAATAGACCCTGATCTGCCAGCATATTATACAACCCCAGATCAGTCTCACAAACCCAACTTATGTAAAATTATATACATTAACAGTGCGATAATTAATTAAACTGAAGAGAAAGTGTGGAAAGGTCAGACAACTGCACAATCCATCATGATTTTTGAACAATTTAAAATAAACCATACATTTTACTTTACATACATTTTTTCACACCTCAAGTTTTCACTGCATCACAACTTAATCTATTTATCAGATGAATGACATTTCACACATTTTGTATTGGTCATCTACTACATGAATCAGGAGCTTAAACAGATAACCTAGTGACAGTGATAATTCCATTAATTCAGTGACAGTGATAATTCCATTAATTCAGTGACAGTGATAATTCCATTAATTCAGTGACAGTGATAATTCCATTAATTCAGGGACAGTGATAATTCCATTAATTCAGTGACAGTGATAATTCCATTAATTCAGGGACACGGATAAGTGTTTCAGTGTAACCAAAAAGCCACTCTTTCAGTGAAAAGTAGGGAAAAAAACTCCAGCAAATTCAAATAAATAGACAATTCTTCCTCAGCCATTCTATTCCTTGTAGATGTCATTTCAAATTCATTTTCTGAAGTTGGCTCAACCATGATGCGGTTTACACTATAGATGGAAAATGAAGAAACTATACATGTGCTGTTGCAGGGCATTTGTACAAATTTCGGTATTTTTGTGTTGCACAAAAAACATTTGGCACTTGAAAGTCGTATTTCTGTATTTGCTATTTATTCTGTACAAAATACAAATATGGAGTATGCACAGGTCGGATATAACTTCAACGACGGACACCATTAATACTGCTGATAAAATACCATTGGAATGACCTGAAGAAGGCATGTTCAACATGCAACCCGCATGCAGCCCAGTCCTTAACATTATGCAACCCACAGCCATGTAGACAGTCCTATCAAAATATGCATTTTAATTAATATGCAAAACCAGTAAAAAAAGGAACTGTTCTTGCTCACGAAGACCACAACATTAAGCATTTTTCTGTTTTGGCCCAAAAAGGTTGCTCGCCCACAACTAAATACATCATTAATAGTAATGATAAAAAGTTGCTTCAAATGATTTAAATTAAGCACATCACTAATAATAACAAGAACTCCCCTTAAGCGATTTAAACCAGCAACATCACTAATACTGATAACAAAAAACTTCTCTCAAATGACTTAAAGTACATCACTGATATAGACCATAAAAAGTACCCGAAAACAACTTAAATCAAGTACACCATTAATACTAATGATGAGAAGTCCTAGAAAATAACTTGAATCAAGTACACCATTAATACTAATGATGAGAAGTCCCAGAAAACAACTTAAATCAAGTACACCATTAATACTAATGATGAGAAGTCCCAGAAAATAACTTGAATCAAGTACACCATTAATACTAATGATGAGAAGTCCCAGAAAACAACTTAAATCAAGTACACCATTAATACTAATGATGAGAAGTCCTAGAAAATAACTTGAATCAAGTACACCATTAATACTAATGATGAAAAGTCCCAGAAAACAACTTAAATCAAGTACACCATTAATACTAATGATGAGAAGTCCTAGAAAATAACTTGAATCAAGTACACCATTAATACTAATGATGAGAAGTCCCAGAAAACAACTTAAATCAAGTACACCATTAATACTAATGATATGATGAGAAGTCCTAGAAAATAACTTAAACCAAATATATCACTAGCATTGCACCTTCAACATAGCATAGTGGGCTTTCTGCAACTTAATTTTGCATGTTTCAAGTCTTACTGATAAGAGCCCCAAATGAAGTCACATAATCAACTGGTGCAATGCAAAAATGCAGAACTTTGTCATCATAGGAAGAAAGGAAAGTTGGGAATATATAAAGAGTATGCTTCCCTTTAAAGTGAAGACTCCCCCAATTTGTCAGTGTAGGACTTCCAAAAACTTGGTAGAGGATTTTTGCATGGTCCCTCTTGACAAGCATAAGTAGCAACTGGTATGTATACTCATGGGAAGATCACTCTGTACCATGGGAAGATCACTCTGCCCAACCACCACCTAGGTAGGCAGATAACTTGTAGCTTTTAGCTAAAAGTTTTTAACCTGAAAGGGCTGGATTTACAACACAATAGTAATTCTCCAAAAGTATTCTGACTGGGTAGTGTATTTAAAGAAATGGACGACCTGTTATTACAACTGGGTAATGTATTTAAAGAAATGGATGATCTGTATGGTAGTTTTGGCAAGAGTAGCCTACACAGTCATGGATACTCCACTGAACAGAATCATCATCGTTTATCTCAAACTATTTTTGTTCTATATTATTTCTATTTTTATGATTTATAAATGTTTCTTATGTACTTACACTTTGTGGAGTTCTCGGGTTCTTTTGCGTATCGAACCATGATGACTGGTTCTGAAAAAAAAGAAGGGGCTAAATACTAATTCTGTACTAACTAGAAAGACTGAAACATTGCAAACAATTCAGGAATTTATTTTAATATCATTAAATCTAGACTGTTGCTGTAGTGTTCTGACCAAGAGACATGTTGCTTCTTTGGCAACTAGTTGTCCCATTTTGTCAACAAGTAAAATGTGATAGAATTTGATGGTTTTCTTTGCATGAGGAAACTGCATTATTTCTTCTTACTTGAAGATAACATCATCATGTCTTCCACATGTAACTGAGATAGGAAACTGGTAACAAGATGTTTTCAAATCATTCATGTTGTACAAAACAAAGGAAGTTAGAGGACTTAAAACGAATAAATCTCACTGCAACCAACAGGTAATGTTTGAAAGTATTGTTGTTTTATTCTCATAAATGGGAATTGCATATATGACAACTATAGATCTATCTGTAAACTGCATAGTAGAAACATGACCAGAATGTCAACATACATGATAGGGCACCACCTACCTTCCAAGAATGGAAAGAGCATCAAGTTTATACATGTATGGATATGTATAGTATCGCTGGCTGCGTAATGCGAATCATATCGATACGTGGCACAAGTATTGTTTCACCCCATGTCATTTCTACTATCCTAACTTTAGATACTTCTGTTACAGCGTAACTAACGGCACTGTGTAGCTTGTTTTGATGTCGACTAACATTGTTACAAACTTTTCAGGAATATTTCACACAATTGACAACTAAAATAAGACGCTTTTCTAAGTCATAATATTTTAGTCAGAAGTCTGATGTCTTTTCTCTAATAAATTCAAATTCTCACAAAAGAAATGGACCTGTTTTCAAGTCTCGTTGGCCTACATTTCAGTTGGTTGGAAAGCGATGAAAGCCGGGAATGCCAAAATTGGGTTAAGTTGAAATATTATTCTTTAACAAAATGAGAAAAAAAAATATGCCTATTTGAACTGTAAGCAATGGTTCGTTTCGTTCAAGAAACATATTCCCAACATGTACCTACTTGTACTTGCTTCGGCATACCTAGACTACCGCCGCACTGCAACAAATTCAAATGTATGTCAACAAACATGAAAATGCATCCATTTGCTAGTATCATATTTTCATTCTGCCAGGATAAAGACAGCACATAAGTATATTAATTACACATAACTTAGTGGAAGAGTGTAGATATAGGCTACCAAGTGTGCAAGATGTTCCTGAAACTTTGATTACTCATTCCGATATCAACAACATCAGAACACGCTATACAAGGCCGTTATATGGATTGTAAGACATAGCACTAAAACAAAAACGTGCTATGTCTTACATTATATGGCTACAGCTGTGCATACTTTAACTTGATCTGATTTCCACATTCCTGGCTTCATCGCATTCATTTTCCAGATAACTAAAATGTAGGCCAACAGAACTTGAAACAGGTTCATTTGTTTGTTCGATAATTCGAATTTACTAGTAAAAAGACGTCAGAGAAAGTAAAGTCTGATTAAAACATGACTTATTTTGTAGAAAATCGTCGATATGGGCTGCCAAGCACGATATTTCTGAAAATCTGACTTCTCGTTAAGATGTTAGTCTAAATCAGAACACGCTACACAGTGCCGTTATATAGGCAGCAAGACCTCGATCCCCAAAACATAAATATCAGTTCATTGTGGGACTAACCCGGCTGCTACGTTGATAAACATTAGGAACGTTTTAGTACCCGTCCACAAAATTGTAGTACTAAAATTAATATGGAAACGATAAAGACTTCAATTTACTAAATGCGCAACTAGCACAAGACAATTGCCGCGAAGTCACAGAGGGGGTCAAATTTTGAATCGCGAGAATCAGTTATAATAATTGGTATTAGAGGATGGTGGTGTCTCGAGTTTGCCTTGCTACAGACAGAAAAAAGTGCCCGCAAGTTTCAATACCGAAAGGGATGGTTCACGTATAATGTACAATTTTAAGTATTATTTTTAGATTTGACCAATACGCCGTGAAACTTTAGTACAGTACTAACACAGTCAATTGAAAATGCCCATCATCAATGCAAACAGGAGTTACACCAAGTCGATAGTCCCTGTGATATGTCTGAATCTTTATTATTAAAAAGTGAAATTTAAACCATTTTAAGTACTCAGTACTTGCTGATAAGACAGATAAATTGAATGAGTCCAAAGATGTGCAATTTTTTTTATGCTTTTTGCGGGATTGATGTGTGATTGCTATCATTATCTGAAATTCTGTTGCATGTACCTTGAAATCAACCGGAAAAGGAAGTGGCCTGGCTTCCGAGACTGGTGTTAGAATCGTGGTTATGGCTATATTATACCAGTCTACAATATAATTGTACTAGTAATAAAGCATAATTACTTAACGAATCAGTTAAAAGTATTCAAAGAGAACTTCATATTGAAAGAATGAAATTAAATAGCAATAAATTAAAGAACTGTAACAATAAAGTTTCTTAATTGATTATCCACAGTTGTCTAATTTGTTCACAAGCGTTGTTCTTGAATAGCCCATTTTTGTCTACTTTTTGTTGCTGTCAAAAATGAAATAGCAAAAAAAGAGACCCTAAAATGGGAAAAATTTAGGTACGTTTCAACCCGACATACTTGAGTGTCAAATTTGTGGAATTTCAAACCCTAATAGCATTTGAGCAAAGTTTGTATTAATTACTGCGTACCAGCTTGAAAATAGCACTTATTTACATAGCACATATATAATTTCGTTAAAGAAAGAAACACGTCGAGTATACGAAACAAAAGTTGTAATTATAGGTAGAAATATGTCCCATGTAATAAATTGTTCAACAAACAGTCCGCAATGCATACACACTTTTGTGTTTTCATTTAACTTGATCCTGCTCAACAAGTTAAATTTCATATAACAATAATAAGCTACGTACATAAGTGCAAACAATTACAACCTATGACACGTTGGATGCATCCGGAAATCAAATAATGAATTTAATAAATGTGAATTTCATGTTCAAAGCACAGACTTGACTTAAAATTTCCATATTGCTATCGTCAAACATACAATGCATTTTCTGTATGTAAATCATTTTTAATTATAAAATTGTTAATATTATTAATGAATAGTTTATGCAAGCTCATAAAATCCACTATTTTATGGTTTGCAGGACATGACAAACTTCACATTATTGTATGTGGTACTTGGGGGAAATTAAAGTTACATTGTAAGGTTTGTAACTGGGGTGGAGGAAGGGTCTTATATAATGGCAAGCAGGAATTGATATTACTTCTCCATGTTGAAAACACTTTGCTTTATGGTACTGGCCACATATTCCTTGGGTTTTCCGGGTTCTTCCTCCACCATTAATACTGGCCGCCATATATAGCCCTATCGTGCTGAAAAATGGCGTTAAACCCCACAACAACAACAACAACAACATATTCCTTGTTGTGTTTTGGGGGTTTAAAGCCATTTCTTAGTGCAATATAGTCTATACATGGCGGCCAATTTAACTGGTGGAGGAAGAAATCGTGAAACCCAGGTAAGAACCACCTATCCATGGGAAGCTACTGAAAGTAGTGCACTAACGGGGCTGGGGGGGGGGGGGCGGAGGGACGGACGGGGCGTTTGCCCCGGGCGCCAGAGGTCTCGAGAGTAGTAGTAAAGGAATGGGGGTTCTGGACCACTTTTATCACTATGTGACAAAAAGAGTATCCAAAAGAGCCCCCATGGATTTATACTACTGATGTATAGGGGTTCTGAGCCACTTTTTTTTTAAAATGTTTTTTCCGACCTATAAGAAAAGAGTGTCTCCATATATATGGACTAGCCCTTGCTCTTTTTTTGTTGATTTATTTTGGTATGTCTGTATCCATGAGGGAGTGTGTGAATGCCATCGGTGGACTATCGTTTATCATTAAAGAGGCATAATCATTTTTTGTTAATGAGTGTTGTGAACGGAAAGCTCTCATGTGGTAGTACTGGGGATGTCCATGCAGTGCTTGTGTGTAATTTTAGTGGGTGGCTACTTTGATAGTGAAAGGTTTTGTGACTCCTTTGTTTTTTGTCATGAGGTAGCCATCGTCGCGGACAATACAGTACATTTTGGATCGAAGTCCTATAAATTCTCTGATGGGTATTCCACAAGTTTTATCTTTGAATTTTTCGAGCTGTTTTTAATTGTCATCGCAGTGGAAGGTATGTTCTGATGGATAATCGCTGAGGTCGAAGAGTTCATGATGTTGATAGAGGTCCGCGTATACATCGTTGTCGTGAATCCCGTAGACGAGTGAGTCGATATCCGTCATGAGCAGTGTGACTTTGTTGCTTTATAACCGTACTTACGTTTGATGAAGGCGTGATGAAACTTCAACATGAGCATTGTGGAGAGATATAGGATGGCTGCTCCGACGTAGATAGCTTTATCCAGCAAGAGATTGGTTTTTCTGGATTCGATGTCAACGAGTTCTTCGTCAAAGATTTTCATCTCAACTGAGGACAGTGTTTGGCGAGTTCTTCCAGCGATATCGACATGAACTGAAACGAATCAATGAATCGGAAAGGTCAAATATTGATCGACATGTACTTTCGATGTTGCTGGGGATGCATTTGATCTGAGTTTCGAAGAGAATCGGTTTGACGCGTGGATGGCTGAGTGTGAGACGAGTAAGTGTCTGTCGTAGCCTCGTAGGTTATGAACTATGACTGGAATGAAGTCTGGATCTTTGAAAAGTAAGTTGCAATCGGCATGATCAGCTCCTGGATAGTGACAGGTGATATGGCAGTGGTCTCTAACTTTGTTATCGTGCACTTGAAAATATTTTCCGCAGATATGGGAGTGCTGAGCAGACTTGCGTTGTCGTAGTTGTGTTTTGGTGAGTGAAATGATCTGTCTGGATTTTTTCGGATCTCACAGATTCGTTTCAGCTCTGCTGAGAGTTGCTCAAAGAACCAGGCGATGCAATCCTCAGCACGATACTGCCCATATTCCGACGACAAGGATTCGTCGACATAACAGCATGTTTTTATAGCCAATCGAGTAGGGGATGTGCTTGTGTTCCACCTGAGTGAAAGAATGGCTAGGCTATGGAGAGGGTCCTTCTAGTTTTTTATAGTTTGGCCTCGCAGTCAAAAAGGATATAAAAAGCATGAGCGATTTTTTGCGGTGATGTTCGCACTCCAGTGTTCCCTCGCTTGGCATCTGAACGACTTGTAGTTCCTGACAGCATCCTGACAAAAGTTGATCCTACAGTCGTTGGGATTGAGGAAATCATTGCAAGCAGCGATAGTAGAAATAGCTATGATTTTTATGCTGCGTGTACTGAGATAAGCATAACCGACTGAAGTCGTTCATGTACACGAAATGGTGTTGATAATATAGTAAACTGATCCTGCATTGTGAGGCTGCAGAGGACATCAGTATGGGTTAGACGACGAACTGCTTATCGCCAGATTTCTTGGCATCGAGTCCAAAGACTTTAATCAAGAATCACTCGTTGAGCGCTTCTAGTTTAGGAACATCTTTAACCGAGGCTGGAAAGGTGATACCGATGGTTTTAAGGATATCGAAATGTGGCTTGTAGTGGGAGATGCGATAAACATGATCTTCAGCGGGATGTAGCGCGGAGAGGATAGCCCATACGAGGCAGTAGTCATTGTTGTTTTTACCACTGATGCAGACTTTAGTGGCAAGGATTTGATTGGGAGGTAGTACTTACTTTTCCGCAGCGGTATGAATTTAGAACTTTGAAACGAGATAGAAGTGACTCCGTCAGAGACCCAGGCTGATCCAGACTCATGATAATATTCAATGCGGTGTTGGATAAACGACCAGACGTTGTCAACGATATGGCTGAAAACGTCTCTGCGATAGACAATGAGGGATTTGGCTTGATCCACAGGTCGATGCTTTTGTATTCCTTGACGTTGAGAGCAACTCCCAGTTTGATAGCCGTGTGGGTGCATAGTTCTGCTTGGACAGTAAGGTGTAGAATGTATTACATGAGTGATGGGTCCACTCCGCGCTGAAGGATATGGGAATGATCGTAAATTAATCCTTTGTCAGCTCCTCCGAAACATTTTCAACGCGTCGAGAGGGTGGAAGACGCGTGATGTGATCGCGTTGTCGTTGAAGGACTTGTGGATCAATTTTGAGTAGTCTTGTCTTGATATCAGCTAAACGTAATCGAGTGATGATGTAATGCTGAAGTAGAAGCAGTGTGACAGTCTGAACGGTTTTCCCCGTGAGTGCTTTATATTTGTCTCGCAGTTGTTTTAGTTACTGCCGTGTTGTGAGGATGTCTCGTCCCGCTATCGCCTTGTACTTGTGAACGAGCTTACGACGTGAAGGATCTCGTCTGGGCACTGCCTTGAGGTCTCCTCGAACTCGTTTGATCATCTCGTGCAGAGCGGCATTCGATCTGGGATAGGGCACCGGAGTACCCTGAATCGATCGACTGAGCAATGCTCCTGAGTCGACGTGCAAGACCATAACCAAAGATGAACTGTTTTCCTGGATCTACCTTACGCATAAGTATGCGTTTCATTGATAATGAGGACAAGATTCTGGTTTATCCTTGCGATGATAGAGGTGCTATATAATGTAGTCGCGTACTTCATGTCTTTAATTGCTTGTTCATTTGTCATCCAAAAAATTAAACTATAATACATAGCACCATGAATCTGCGTGGGATACAGAAGTGTGTGCGGTTACATCAGGGTAGGACTGAAAAGTGCAACAAGTCATGTACGAGAGAGTAATGCGCACATCAGTATGCTCTGATCAAGCGTGGAAGTCATGGGATGACACCTCGCTTGGGATGTCAAGAAGGAGTTCGTGGTCTGCTCCAAGTGTGCCAGCGCTGCCAATGACGAAACGTCCAATGGATTAAATATTACCACGAAAAGGCCAGAACTACCCCGAAACCCCAAAAGCATTCAGAACTGTTGCACTTCCAGGGAAACGATGTATCCTGCGTCATGCTTAATCATAGCCGAAAACTCGTCACGAGACTAACAAGAAAGGAGATGTGCGTAGCGTATGTACGAAGATTAGACACCTGTTGAGGTTTAGTACGACAGGTTATTCCACCATTCACGTGTTTATGGAATGAGGGCTACGATCTACCGACGTCGTTTTGTGCTTGAAGCTCATTGGGGAGTGGTTCCTCTCGGATATTTCGTGTTTCATCTCAACGGACATATATTGGATAATCGTTTGTGCAATATAGAGATAAGATCTGACGAATAGCAAATAAATATTTCAAAAACCATGTTTTCACCTCTTTTTTATGTTATTCTACTGATCTGTAAAGCAACTTGATTAGTCTTCTCAATGAATGGAGGAGATACAGTGCTTTAACAGGAGTTCCTTATCGTAGGAGACGTTGAGCGTGCTACTATCGTAGAGCTTTTTTCTGCTGTGCCGCCGTGAGCAATACGAGATCGTGCCCTCTGCCTACGACTTTGGTGAGAGTACGATCTGCTCTAACACCAATGCTGAGATGGAATGCATTGACGATGGCTTCCATCGAGATCTTTACCGCGTATCATCCACGTGGTGTGCAGTCATCTCTACGTCCTCCACGTTTTCTATACTTAGATAATTTTAAAATCTTTTTCAACATTTTTTCACTCAGACATCGCATGCAGTGCTGCCTAATCAGATGCTCGTCGTATTAGATCTTCACGTCGCTGTTTTGGGATCACTCCGCCCGTTGCTCTCGCGTGAGTAAGGCCTGTCTACGCGCCAAAAATGTGATTAGTAGTCACAATATTTACGTAAAATGTTCCGTTTGTTTTGTTACTTGTTTTCAAAACCATGCGCCCCTAAAAAAATTGTAGAACGATTTCTTTCTGTAAGTAAATCGTTGAATGCTATACAATCTTGAATTTACTTGAATTTGCACACATCATGTATCATATTTGGCACTGACGTTTGTTACAGGGTAAAAATTCTAACATTACTTCTAACATTTTTCAAAAAGGAAACAAACACACAGCTTTTTCAATAACAACGCGAGTTTCACTGCACTCTATGACCCTGCCTATTGGAAACTCTCATTCTGAAACCAAAACATGCGTTCAGAAAAATGTAACAATGTTTGTCCTATTGGTTCTCTCCATTGCTTAAGAGTGCAGTAAAACCAGACTTTGTTTGGGTGATGTCCGTAGTTTTGTTGGAAACTTTGCCACCTTGTCTGTAGCCTTTGCTGCCAAATATGACATCCCTAAATTGGGATATCCAACAAATGTTATGGTAGAATGAAAATAATTGTTTATGAACATTTGTCACATAGAATATACCATTGTCTTAATTATCATTGTCCTATAATACCTTTTAAAAAAACAGAACCAAACAATGGTGTCTTACATTTCCGTCTTTTTCCATTCTTTCTTTTTCTCTGCAATGTAACGTTAAGTCTCTCTGTCCATCTCTCAAACCACTAGTCCCCGTTCTACTGTCACCCAATGCAGTAACACGAGTGTATGTATTCGTACGCGCGTGTGTGTGTTAGCTTTCGTTTATACCAAAGTTTAATATGAACATTACTTATAAAGACGTAGTAACCATTGACTTTAACCGTTTAATATCTCACTGTAGGTATATGTCATCGTTCTCAATCCTGGAAGTCACTTTCGGGCTACTAGATTGTAAAACATAATCTTCACGAGGCACCAAATGAATTTCTGTCATCCTATCAGATTTACCGCCATTTTTTTTCCTCTCTCTCTCTCTCTCTCTCTCTCTCTCTCTCTCTGTGTCTCTCTCTCTCTCTCGTGGGGGCCCAGATTGGCCGATTGGTTTAAAGCGCTCAACGTTACGGATCACTGCCATTTCACCTCTGTCTGCTTGGGTTCAAGTCTCGGGTTCGGTCAATGTGGGTATGTGAGAAAGCTTGCCAGCAGCTTCTCGTGGGTATGTGGTTTTTTCCGGTGTTTTTCCGGGTTCTTCCTCCACCATTTATAATGGCTGCCATGCATAGCATATCTTGTGCGGAAAATGTCGATATGCCTAAAAACAGCTCTCTCTCTCTCTCTCTCTCTCTCTCTCTCTCTCTCTCTCGTGATGCAGATGGTGTTGAATATGAGATAAGCATATCATCTTCAAGATCGCTAGTACACACTTCTTCTAAGACATTTGGAAAGTATTCTGTGACTCGAATCGCTATTGTCGCTTGGTGTCTGCTTTCTCCTTCAAAAGACGTCATCGTTTCATCTGGAGGTTTAAGGGATATTACATTTTTTGTTTTCTTTCAGCTCCTTCTCTTACACTAAAAGAAAACACGGGACTCTTTTGGACAGTGTGTGGGGAAAGGGATGGTATATAAGGTATGTGAAAATACGTTTAGTGGGATTACATTCTAAGAGGACACGGGACGTTTTTGGATAGTGAGTATGATATAGTAGGATGGTATAGTGAGTGTGATGGATAGTATTTTTGTAATGTAAGGGATAGTATAATTTGTGTGATTTTATCTCCTTCTCTTACAGTCTAAGCTAACATAGGACACTTATGATAGCGTCCATATGTGGCGTTGGACAGTAATGGGATGTTTTATGGTAGAAGTGGTCTGATGAATAATATTTTTGAGGTTTAAGGAATAGTATATTTTTGTTTTCTTCCAGCTTCTTCTGTTACAGTATAAGCTAACAAAGTACTCTTTTGGATAATGTGTGGGGAATGTGGTGGTATTAAAGGTATGTGAGAGTATGTTTTGAGAGATTTCATCTCCTTCTCTTACATTCTAAGCGAACATAGGGAGTTTTTTTATTGTGACTGTGATATAGTTGGATGGTATCGTGGGTGTAATGGATAGTATTTTTTGTATTGTAGGGGATAGTATACTTTCTAAGATTTTATCTCTTTCTCTTACATTTTAAGCTAAAACAGGGAGTTTGGATAGTGAGTATGATATAATAATGGATGGTATAGTTGGTGTAATGTATAGTATTTTTGTGGTGTAAGGGATAGATATTTTGTGAGATTTCATCTCCTTCTCTTACATACTAAGCGGACACAGGACATTTGGGATAGTGAGTATGATATGCTGGATGGTATAGCTGGTGTGATGGAAAGTATTTTTGTGGTTTAAGGGATAGTATATTTTGTGAAATTTCATCGCCTTCTCTGACACTCAAAGCTAGCACAGGACGTTTTTGAATGATGTGTTAGGTGGTCGATGGTGTAAATGGTGTAATGGATAGTATTTTATGGGATGTTGGATATTATTTAAGGTGTGTATGTTTTGTTGCTTTCATTTCTTTTTCTTTTACTCTAAGCTAACACAAGGTTTTGCGTGTGTAAGGGGTGAGAGATGGTATAGGTGATGTTTTGGATATTATGTTTGTGAGATTTCTTCTCCTTCTCTTACATTCTAAGCTAACAAATGGCCTTATGGATAGAGTGCATAATGGGATATTGGATGGTATGTACGATATGTGAGGGTATTTTTGTGGAATTTCATCTTCTCTTAAACTCTAAGCTAAAATGGACATTTGTGATAGTGTGTGTATGGAATATGGAATAGAATAGGAATGTTGGATGATATTGTGGTGTGATGGATAGTGTTTGTTTTCGTGATTTAAGGGATATTATATTTTATGAGATTTCATCCCCTTCTCTTACATTCTAAGCGAACACATGCCATTTTGGATAGTGCGTGTGATATGCTGGATAGCATAGGTGTGATGGATAGTGTACTTTTGTGGTGTAAGCGATATATTTTTTGTGAGATTTTATCTTCTTCATTTACATTCTAAACGAAAACACAAGACTTTTGAGATAGTATGTTTAGGGGGTGTTAAATGGTATTGTTGATATGATGGATAGTATCTTTTCTGGTGTAAGGGATAGTCTGTTTGTGAAATTTCATCTTCTTCGTTACATTCTAAGCTAAGACATGACGTTTTGGAGTGTGTGTGTGTGTGTGTGTGTGTGTAAAAGGCGCAAAACGGGGACGTCAGTGTGAATACAAACCAACAGACCGGGGACACATCTCGAAAAGGGTTCATCTCCTTTTTGTAATGTCGGGTTAAATGGCATATCAAGGCCTTTCCTAATGATACAAACCTTGAGATAAGCGTATCTTAGCATGTCCCCATTTTGTAGGTATTTTGTTAGATCATGCTATACACAGCAATACACACGTCCCACTCGAGTCAAAACATCGTGTGTATCAGTCGGAAAACTGCATCCCCGTTTTGCTGTCGGCTTCCGCACTTTGCTTCCGAATTACTCACCGAAGATGGCATAAAGAAGAGCTAACTGGATTGAAATAATTTATGTAAACATAGATAAATATATATATGATATATTTTCTTTTTTAACACAGAGTGCTACATGTTTATTATTGGGTAGTCTAACGTTCATAGCACATTTCGCAAATTAGATTAGTAACACAAGAAAAATGAACAAAAGGTTTCATGCAGATATTATGCACGGTTTTAAGCTGGGCACGAGATTCTAGCCGTTCATCTGTGCTTTTATATTTTATCTCCTGTTTAACTAGCCGTTCACAATTGGATAAGAAATACACTGGAAAATATCAACATAGATTTTAATTCATTGAGATGTGATTAGTAGCGTAATTACGAACAGTCTACATGATAACCAAACAATGATAAAATTTCCTTCCTCCAATTAACCGCGTTAGAGTTAATCCGACAATTTAAGTTTGAGCCAATAGAAAATAAAAAAGAAGTTTTGTGAGAACATGTACATGGCACCAATCAGGACGCTGAAAATACACGTTTTTCGTACTCATATTTAGTGTATCTCGATGTAACTTAAGTCTGCATGTTGGCTGAAGTATAAATAATGCGAAACAAAACAATCAAACAACTTTTTATCTAATCAATCAATGAATACAAATACATATCTATAACTTCACAACTGGCTTCTCCACTAGGCGAAAAGCAGAACATTAATACTGTTGCACACTAGGGGTCTCTTTAGTGAACGAATGAAATTGACTACAATAAGTTTCCTCTAATTAATGCATGACCGCAAACAGCACAATAAAACATTTACATCACATCTTCACAATTGCCTGCCAACCTCAAAACTGCAATGGTTTCTCCTTATTACATTTCTGTAACGTAACGTCGGTACTTAACTACCATAAAATACAAGTCATACCTCAGACGCCAAATACCGGGGACTATTTTTCTACGCCACCTTAAGTGAGTCAAATCATGATTTTAAGCCTCATTTCGCCTGTAACTCTACACCATATTTACCATCATAGCAAGAATAAAAGGCGTTTCCAGATAACTGGACAGTCCCTTCTCAATCATTCCATTGTACGATTTACCAGTCCTTATCATAAATGCTGCACATGGAGTCATACAATCAATCCACACAATTCGATTTTAATAGGGACTACTTGGCTCTGATCTGAGCTCACTAAATATAAACCATGTCATCATGAAATCTCAACAACACTGAAACTCCGTGATGTTTGCTCCAAGTAATTGGTTAACTAATCGGGATGAGGACTATCTCACCAGCACCAACTTCCCATAATCAAACAAGTAATCACAAAATGTTAAGAAATCTTTAAAATGGGGAATTATATACAAATGCGCATACTTCAAATTTACTACAAAATAATGTACACACGAAGCTTGCCCCCAGAAACTGGCTAATTATTAGGACTGAGAAATATCTACTCAACACTGACTCCCTGTAATCAAACAACTAATCACTGAGATCTAACAACGCTATAAATACGTGAATACAAAATGGCATATACCCTACATTTATTACAGTACATACGAAACAAGGCTATTTTCATTCACATGAACTTTGGTAACGTACATATAAAGGGAATATTTTCATATATTGCCACGACATGATACTTACAAAACGGGTACATTTACATATGAATTATAAAATAGACTGGTTTTCTGCTGAATTTGAACGTTTTAAAAATAAGGCTTTGGTGTGTTTCATATCGGAGAGTTCCTATCATGCATATGCTTATTAATGAAGAGAGTTGCACTAAAGTGGCAAATTTTGTACGCAAAAGTTAAAAATGTGTTATTTTGTGGGACATTTTAAATCCTAAACTGTATTCTTGCCCATAAAATTATCTTAACTGAAGATTAACATGCAGATCTTTGATTATCTCAGTTTGGAAAAAGGGACACATTCTCTGTATTTTCACACAATTCGGACAATTCAATTTCTTAAAACCCCTGGACGTACATTTTACTTATATATGCAGCAAACAATATAAAAATTCAACATGATAAGTTCAGTTTAGTTTGATAATATGGATGGGAACTATGAGCGTGAGATTGCTGCAGATTGAATTGATCCTTATTTATAATTAAAACACATGGAATGTATTTGATTGTATAAATTCTAACACTGTGTCCGTTCTAATGGTAAAGATTGGGATATATGGCTCCTTGGAAGTCAACTATAAATCAATTAAAATTACATGTATAGATCAAATACATAGTAA
This sequence comes from Sinohyriopsis cumingii, assembly GCA_028554795.2. Lineage (NCBI taxonomy): Eukaryota > Metazoa > Mollusca > Bivalvia > Unionida > Unionidae > Sinohyriopsis > Sinohyriopsis cumingii. The sequence goes on from CM068827.1 coordinate 26,564,249, forward strand.
AATAGATCTTTATCGCCCATATTTATTAAATAAAGATGTCCCCGTTTTGATGTGAAAATCATGACCCCGTTTTGTAGGTTTTACATGTGTGTGTGTGTGTGTGTGTGTGTGTGTATTTGTGTGTTGGTCTTTGTACGTCCCTATAAAACTCCCTTTGTCCCGATCAAATTCATTTCACCTACACACCTACGGTAGCTCGTATTCAGGTCAACCACTTGCAACACTGTTATTTAGCAGCCGCCCGACTGAGGTCAGCCACTTGCAACATTGTTGCCAATTGTTCCCAAGTGTCTAGTACCGTGACGTCATTGAGTCTATAAATTTTTAGGTTATAAATATAGACCTGAGTTTTTCCATAGGATTTTATTAAAAGATGAGACTATAAATAGATAATAGCGTTTTTCCAAAGGATTTACTACATGATGTAGTTATAAATAGAGAGTGGATTTTTCCAAAAAAGGAATTTCAACAAGTTTAAGCTATAAACAGATACTGGGGTTTTCTATAGGATTTTTACACAAGTTGTGGCTATAAATAGTTACTAGATTTATCTATTTTAGTCAAAACCAATGTAATCTAATGTTATGTGGTATGTTTAGTCTCCGTTAAATTCTGGGAAAATTTCGTAATTTTAGTCACATCCATATTTGAGTTGGTCTTTTCCTTGAATATAGCTATTTATAGCATCATTACAATTATGCAAATTTATGAACACCTCCAACATAATTTCAGGTGTAGGTAATGCTTTATAGATAAATCTCTGATAAACGAATATAGTCATTATACAACAGGTACCTATAACACACTTATGCAAGCTCAGGTCAGCCATTTCTAACAATGTTACTATGTAACCCAAATTGATATCTGCCATTTGTAACACTGTTTCCATTGACGTGACGTCTTGGATCCTAATGGTCTCATCCATGTTCATTTCCTCTTGAGGATATACGGACCCACCATGTTTCATTTCTTCTTGCAGCTAGACAGTCCCACCCTGTTCAATCTCCATTTGAGGCTATACAATCTCATCCTGTTCCATTTCCCTTTGATTGTATACAGTCCCACCGTGTTCAATCACCAATGCAGGCTATACAATCCCACCATGTTAAATCCCTGTTTAATTCTGTATCGTCCCATGTTTTTTCCGTATATAAAGTCTTTGAGGCTATATCGTCCTAGGCCTACAAGCCTATATAATTCCATTTGGGTCTCAAGTGCCATATATTACTACTTGCAGCTTTGTGCTTTATGACCGTCTGAAGCAACAGTATTTACAACGAACATTTTCTCTGCCAGGATATGGATGCCATGTGAATATTTGTTCTTTGCCTGGAGGTGGCAATGAGCACGATGCTCACTGTTAGGTTCCCAGCAAACATAATTATGGGAGTAAACGATAGGGGTAATTTTACGAAGCCGTAGATCACGGCTATATTAATGGGAAGTACCGAGGCACACTTCCACCCTGGCAATTATGCAACATTAGGGCACCTATTGTTCTTCTAAATTTACGCGGCTACGAATGTCACCTCATTATGCAGCGATCGAAATGGCCTTGACATGAACTATAAACAATTATAAACAACATGGAAATGTTTATGGCATTCTCCTTGGGACAGCGCATTTTGTTGACTAAATAGAGTTTATGTACAACATCGTTATGGCTGCAAACCGAAAAAAGTGCATTTATTCATGGAAATACAGGAGCGAATGGTCGCGGGTTAAATGAAACAAGCAGCCGTCAAAGGAGGAATTTTACAGCCAGCAAAGCCGCTTTGACGTTTCTAAAAGAAAGTACGATCACGCTTGATGTTTGACGTTTGAATGCGAAGACATGGGCAACAACCACGATCTCTACCACAAAACTGATGTCCTTGTGCTTGCAGACATGTTTGACGCCTCTCGGGCGACCTTGCTTATGGTCCGAATCCGGCCCACTATCTTTGCTCGCTCAGAATGAGTTAGGGTGACCTTTTCAGACTAACTGACGTTAAACGGGAACTCCTCAAGGACATCCACATGTACGGTTTAAAAGATCAGCTGCTGCTGCCAAGCGAAGCGAACACTCCAATGTTCGCCTCTTAGCTGGAAAACGTACCTGGATACAAACAGCCTTTACAGAAGGGCGTTGATGCAATGGTTGCCTACTGGTGACATCAGGCGGATCGCCGATACTGAAGAATCAACCAAATTTACAAGTTGACTATCAATCGTATTTGCCAAATTGACTTTATTCTTGAAGTTAACCTCACGTACCCTTACGAATTTCACGACGTGCACGGTAAATATCGGTTGGCCCTTGAGGTACCGTATGTACCAGAAAGCTGACTGAATTATTACTAAAGCAGCGTGGGGGATGAGCCAGTAGGAAAATACACGGATTGCATGAAGTTGGTGCAACAAGAAAGAGCGTTATGTGATACATTACCGAAACATGCAGCTTTTACCAGGCGTGGGGTGACTTCAAAAAGGTCCATCGAGTGTTGGAACCTGGTCAGAGTGCGTTGATAAATACCGACCTCAGGACACCGGCTTAATCAAATTTTGAAAATGACTTTTTAATCCAGATGAACAGCGTAGTATTTGGTATTACCGTGGAAAAATCTGTGTATGAGAATCTGAGTGGACCTGGTGGGGGTCCAAGGGTAGGAAGATCAAGCTTCGCTGTCTGATCTCGGACTGAGCGTTCCAGTCTCAGAAAATAATTAGCGTTTTCCTTGTTGCTCTTGTTAGCACGAAGACCATGCCGAAGGTCAAATGCCTGATCTACAAGAGTATGGCATCCCTTGACCTACATTAACACCTGGTGTACGACTTTGGCTATAATGAGATCAAAGCCAGATACGATACGAACGATTACCCGGCCAACATTCCACTGAGTAATGACGTCAAAAAAGTCTAAAGGGCTGTTATGAAGCAAAATCTTGGAACGAGATGTGACTTAAGTGCTTCCAGGAAAGGAATGAGTTTCGCCACTCCGTGATCGACATAAGCATAGACTACCAAATAGTTGCGTATACCATTTTGACGTATACCACAACATAAATCGTCCTAGAGGGGGTATATGGTCACTACCGCATTGCGGAGTAAGACCACATCAAAATGTCCCAGATGAGACCTGCAGGCGGAGCTTGGTACCTTCAGACACGACGTGCAGGTCATTGCTAATGCTAACGAAGCCCGAAACAAAGCATTCGCGATTGCACACATGGTCGGTTGCTCGACGTTTTTCGCCTTCCATCTCTCCGGGAATAGATGTTGGCAGGTGCGGGTCGCTTGCCGCATGTTGTTAGCTAGCTGAACACTTAACCTTTCTTTACTTTTTAAGTCAGTCTCAACAGCAAGCAGTAGCCTAATCCACTCGATGCTGGGGTTAGTGGTTGCATTTTCTGCTTGCTTCGCAAACAACTGTTCCTGTGCATACTTGTGCCCAAATAGCTCCTCGGGCAGAATATGACTGTATCCGTCCACAATGCCCTGCACACGGAGTACACAGGCCACACACAGCCTTACGCGGATGCCGTGCTTGGAGAAGAGCTCCTTCATGCGTTCCTAAAACTTTGGCGCTGGTCAACATGCAACAGGTTCAGCCATTTTTGGGGCCCCCGCTTGTAGCCACGTGCTAGCACATCAGTGACTTTGAGAGCCTCCTTGATGGTCAAAAGTTCGGCCTCCTTGAAATGGATGGCGACATCAACCAAGCTTAGCACGCACTACCTTTTAACGTGACAGAAGAAAGATATCGGACAGGTTCACCTTGTTCGGTGTTGTAGCACTACAGTGCCGTCTCTGGAAGTTGCGAGTCCAATTACGTAGCTTTGCCAGATGACCTTCTTTTGAACCAAACCCTTGAAAGATCTATTGACACCCTTACGGCATCAGCCATTATTTTAACATGAACAGTGCCTTTCTAGTACTCTTCAGAGATGTGTGTGAGGATTGATGACTTCATTCGCGCCGCATACAGAACGTGCTCGTTTTGAGCAAGCCTCCAAAGACTTTGAAGTTCGAAATACCTATCTACAGTACTGGTTTTCCGTTTACTACAACGAAGTTTTAGTCATTGCCACAAAGTGATCATTCAATTTCCCGTTAACGAAGCGGCAGCAGAGTTGCGCCGCTATTGCAATTATAGATATTTCAGCCATTAACAAGAACCATAACCAGCTAGTTGAATAGCGGGTACGCTGTGACTTGCCAGACAACCTGTATTCACTCGATTTTGACTTCTGGATGTTAGAAGACACACTTACTTTTAAACCTGCTGGTGTGCTGGATCAAACGATTCAAGCTCTACGTGGTAGCGCCAAATATCGGCGACTAGCTTTGCTACAACATCCTGCGGCAAATCAATTATTCAGCACACAAACACACACAAACACACACACACACACATTAGTGACGTGCTCACTTACTTACCAGGGTGGTTTTCAGTGAAAATGATCTTGCCTTCCAAAGTGTCACTCGGACTATAAGCTGCTTATTATGTAGAAAATTCAACCTAAACTTGAATACAGGCACAAATACCGGACCTTTTATCCCTTACCAAATAAAAATTATGCTGCACAGTGATAAAGGTTGTAAAGAGATACTAAAAATTACGTTTGAACTCGAATGTTTCGAAAAATAATAATTTCAGTAGCGATTATCGGCCAAATATATATGCTAAAGTATTCCAAGTAAAATAAAATGAAAAATGACAATGATTTCAAGATCGTTTTATACATAGATTTCTACCGATCATTAAATTTTTGTATAAAATACGCGCTAATTGATAAATGTACGTTTTGTAATGGTGCACTAGAAGCAATAATGCATTTGTTTGGTTAATATAATCTGATTAATAGATTATCGGATGCTGTTTCTCAGCGGATTTGTGATGTACTAAAAATACTACTTACTCCAAGCGCCACAATTGTTCGATTAGGAGAAATAGATGCAAATCAGTTGAATGAAAAACCTTGATATCCTGTTATTGTACTTACCAAGTACTACATATACAGATACAAAATGAAAAGAGACATACCTACGTGAAATGGTCTTAAAAGCGTCCTTAAAGAATATAATATATTAAGAAGTACATTGCAGTCAATGCGAAAAGAAGAAAAAAAAAATCACGAAAATTTGGACAGAGTGGGAATCAGTACTTCTTTCCATTCAGTTAGTTGTTGAATATACTATATATAGACAAACGAACAGATGTCTGTATACTGGAACACATCCTAAAATAACACCCCCTCCCCTTCATATATTTATTTTCGAACCGCAGAGCTGGATGCAATTATATTTAATATTTAGAATTTATGGTTTTATATGTACATGTACCAATTGTAAGGGAGAATATATATAAATATAAGGGAAAATACTTTAATGATGCGGTAACATATGGTCTGATCCCATTACCGATCTGTACGGGAAATAATTAAAATCAAATATTGGTTCGAATCAGCCTGGCATTTGGGCCCAACCAGCCCATAATTTTGGCCGAATAAGCTTGGTCCGAATATTGGCCTGTGACCGTGTTTAGCAGACACACAGAATATTTGCTTGGGAAAGAATGGCGTTTTTCCTCTGAAACCATCTCCTTCTTAAAGGAGAGTTCTTACAGGGCTCTAACAATTAAAACCCTTCCTTTTAAAAACAAACTAATATGGTGCTACGTAACTGCGGGTATTTTTTTTTCTTCTTTCTCCCTGACACCCAGAAATCTTACATCTATTCTCTTCTAATTGCCTAAAGGTTTTGAATCAAGTATGATAATCTTTATTTTGAGGATTTGTCACTATCCGCACAGTACCTTTGGTGACATAATACTACTACTACTACTACTAATAATAATAATAATAATAATGATAATAATAATAATAACAATTTCACTAGAATTAGTATTTCTATTATCATGGTCGTTATCTTGTTATGGTTCTTGTTATGTTGGTTCTTTTAATGAACTATTGTCTTCAATTTGCCATATTTATGGTGTCAGTTTATTACAATTTATTGTTGTTTCTTCTCATGAATATGTAAGAGCAGGTGCTCGTTCGTAATTTCCTACTATTATGGGATGTGTGGGGAAAATTGGCATAGAAAGTAAATAGTGTGAATAAAACACCAGGGTGATTCACAATCGTTGACAAATTCTTTGCACGGAACCACTAACTCCTACGCAACACGTTGTCCGCATGTGTAACTATTGAGCAGCGCCTGGTAAATGAACCCAATGAAGAAAAACAAGCTGAATCTGACGCTGCCGAGCGGGGTAGTGCCAGGGGCAGACGGACACGAAGGCTCAGAGTAAGTCCTGTTTATGTTGTTTTGATCGCTGTCATGTCCTTATTTTTTCAGCACACAACAAGTCACGATAAGAGCATGCAAGCTGTCCTACATTTTTCGCATTCCTGAGATGACTTGCATACCTCAGCAGTGTAGACCATCGTGCAGGCGGAAATTCATTTTATAAACGTAATAAATAATATTGTAAAGTAATCGAGTCATGGTTTTTAAAACTTTTTGTTTTCTTTTGATTCTAGTTAGAATGCAGATATAATTAGAAGAGCGAAATCAGATAAGCACATGTATATAGAAAGGAAACAGGATAGGTGGAAACGGATTTTGAAATCATTGGGTTTCAAAATAAAATAATGAGAGATGGACTGTTTGAAATTATTTATACAATGCTGTTGGGCATTTCTGCGCACCTAAGGTTTCCGTCTCCAATACTGAAGCAAAATGCTTACCGAATTCGACTGATTGACGAAAATAAAATACTGCATTACTTACCATTTTAAAAGTGGCAATTGTCACCAGAATATTCTGTTCAGAATAGTATTAATTTTGGACAAACGGGATGCCACCCTCGTGTATTCATGACTCGCGGTATGTTGGCCTTAGGCTGATAAGTCAGCCCTTCACCCATGATGATATTGATTTTCGGGTGAGGGGATGATATCACCTATTCATTAAAAGCTTCAGTATATCTGCAGCCAAAGTTGGCTGCACACGTCGATGTATATTTTATACGCTTACCGGTATTTCTCGAGTCTGTGCAGCTACCATTGGCTGAAGGGTTCTTTTGATGACATGTAGATTATATTTCCTGAGCAAATCATATGTTTGATGACTTGCAAATCCACCTGGAATAACACAACCATCTGTCCTTTGGCCATTTTGAATTTTGTGCTTGATATGGCTGAAACCAATTACTGGTATGTGTCCAAAGTCTATGTTCCAGAATGATTTGCATGCAGCTAAATTGCATAATTTAATGAACAGGTGACATCAGACCCACAACATCGTCCGTCAGTATCAACACAGATTTGTGGGGTTGATTTATCAGACTGTCAGCCTGTTCTGTGCACAGCTTTGAAAAGATGTAATGTTTATCCATCTGACTATAGAATGAAATGCATTACTTTGGACTGTTTCTGTCAGCAGTTCAATCGAGTATTTATGTCAGGTTTATAGCTAGTTTTACAAAATTCAACATAACAGTGCCAATAAATGGCAAGAGATATTAAGCAAACTTGATCGATCTTGTACAAAAATAGTAAAGTTCAACATTTTAAAAAAGAAAAAACTATTATGTGGAAGAGAAACAATGAATAGGATGTAATGTGTTTACAACATCTTGTTTATGGGGAAGAATTACTAAAGAATTTTGGGACCTGAGTGGCCTATTGGTCTAAACCGCTCTCCATTATGGATCACTGACATCTCACCTCTGTCTGCGTGGGTTCGAGTCTTGGATTCAGCCATTGTGGGTATGAGAAAGCTTGCCAGTAGCTTCTCATGGGTCGGTGGTTGTTTCTGGGGTTTTCCCGGGTTCTTCCGCCACCATTAATACTGGCCACCATGTATAGCCTATCGTGTGCTGAAAAATGGCATTAAACCCCACAACAATAACAACAACTAAAGAATTTAGAAACAGACTATGCCGGGGAATTTCTTGAGAATGCCGTTTTAGCAGCAAGTTGACACAATGGGTAGCCGATGATGTTGTACATGTGTGACAACTTGCAAAATTGGAAACTTGGATTAAGATGCAGAATTTTGTAAGGTATACATTTCCATCTTTTATATAGTGTATTTATCTGTATGATTCTAAAAGATACATAGTAAATAGGATTTTCTGGGTTGCAGGTTTAAAAAGGGCATGGAGTGGGTCTTTATGTTGATGTTTAGAATTCATATTTTCATATGCTTTTCGAGTCGAAAAGTGGGATATTTGTGTACATTTTATGAATATAACTTTAATTAAAGTACAGTCATTCTTTCTTGATACAATTTGGATTTTTGACCCAAAAGAGCACATCATTCAATGTTTACAGAATTACATATTGTTGTGCAGAATTACCTGATGCACAGAATTTGCCAACATGGTGGTACTTGCAGCTTAAGGATTTGTGAATACTTCTTTGTCCATTTACTTAATAATTATCATTTAGTCACCAAGAAAATTGGCGACATGCATTAAAATATTAGACAATATGACTTTTCAAAATAATTTGAGAACACCTATTTTTGTTATGTTAAACTGTTTGCAAAGCAGTAAGCATGTATCATCTCCTGTAATTATCATATAATCAACAGATCATAACTTCAGCTTGCTTATGGGTGTAACATATATCATCAGTCATGTTTTGATTGAAATCATTAATTGTTAGAGATGAGTACATTTTATTTTGAAATACACCTGTTAGTGAAATCTCAAAAGTTATATTTTTAACAATTAACACCTTCTTACCATAGTATAGTGACATGTATTAAAAGAACCTTTTTTCATATTTTTGTAGTTGGCAATCTGACAAACTACCAGTCTAAATTAGGATCTGAAAGTTGCCAAGTCCCAGATATGTAAAACTATTATGATTACAGTGTAAATGATAAGTTAAAATGTATACTTATTCTTCATTTATAAAAGTTTCCTTAAATAGCTGATATCAACATTATTACCTCTGCTTCTGAAAAAGCGAGACTGACCTTGACATTGACTACAGGTTGGAGATGACATAAGATAGATGAAAGAAACTGGCCAGTTATGTTATTTATATAATGCTTAATAAAAGTGCTGATTTACAGAGGCAAGATTGCAGCCAACAAAACTTATGGAACATAAAGTTTTAGAACTGAACATTGCGCCTTGTCAGTCAAATAGCACAGAGCCAGCATTTTATCCAGATTACTGATATTAAATAAAAATTGTTGTATCTGATATCCATCTCTCAATTTTTTTAACTTGCCTACTGGCAACTGCGTTGTAAAACTAGAGCTTGCCAAAATTGAGCTGGTCCCTGGAGTTGAGCAAGTGGATTTGTGAATCCCTGACTTGTGTAATAAAGTGGATTTGTGAATCCCTGACTTGTGTAATAAAGTGGATTTGTGAATCTCTGATTTGTGTAATAAAGTGGACTTGTGTAATATTAATTTTGTAGATTTCTATAAAATTAATGATGAAATCGGGAATGTAAATACATTTTTAAAGTACATATCAGATGTTGAAAAACACAGATATAGACAGATTTTATTTGGAGTTGGTTACCATTCACATAAGGCCAAACAAAAAGGTATGAGTGGTTATGGTTATCTGACTGACCCTGTTTTTTTTCTTCAGCCAACCCTACATTTTAGAAAAAAGAAAGAGAAAAATTTAGGGAGAAATAAATGATTCAAAGTATGTAACTATGATAGTTGTTGTTGTTATGGTGTTTGATGCCATTTTATAGCTCACGATAGGCTATACATGATGACCAGTGTGACTGGAGGAGGAAGAACGTAGGGAAAATTGGGGAAGAACCACTGACCCACTAGAAGCTGGCAAGTTTTAAACTTTGAAGTTAAATTCGGGTTGTGACGGATGCTATTTTCTAGTTTAAGCTTAATTTAAATCCATTCAGACCAATAAAGAAAAAAAGTTAAAATTTGTCAAACATTGGATCATTGGTGTTGTTCTACCTTCTGTCCATCTGTCCATCCATCCATGTATCTTGTTTTTATGCTAATAATGCTGCACTCTTAAAAAAGTTTTTAACAAGGGGCCCTGAGTGGCCGAGTGGTCTAAAGCGTTCTCCGTTATGGATCACTGCCATCTCACGTCAGTCTGCGTGGGTTCGAGTCTCGGATTCGGCTAATGTGGGTATGTGAGAAAGCTTGCCAGTAGCTTCTCGAGGGCCAGTGGTTCTTTCCGGGGATTTCCAGGGTTCTTCCTCCACCATTAATACTGGCTGCCATGTATAGTCTATCTTGTGTAGAAAAATGCCGATAAACCCTACAACAACTACAACAACAAGTTTTTAACATATTCTGTTTAAAGATGCAGTGCAGAAAATTATGTGCAACACTGAACAAATACATGTGCAATAAAGATATTACAAGCTACATGGGTCATATCAGCTCATTTACTGGTTTTCTTGACTGCATCATTATTAGGCACTTGAAACGTTGGTTTACTTGACTGCAACAATATGTAGCACTGGGGAGATTAGTTTACTTGACTGCATCAATATTAGGCACTGGGGACTTTGGTTTACTTGACTGCATCAATATTAGGCACTGGGGACTTTGGTTTACTTGACTGCATCAATATTAGGTACTGGGAACATTGGTTTACTTGACTGCATCAGTATTAGGCACTGGGGACTTTGGTTTACTTGACTGCATCAATATTAGGTACTGGGAACATTGGTTTACTTGACTGCATCAATATTTGGCACTGGAGATTAGTTTACTTGACTGCGTCAGTATTAGGCACTGGGGACTTTGGTTTACTTGACTGCATCAATATTAGGTACTGGGAACATTGGTTTACTTGACTGCATCAGTATTAGGCACTTGGGAAGATTGGTTTACTTAACTGCGTCAGTATTAGGCACTGGGAACATTGCTTTGCTGACTGAGTCAATATTAGACACTGGGAACATTGTTTTTCTTGACTGAATCAGTATTAGGCCCTGGTGACTTTGGTTTATTTGACTGCATCAATATTAGGCTTTTGGAACATTGGTTTACTTGACTGAATCAATATTTGGCACCCGGGAGATTGGTTTACTTGACTGCGTCAGTATTAGGCACTGGGAAAATTGCTCTGCTGACTGAGTCAATATTAGGCACTGGGAACATAGCTTTTCTTGACTGAATCAGTATTAGGCCCTGGTGACTTTGGTTTATTTGACTGCATCAATATTAGGCTTTTGGAACATTGGTTGATTTGACTACATAAAATATTAGACATTGGTGAGATTAATGTACTTGACTGCATCAATATTAGGCCCTAGGGTGATTGGTTTACTTGACTACATCAATAATAGGCACTGGGGACTTTTTTTATACTTAACTACATCAATATTAGCCCCTGGGGTGATTGGTTTACTTGATTGCATCAATATTAGGCACTGGGGAGATTTGTTTACTTGACTGCATCAATGTTAGGCGCAAAATATAGAGCGTGATTTCATAGATACAGACCACTGTAGGCAAGTGAGTTTGAGAGAATTCCTGAACTGGCACTTAGAGATATCCTTAAAGATGATAAGAAGTTTCATTATTACTTCCAGTGAAATCACAACATCAATATTGTACTATTTGAACAATACAAGAATTGAGTTTTGACGTAGACGATTGTCTCATGAAATAATTGTTGCATGTTTTTGAAGAAAAGTAATCTTGTTTGGTGGTGTATCAACAGTTAATCTGGTTCCCTGCTCTGTGGACTCCCGATATGGCAGGATAATATTAAACACCACTACGGGAACCAGACTCATCAAGGAAACAAAGAGCAGTGATGTAATACACAGATTTTTTTAACATATACGTGATGGTTGTTGAAACCAATTGGAACGATCTTTCATATGTTGGCCATTTTGAAAATAAATGTTATTTAAACAATGTAATGAACAAATTCATTAGAAAAAGCGCATTATTAAAAATTATTATCAACATGATTGTAAAATGAGGATTCAGTCAATAAACAGCCCATTTATAGTGTGGTCTATGTTTGTGGACCCTGTTGTGTGTGAGTTATCGAGGGAGAGGTGTAGTTACATATACATTAATGTTTTAAAAATCAGTATTTGTTCCTGGAATTCAGTTATTTTGTCAGAAGCAGTCTAGTTTTTTTTTTTTTGTACTCTGGGGTTGACAGCTGTGTAATATTCCAATATATCAACATTTTCAACAAATTTTCTGTATTATGTTTTGTTTATTTGTATAATACTTTTTAAATCTGCCTGTTTGGCCTTGGGACATCAAGTGCACAAAGTTACATTAGCAAAGTTTGAAACCACCATATTTATAGTTCATGCAACATAACATCATCAGTTTCAACATATTCTCCATTGTATGCAAAGAAATACAAATTTTATGCAGGAAAAAGTTTTATCTGAATTTTATGGTTAAGTACAAGAGGGTACACTTGATTCTGTCTCGAGCATTTTACTCTTTGCATTTCTCTCTAATTCAGTCAGTTTATGCCTATCCTTATAGATATAACAGTTGGATATAGGTACAATGCCGATCAGATCTCCATCAAAACATTCCCTGTTGCAAGATAGCATCTTTTGTTTTGTTTACTAGATGATACTTTTGAACAAGCTTTAGAGGGAAGATATAAAGTTCTTAGTCTTAATACCAGAAATTTGAATATAGACCTATCTGATACAATAAGCATATATAAACCTGTCTGTTACAGTAAAGCACATATAAACCTGTCTGTTACAGTAAAGCACATATAAACCTGTCTGATACAGTAAAACATATAAACCTGTCTGATACAGTAAGGCACATACAAACCTGTTTGATACACTGATACATTAAGGCACACATAAACCCATCTGATACAATAAGGCAGATATAAGCCTGTCTGATACAGTAAGGCACATAAACCTGTCACATACACTGAGGCACATATAAACCTGTCTGATACAATAAGGCACATATAAACCTGTCTGTTAAAATATGGCAGAGCCATTATAAACATTGATCTGGTAATAAAACATGCAATGTTAGAAAGCTTAGACCAATAACTGTTGATTTTGTTATTTAGACAGATACACCCAAAGATAGTGGTGAGTCCTTTCAGCAGACTGATATCAACATATCTGTGGCCATTGGCCAGCTGAAGAAACCAAATTATACATTAATTACATTGAATTTCTTGCCAGCTTTCCTACATTGCAATCTTCTACCTCCACCAGATATAAGAACTTCCATGTATCTTGTGCTGAAAAATGGTGTTTAACCCACATTAACCACACCTACCTTCAGTCTCTCTCTTGTTTGGTTCAGGATAAACCTATTGGTACTCTAGCATGGCAATACATGTACATTCTCCTAAATTGGTTATGTCACTCTGTCCAGGGAAATGAATGCTCTTTCTAAATATACTTGGTAGTGGTTACTATCTTGAATAAGATGTATGCATTTCAACTACCTATTTACACGAGTTGATATCTCTTTTACTGGTTTTTACTATCGGAATTTTACAAATAAATGGAGTGCATGTTAAATAGATAAATTTTGTTTCTAAATTTTTAAATTAATAAATTTGCTTCACAGTATAGGGAATATGGATTGTTATTATGATTACACATCAAGCAAAGCATGCTTGTCCTTGATGTGTTGGATATGTGGTTAAATTTTAATTGGCTTTTTCTTGAGATATTGGACATATGGTTAAGTTTTAATTTGATTTTACTTGGGATGGTGGATGTCAGTTTAAGTTTTAATTTGTTTTTACTTGCGATATTGGACCTGTTTTATTTTTGTTTCTTCTACAAAATGTAGAGTGTAACATGCTATCAGTGAAAACAATGACTACTGTAGTAATCTGCAACAGCAAGACCACAAACACTGATTTATATGAATTGACCACAAACACTGATTTATATGAATTGACCACAAACACTGATTTATATGAATTGACCACAAGCACTGATTTATATGAATTGACCACAAACATTGATTTATATGAATTGACCACAAACATTGATTTATATGACTTGACCACAAACACTGATTTATATGAATTGACCACAAACATTGATTTATATGAATTGACCACATACACTGATTTATATGAATTGACCACAAACATTGATTTATATGAATTGACCACACACACTGATTTATATGAATTGACCACAAACATTGATTTATATGAATTGACCACATATACTGATTTATATGAATTGACCACAAACATTGATTTATGTGAATTGACCACAAACACTGATTTATATGAATTGACCACAAACATTGATTTATATGAATTGACCACAAACATTGATTTATATGAATTGACCACAAACATTGATTTGCATGAATTGACCACAAACATTGATTTATATGAATTGACCACAAACTCTGATTTATATGAATTGACCACAAACATTGATTTATATGAATTGACCACAAACACTGATTTATATGAATTGACCACAAACACTGATTTATATGAATTGACCACAAACACTGATTTATATGAATTGACCACAACCATTGATTTATATGAATTGACCACAAACATTGATTTGCATGAATTGACCACAAACATTGATTTATATGAATTGACCACAAACACTGATTTATATGAATTGACCACAAACATTGATTTATATGAATTGACCACAAACATTGATTTATATGAATTGACCACAAACACTGATTTATATGAATTGACTACAAACACTGATTTATATGAATGGACCACACACACTGATTTATATGAATTGACCACACACACTGATTTATATGAATTGACCACAAACATTGATTTATATGAATTGACCACAAACACTGATTTATATGAATTGACCACAAACACTGATTTATATGAATTGACCACACACACTGATTTATATGAATTGACCACAAACATTGATTTATATGAATTGACCACAAACATTGATTTATATGAATTGACCACAAACACTGATTTATATGAATTGACCACATACTGATTTATATGAATTGACCACAAACATTGATTTATATGAATTGACCACACACACTGATTTATATGAATTGACCACAAACACTGATTTATATGAATTGACCACAAACATTGATTTATATGAAGTTCACAAACACTGATTTATATGAATTGACCACAAACATTGATTTATATGAATTGACCACAAACACTGATTTATATGAATTGACCACAAACATTGATTTATATGAATTGACCACATACATTGATTTATATGAATTGACCACAAACATTGATTTATATGAATTGACCACAAACATTGATTTATATGAATTGACCACAAACATTGATTTATATGAATTGACCACAAACACTGATTTATATGAATTGGCCACAAACATTGATTTATATGAATTGACCACAAACATTGATTTATATGAATTGACCACAAACATTGATTTATATGAATTGACCACAAACACTGATTTATATGAATTGACCACAAACATTGATTTATATGAATTGACCACAAACACTGATTTATATGAATTGACCACAAACATTGATTTATATGAATTGACCACAAACACTGATTTATATGAATGGACCACACACACTGATTTATATGAATTGACCACACACACTGATTTATATGAATTGACCACAAACATTGATTTATATGAATTGACCACAAACATTGATTTGCATGAATTGACCACAAACATTGATTTATATGAATTGACCACAAACATTGATTTATATGAATTGACCACAAACATTGATTTATATGAATTGACCACACACACTGATTTATATGAATTGACCACAACCATTGATTTATATGAATTGACCACAAACATTGATTTGCATGAATTGACCACAAACATTGATTTATATGAATTGACCACAAACACTGATTTATATGAATTGACCACATACTGATTTATATGAATTGACCACAAACATTGATTTATATGAATTGACCACAAACACTTATTTATATGAATTGACCACAAACATTGATTTATATGAATTGACCACAAACATTGATTTATATGAATTGACCACAAACATTGATTTATATGAATTGACCACAGACACTGATTTATATGAATGGACCACACACACTGATTTATATGAATTGACCACACACACTGATTTATATGAATTGACCACACACACTGATTTATATGAATTGACCACAAACATTGATTTATATGAATTGACCACAAACATTGATTTGCATGAATTGACCACAAACATTGATTTATATGAATTGACCACAAACACTGATTTATATGAATTGACCACAAGCACTGATTTATATGAATTGACCACAAACATTGATTTATATGAATTGACCACAAACATTGATTTATATGACTTGACCACAAACACTGATTTATATGAATTGACCACAAACATTGATTTATATGAATTGACCACATACACTGATTTATATGAATTGACCACAAACATTGATTTATATGAATTGACCACACACACTGATTTATATGAATTGACCACAAACATTGATTTATATGAATTGACCACATATACTGATTTATATGAATTGACCACAAACATTGATTTATGTGAATTGACCACAAACACTGATTTATATGAATTGACCACAAACATTGATTTATATGAATTGACCACAAACATTGATTTATATGAATTGACCACAAACATTGATTTGCATGAATTGACCACAAACATTGATTTATATGAATTGACCACAAACTCTGATTTATATGAATTGACCACAAACATTGATTTATATGAATTGACCACAAACACTGATTTATATGAATTGACCACAAACACTGATTTATATGAATTGACCACAAACATTGATTTATATGAATTGACCACAAACATTGATTTATATGAAGTTCACAAACACTGATTGATATGAATTGACCACAAACATTGATTTATATGAATTGACCACAAACACTGATTTATATGAATTGACCACAAACATTGATTTATATGAATTGACCACATACATTGATTTATATGAATTGACCACAAACATTGATTGATATGAATTGACCACAAACATTTATATGAATTGACCACAAACATTGATTTATATGAATTGACCACAAACACTGATTTATATGAATTGACCACATACTGATTTATATGAATTGACCACAAACATTGATTTATATGAATTGACCACACACACTGATTTATATGAATTGACCACAAACACTGATTTATATGAATTGACCACAAACATTGATTTATATGAATTGACCACAAAGACTGATTTATATGAATATTCATAATATGCAGATACTGGTGTTTATTTTACAACGTGACTCAAAAGTTGCAGGCAATCGAAGAGGTATTGTTTGAAAATCCATCTTTATTCAGAGGAAAGACTTTGTCTTCAGCACTCTTTTACAGTATCTTCTTAGACACATTTTTACATTATTGCTTTCTTACATAGTTTTACATTATGATTATATCTTGGGGCCCCGAGTGGTCTAAAGCGCTTTCTGTTATGGATCACTGCCATCTCACCTCTCTCTGCTTGGGTTCAAGTCTCGGATTCTGCCAATGTGGGTATGTGAGAAAGCTTGACAGTAGCTTCTCGTGGGTTGGTGGTTCTTTCCAGGGTTTTCCTGGGTTTTTCCTCCACCATTAATACTGGCCACCATGTATAGCCTATCATGTGCTGAAAAATGGCGTTAAACCCTACAACAACAACAACATTATATCTTTATTACACCGACTGTTACATTAGGCCAAAACAATATGGTTCAGGTTATCCTACCAACCATATTGGTTTAGCCTCTGACCCCACCATTTTTTCGTTAAGAAAAAATTTCAGTCATCAACCCCATCTGTGAATATGACAATTTTTACTAAATCAGGCCTTACCAAAGTAGCAATCAGAATATTTGGCTTAATTCACTTGTTTGCTCATGAAACAGATGTGCAGTGGTGAACAATAAACAACATGGTTTGTAGAAAAGCGTACCTTCTATTTCACTCGATTTGAATAACTGCTATCACAGCAATGGTGGCAGTTACTTATTTTCATTGAATCATAATTGGATCTGATTAATTCTTCAGCCCAACACAAGACTGGATGCTCTGTTCGGGTTTGCCACCAGCTGTTAGGATAATGTGACTGAGTGAGATATGATGCTACATGCTATTCTGCATGATGCCCCAGTGCTACACATTACTAAAAACTGCAGACGTTGCAGGCATCACAGTTATTTGATGGCAAAATTGTTAAAGCTACGTTAAAAATCCAAATCACATGCACAGACACACATAGTGCAATAGGAAACATATTTGTTTACTTACTTCCTAGCTTGCTTATTTATTGAACTTATTTACTTACCCACCGACCCACCCCATTGGCTGGTAAAGCAGAAACGAAGCTCTTTCACTTCTGTCTGTCTTTGGCCATTTTCTCACGTGTGTCCTAGCTGTGGTCTTCATCTCAGCCTTAATAGTACAACGCTATGTTGTCATAGACCTTCCACACTTCCGTTGTCCCTCGGGTGTTCAATGTAGAACTGTCCTTAAAATGGCTTCTGCCTCCTTTCTCATCACAGGCCTGATTCATTTCCAGCCTTAATAGTACAATGCTGTGTTGTCATAGGCCTTCCACACTTCCGTTATCCCTCAGGTGTTCAATGTAGAGCTGTCCTTAAAATGGCTTCTGCCTCCTTTCTCATCACAGGCCTGATTCATTTCCAGCCTCTTATCATGATGACAGTTACCATGGTTTCTTGGTGGCATTGCACAAGCAGGTCATGGTTGGAAATGTTTCTTGACCAAAGGATGTAAAGTATCCTGTGGAGGCTTGTGATATGGAAGGACAAGAGCTTGGCAAGATTATACTTGCATACTCAAGCGATCCGAATCATACAGTAGTGTTAATAAGATGCAGATTTGGTAGAACTTAAGTTTGTTGTGGATACCATACTTTATCACATAGTCGGTACACTTTGCCCAAAGTGTTTGCAGTTTCATATTTTTGATATTATACATGTAAACATAATCACTTTATGTGATTCTGATTGGTCCAGATAAGCCCATGAAATTATTTTGCAGTATTCTCTTTACTGTTTGGCTGCAATCATGAGAAAACTTTTTTAATCCCACCTTCTGGAATTTATTGTTTTGATTGAACATTTTTTGCAGCCAGTTTTTGAATCGACTCACAAAAGGGAATTGGAAAAATAATGGTAAAAACCCCAAGACAAGAACAATAACAACAAGTAGAACTACAGGTATTGCTTAGATGATAGCGAGGATGGGGTGGGGATTGATGGGCAGTATGTCTGTAGCATGGAATCCCCCCCATATACAAGCTTGGTTTAAACCTGAACTTACTGAAGTAGATAAAACTCACCTTTGTTCACAGAAGAATGTAGATATAAACTGGTCTCCCCAACTGACAGAACTTTATCCAACCACAGGATATTTACATGGTAAATATGTGATGATAATTGCATGATAACAAGTCTGTGACATACTGTACATTGTGTTGTCCATGCTAGAATTTTCCAGTTTTCCAGACCACCCTGGACATAGCCTGGAATATTAGTCCAAATACTCCAGCATTTTCCATGCTAGAATTTTCCAGCATTTTCCATGCTAGAATTGTTCAGTGTTTTCCAGCCTACCCTGGACAGAGGCTGGAATATTAGTCCAAATACTCCAGCATTTTCCATGCTAGAAATTTTCCATCGTTTTCCATCATTTTTCATGGAATATGATGGAAAATCTACAGTCCCACTCAGAGATTCGTTTATGTCTTCTGTACAATCTAAATCAAATACTGTAAATATGTGGTCACAAATACATTACAGTAAATATGTGTATTTCTGCATCCAGTAATCTTCTTTTAACAAAAGTATCACAGCAATGTAAGGTTTAGTTGTGGAATTTCAACGTAAACACTGTCACTGTGTTGTGCTGGCCAACTCATACCAGTACTGAGCACCATGTCAAACAATGTGACATAACACATTTTGGACATTTTGTGTTTTGTCTTTTGTAAAATGTTCTGTTTATTTGGATGGACACTTATTTTTTTATTTATAGTTATCAAAAATGTATAATATACTTTTACTATTTCAACTTTGTTTGTGACTGTTTTTTTTTATGCACAATAAATGAAAGGTACAGCGTCTGTCAGAATGAATGAAATTATTCATTCTTTTTTCTATATAAATAATTCCTGCTGAAATAAAACTATGTGATTAAAAGGATCTCATTTGGGTATTGATTTAGTATTATATTTATGAAACTTGTTAAATAATGTCAAGCTTTTGTGAGCCTTAACAATCAAAAGCTGGTATTATTTAACGAGTTTCATAAATTCAGTATTAAATTGTTTCCCATTTGAGATCTTCTATGTGTTAATCTCTATACAAGTTCATATTTTGGTATACATCTCTGGCCTTGCTTAACCTGCTCAGGAGGGGCCCCTAGTGGCCTAGTGGTCTAAAGCACTCACCACTATGGATTACTGCCATCTCACCTGTCTGCATGGGTTTGAATCTTGGACTTGGCCAATGTGGGTATGTGAGAAAGCTTGCCAGTAGGTTCTTGTGGGTTGGTGGTTCTTTCCAGGGTTTTCCTGGGTTCTGCCTCCAATATTTATACTGGCTGCCATGTATAGCCCATCCTGTACTGAAAAATGGCGTTAAACTCTATAACAACAACAACAACCTGCTCATGATGTCATTCTTGGTGTCCAGATATGTAAAGCTGTCTATACAGGGTAAACCTTCATTATCTATCCAGATTGGTTTTTGGTGAGTCTATTTTGTGATACATAAACTTTGTTTTCTATTGGCTTACTCTCAGTCCTACATGGAGCGCAGAGGTGCAGAGGTATAGCCTTTTCTTGCATTTGCTTTTGGTTATGTGAAAGCAGTGTGGGATCATCTGCAAAATTCAGTTCTTCCAGTTGGAAAACTGTCCATCTGATTCCCCTTTATGCATTTTCTGTTGTTCGCATGACCCAGTTGATTTATAAGTTGAAGAGTTGTGTTGACATGACACATCCCTGTCTGACCCCATTTGTAACTTTGAAGTACAAGCCACAGACTTATGCTGCAAGTGAAGTTGGTGTAAAAACTCTTGATGAGCTGGACCATTTGTAGGGGGATTCTGTAAGTTCTCAGAATATTCTAAAAGCTTTCTCTGTGGATGCTGTCAAAAGCCTTTTCGAATCAACAAAGTTAATGTACATCTGTGTCTGCCACTTTACACTGTTCTGTGATGTTTCTCAGGGTAAAAGTTTGATCTGTACAGCCCACTCCAGCCAGTTCTTTCCTCAGAAATTTGTCAGCAGCATCTGATATCCACTTTATGATAACCATGGCAATGATCTTACTGGGTATGGATAGTAGAGTGATGAAACACCAATGGCACAGTTGCTGAGTGCTCCTTTCTTTGGAATCTTGATGATAACTCCTTTAGTTCAGTCCTTTCCAAAGTGCTGTTGTAAACAGTGGATGGAGAATGGAGGCTGTAAGTTCTGGGTCTGTTTTGAATATTTCTGTGTTGGTTATTATATCCTGGAGCTTTGCCGTTTCTGAGAGATCTAATAGTTGCAATGATTTGTTCTTTCTCCTCAGAATAATCTACTTTGAAAGTTTGTCTGTTCTTACTAGCTTCATCACTCTCCAGTCTGCCTCTCTGTATTGCTGTTTGCATCTCTCTTGAAGTCTGGCTGATTTGGCATTTGCCAGTCTTTCTTTTTTGTTGTCAGGTCTCTCGTCAATGATTTTCCATGTGTCATGCCCGCAGCCCTCCCCCACCCCCACTCTTTATACTTCCTTCTCTTAAGCTTATTGCTTTTATTAGTAATTTTAGTAATTGGTAATTTTAGTTTGTATATTATTTTAATAATATCGATTTTGTTCATTTTCGTATTATTCTCTCACCTGGCAATTTCTTTACCACTATGATTATTTTGTTAACACTTAAAAAAAGTTTTTTTTAAATCAGAGAATAGATATGCATTTTATTAAAAAGAATAGGAACATATCATATTGATTAGCCCTACTTGTTATAGACCAAAATACATTACACAGCAATCCCAGGGTTTATTTGGTCCAAAATGAAAATGCTGCTGATCTGACATCCAACAAGATCACGATGCAAGGCAGTATGAAAATCTTCGAAATGGATGGACATTTGAACATGTTTTTTTTTAAAAACTAAAACATTTAATGATGTCTGGTTGATTCTAAATGAAAATGGTGCAGATCTCATGTTAAGTATGGCTTTCATGGGCACCATCTTGAAACTCTTCTTATTGTTTTTTCTGAATGGAAAGTCAGATGGGTGTGGGTTTTTCACCAGAACACTTATGATGTCTGGTTGGTCCTAAATGAAAATTGTACCACCCAGACATACCATATTGTCACCCAGCAGCCATTTTGAAAATATCCACTTAAATGGATGGTCATATCAAAAGTGGGGTTTTCACTAAAAGACTTTCAATGATGTCTTTGTTGGTCTGAAATGAAACTGATATTAATCTGAAATCAAATATGGCAACCACACCAGCCATCTTCACAATATTATTATTGCTACTCCTTGTGAATTAAAAGTCATATCAGCATGGACTTTTCACTGGAAGACTTGTGGCATCTAGCTTGTGATAAATAAAAATTGTGATGATTTGATATCCAATATGGCCATCAGAATTGCCATCTTGAAAATCTTACCGCTACTTCTTCTAGATGGAAAGTCATGTCAGCATTAGGTTTTCACCAGAAGATTGGCTATGATATCTAGTTGGTACTTAATGAAACTGGTGGCAGTCTATTCCCTATGACCACCATAGCAGCCATCTTGAAAATTTTGTTATTGCTACTATGGATAGACTGTAAGACTAGTTATGATATACAGTTGGTCCTGTTTCATTGTAAGACTAATTATCATATACAGTTGGTCCTGTTAAAAATGTTACTGATCTGACCACAGATATTTCTGCCACAATGATCATATTGAAAATCTTGTCACTAATTTTCCAGAATGGATGGTCGGTATGGGATTTGTATCCACTATCTTCCAATGATGTCATTTGT
This sequence comes from Sinohyriopsis cumingii, assembly GCA_028554795.2. Lineage (NCBI taxonomy): Eukaryota > Metazoa > Mollusca > Bivalvia > Unionida > Unionidae > Sinohyriopsis > Sinohyriopsis cumingii. The sequence goes on from CM068827.1 coordinate 26,587,262, forward strand.
CCTAAATGAAAGTGCTGCCAATCTTATATCCAATATGGCTACCAGTGGCTAATTTGAATATCTTGTCACACAAGAATATCAGATATGGCTTAAACCTGGTCGAAATAAATGGTCTTATTTTAAATTCCTGGCATTTTTGTTTTTACAGTATAACATCAGTCCCATCGGAGACATTATTTTCTACATGTACTATTCAGACTTCTTCAATTCCCAAGGGCTCATTGATCCATTTTGTACTACATCAGTGCACAAAGAATAGAGTGACAACTCTCTGCTGATGAAGATGCTTTATAGAGAGATTATTGATATATAAGGTTGATCTCATTGCAGAAAGCCAAACCCTAATATAGAGAGATTATTGATATATATTGCAGAAAGCCAAACCCTAATATAGAGTCACTGACCAAGAAACTGAAGGAACTTGACATTGATGACCAACAGAGAGAGAGGCTGGAGCAGTTCCTAACACAGAAACAGAAAGTTGGCGAGCTCACCGCTGATGACTGTGAGAAAATGGGGGAGCTGGGAGCAGGGAATGGGGGTGTGGTTCTCAAAGTCTTACACAAACCATCAAGCCTTGTGATGGCAAGAAAGGTGGGTTATAGTCAATTTTTATGATGATCTTTTTTCAGATATTAAATGTGCTAGTTGGAAATTGTGAAGATGCCAAGAATTTAAAGAAGTAAAAATATAATAATTCTGCTTTTTTTTGTCATCTTTGTTATTTACTTTGTCTTGTGAGTTTGTGTGACAACCCAGCAACAGTGTTTGTGGATAATTCTGTTTTAATAAGGGCAATAAATATTTTTTATAAATTCTCTAGTCATGGATGGTCTTTCCAAAGAGGCTGAAAGTTTTCATGAATGTATTAAAATTTATATAACCCGTAACATTTGGAATCTGAGGGGGGTCCTGGACAATAAAATAAATGTATTAATATTCATATAACCTGTAACATTGGGATTCTTAGGGTGATTGTGGACAACAAAATAAATATATTAATTGTTATATAACTTGTAACATTGGGATTTTGAGGGGATTCTGGACAACACAATAAATGTATTCATATTTATTTAACCTGCAACATTGGGAATATGAGAGGGGGTCCTGGACAACAAAATAAATCTATTAATATTTATATAATCTGTAACATTGGGATTCTGAGGGTGGGTGGGTTTCTGGACAACAACAAAAATGCAGCCCTGCTATTTCTTTCCACATGTTTATTCAACCTGATAATGTCAAAAGAGTAAATTCTGTATTACATGTTTATTCAACCTGATAATGTCAAAAGAGTAAATTCTGTATTACTTGTGTCAAGGAGTAGTAATGACAGATTTGATTGCTTTTCTACAAGAAGTGTTTACATTAAGGAGTACAGATTCTTTGTCTGTCATACCCTATGTCATATTTTACATGCCACAATATGAGAGCCCTACAGAGTCCAGCATTCTTTTCAGGACTGCTCAGGAATGTCATCTTTGTTAGTGCAAATGGCAAAGTGCCCATTTTGAGTGGACTCAGCCACTGTCCAGAGTGAGTGCACAAGACAGTACAATGGTGACTGCATCAGTATTAATCACTGGGGATATTGGTTTACTTAACTGCATAAATATTAGGCAGTGGTGACATTGGTTCACTTGACTGCATCAGTATTAGCACTGGGGACTTTGGTTTGCTTGATTGCATCAATATTAGGCACTTAGGAGACTGGTTTACTTGACTGCATCAATATTAGGCACTGGGAACATTGGGTTACTTGGCTGCATCAGTTTTAGGCACTGGGAACCTTGGTTTAATTGACTTCATCAATATTAGGCACTGGGAACATTGGTTTACTTGACTGCATCAATATTAGTCTTTTCGAACATTGGTTTACTGGACTAAAATATTAGAACTGGGGACATTGGTTTACTTGACCTGATTAATCGTAGGCACTGTGGAGATTGGTTCACTGGACTGCATCAATATTAGACACTGGGGAGATTGGTTTACATGACTGCATCAATATTAGGCACTGGGGAGATTGGTTTACATGACTGCATCAATATTAGGCATTGGAGATTGGTTTTCTTGACTGCATCAGTATTAGGCCCTGGGGTGATTGGTTTACATGACTGCATCAATATTTGGCACTGCAGAGATTGGTTTACTTAATTGCATCAATGTTAGGCGCTGTGGAGATTGGTTCACTTGACTGCATCATTATTAGGTTTTTGAAATATTGGTTCACTTGACTACATCAGTATTAGGCACTGGGAACATTGGTTTGCTGACTGCATTAATATTAGGCACTGGGGAGATTAGTTTACTGGACTGTATCAGTATTAGGCATTCGGGACTTTGGTTTACTTGACTGCATCAGTACACCACTCCCTCGATAACACGCACCCTGATAACTCGCGAACCTGCTTATAAATACAAATGAAATAAATTTTTTATCAATTGAAATTTGTGTTCTGGTTCTATCTTTTAGTTCCTTTTAAGTGTAATCATCATAAATGCAATGTGTCCTCTTGTAATTAAATGTAAAATGTGTCAGCCTACAGTAACAGCTATGTCTACGAGCGTTTCTCGGAGAACCCAATTAAGTGCCGACCATGTTTTGATAACTGACTTCTGGAAGTATTTGTTGTATTGTTGCACTGAATTAAAGCTTACCTCCTTTTTATTATCACGTTATTTATGTCTTTTGAATCGAATAAAGGAGGTGGAATAAAAGAAATGTTAACAGGCACGAAATTCCTACAAACTTAAAATCTAGCAGCCCCGTCGTATGTCAGGTGAACTCACTTCATTTAATCAATTGAACACTTATAAATGTTATTGTGTATGTAACATAAACTACCTTAAATTAACCAACTCTTTCATAACTGATCAAAGAAAACATGGCAGCCAAGCGAAATGAATACTAAATAAAGAACTTGATTTCACGGATACAGACCATTGTGGGCAAGCAAGTTTTAGAAAATTCTTGAACTGGCACTTAGAGATATCCTCAAGGATGATAGGAAGTTTCATTATTAATTCCAATTAATTAATTTACATCAATATTGTACTAATTGAGCAATACAAAAATTGAGTTTCAGCATAGACAATTCTCTCACGAAATAAATGTCGCATGCTCTTTAAGAAAAGGAACCTTGTTTGGTGGTATATCAACAGTTAGTCTAGTTCCCTGCTCTATGGACTCTCGATTAGGCAAGATAATATTAAACACCACTACAGGAACCAGACTCATGAAGAAAACAAAAGCAGTGACATAATACACATATTTTTTCGCATACTCGTGATGGTTGTTGAAACCAGTTGGAATGATCTTTCATACATTGGACATTTTGAAAATAAATGTTATTTAAACAGAATAACCAACAACTTCTTTAAGAAAAAGTGCGTTATTTAAAATTATCATCGTTAAGACTGTAAAATGAGGATTCAGTCTGTAAGCAGTCCATTTCCCTAATGTCACTTCCCCAACTGTTTTCGTGATCTGAAAGCAATTTTCTTTCTTCAGTTTTTGGAGGTCCCTCGGTAACTCACGCCTCACTTATAGTGCGGTCTATGTTTGTGGACCCCGTTGTGTGCGAGTTATCGAGGGAGATGTGTATTAGGCTTTTGGAACATTGACTTACTTGACTACATCAATATTAGGCACTGGAGATTGGTGTACTTCACTGCATCAATTTTAGGCATTGGGGAGATTGTGTTAACACGACTGCATCAATATTAGGTACCTGGGAGATTGGTTTACGTGACTGCATCAATATTAGACCCTGGGGAGATTGGTTTACTTGACACCACCAGTACTAGACACTGGGAACAATGGTTTACTTGACTGCATCAATAGCAGGCACTGGGGAGATTGGTTTACTTGACTGCATCAATATTAGGCACATGGGACTTCGCTATACTTGACTGCATCAATATGAGACCCTTGGAGATTAGTTTACTTGACTGCATTAACACTAGACACTTGGAACTTTGCTTTACTTGACTGAATCAATATTAGGCACTGGGGAGATTGGTTTACTTGACTGCATCAATATTAGGCACTGGGGACATTGCTTTGCTGACTGCATCAATATTAGGCCCTGGGGGAGATTGGATTACTTGACTGCATCAATACTAGGCACTGGGGACTTTGGTTTACTTGACTGCATCAATATCAGGCTGTTGGGAGATTGCTTAACTTGACTGCATTAGTATTAGGCAGTGGGTTACATTGGTTTACAGCACTCATATTCCACAAGACTTGGCTACAGTCAAATGCCTCTGTTTCAGGATGGATGGTAATGCTTTATCCTCAAAAATCAACTGCGGAAAGAACGAGTGTGTGCTTATTATTGTAAGCCAATCAGTCTTTTTTTGATGGCTACAAATCATACAGAAAAGCGTAGGTCAGTTAACTGATCAAAATGTTTGATTCATTGCATCAAATATGTTACATCCAGCTGGTCTCCTATTTCAGCAGAGAAGGTACAAACAGAAAAAATGTATGTCGATATGTTGTTTGCCATATTTGTCAAGAATTAGATCACCCCCATGTCAGGGGTTTTGGGAGTAAAAATCCTGTTTTCAGCATGACACACCATGTTAGGGCATTTCAACATCTTGAAAATAAATTTATGCTTTTCATCAGTGCGATCAAAGGTTTCTCAGGTACATCAGATTTTTTTCTGCAAGTCTGATGGTCTGTCTCTTCAAGTAGAATACCGGAGGGGCCCAATGTGAAATTGAGGCCCTGGGCATTGGGCTATCAGATTTTGTTTAGCACTGATATGTATTTACTCTGGAATTCAGTGTACTGTGTATTAGGCAAACCATGGAATGTATTTACTGTGGTATTCAGTGTACTGTGTACTAGGCAAACCATTGAATGTATTTACTCTGGAATTCAGTAAATTATTTACTAGGTCAACCATTGTATGTATTTACTCTGGTATTGAGTATATTGTGTATTTGGTATACCATTATAGGTATTTACTCTAGTATTCAGTATACTGTGTACTAGGTATACCATTATAGGTATTTACTCCTGTATTCAATATACATATACTGTGTTCTAGGTATACCATTATAGGTATTTACTCCTGTATTCAGTATACAGTGTACATATACTGTGTTCTAGGTATACCATTATAGGTATTTAGTCCTGTATTCAATATACATATACTGTGTTCTAGGTATACCATTACAGGTATTTACTCCTGTATTCAATATACTGTGTACTAGGTATACCATTATAGGTATTTACTCTAGTATTCAGTATACTGTGTACTAGGTATACCATTGTATGTATTTACTCCGATATTCAGTATATTTTATACTATGTATACTATTGCAGGTATTTACTCTGATATTCAGTATATTGTGTACTAAGTTTACCATTGCATATATTTACTTTGGTATTCAGTATACTGTGTACTTGGTGAATCATTTGAGTGCTCTTGTATTCAGTATACTGTGGGGTGGGTGGGCATGTGATGGCTGAGTAGTCTAAAGTGCTAGCCGTTAACAATCTTGGCCAGTGTGGGTATGTGAGAAAGCTTGCCAGTAGCTTTCTTTTGTTTTGTGGTTCTTACTGCAGTATTCCTGGGTTAAATTCACCACCAGTTAAACTGAACACTATGTATAGCCTATCTTGGATGAGAAATTAATTTAAACCCAGAAGAGTAACAAAAGCAGCAGTATACTGTGTACTTGTTGAGTCATTGTGGTTGCTTTATGATTCAATATACTGTGCACAAGGTCAGTCATTGTAGTTGCTCCAGTATTCAGTATTCTGTGTACTTGGTGAACCACTGTCCTTGCTCTATATACAGTACTGTGTATAAGGTGAGCTGTTGTGGTTGCTGTAGTATTCAGTATATTGTTTACTTAGTGAGCCACATTGTTTGCTATAGTATTTCAAATTCTGTGCACTAAGTGATTTGTTGTAATTGCTCTAGTATTCAGTATACATTGTATTTTGTGTCTCTAGTATTCAGTATACATTGTACTTTGTGACTCATGTATTTAGTATACATTGTACTTTGTGACTCTAGTATTCAGTATACATTGTACTTTGTGACTCTGGTATTCAGTATACATTGAACTTTGTGACTAGTATTCAGTATACGTTGTACTTTGTGACTAATATTCAGTATACATTGTACTTTGTGACTGGTATTCATTATACATTGTACTTTGTGACTCTAGTATTAAGTATACATTGTACTCTGTGAGCAATAGTAGTTACTGATGTAGTCAGTATGTTGTGTACTAGATTGAATAAATGGTAATGGAGGCAGTGTCAACCAAAAAAAGAAAAGTAATATACAAATTGTCATTGGCTTTTTATTTATAGCTTTTTACTTTTATAAATACATTATAATAATGAAAGATATCTTGAAAGTTTTTTTGTTATAAAATCTTAAATAAACCAATAGTCTCTCAGATACATTGTAATTACTGAGCAGAAATCCTTTAACTTAAGTAATAGTATTTATTTCTCTTTCAGTTGATTCATTTAGAGATCAAACCAGCTGTACGCAACCAGATCATTCGGGAGCTTAAGGTGCTGCACGAGTGTAACTCTCCATATATTGTTGGTTTCTATGGGGCATTTTACAGTGATGGCGAGATCAGCATATGCATGGAATACATGGTCAGTAGGTGTTAACATGTTTTAGCAAGCTTAAAGCTTAAAACTTTTTTAATAATTTGCCAAGAGTGCAAATAGTGTTGCGTATATAGCATACCTTGGACAAGCTTCTACAGTTAGGCTGAGGAACTGCAGGGCAATATAACTTCATGTGTGGATGCCTCTTAATGAGTGAATATACTCTAAGAAAAGTGGGTCAGTGCGACCTTGATTCCATGCCTTAGTGATTTTAAATTTTGCGTTCAGTCAGCTTAAGGTGTAAGGTCATGCAATTTTGTATGTGGATACCTCTTTCTGAGTACAATATCCCTGTTGTAATAGTAGGTAAGTGACTTGAATTCCATACCGATTTTGACTTCAAGTTTGCATTTAGGTCATTTCTCATTCTAGGCCGGTTTCATGTAAAGTTAGGTCATTTTCTTATGTGTTTAGGTCGGTTTCTTGTGGATTTAGGTCAGTTTCTCGTGGATTTAGGTCAGTTTCTTATGGATTTAGGTCAATTTCTTATGGATTTAGGTCAGTTTCTTGTGGATTTAGGTCAATTTCTTATGGATTTAGGTCAGTTTCTTGTGGATTTAAGTCAGTTTAATGCATTTAGGTCAGTTCTCATTCTAGGTCAGTTTCATTTGAATTTAGATCAGTTTCTTGTGCATTTAGGTCAATTTCATTCATTTGGGTCAGTTTCTCATTCTAGGTCAGTTTCTTGTGGATTTAGGTCCATTTCTTGTGCATTTAGGTCAGTTTCTTGTGTATTTATGTCAGTTTCTTTGCATTTAAGTTAGTTTCTTGTGCATTTAAGTCAGTTTCTTGTGGAATTAGGTCAGTTTCTTGTGGATTTAGGTCAGTTTCTTGTGCATTTAGGTCAGTTTCTTGTGCATTTAGGTCAGTTTCTTGTACATTTAAGTCAGTTTCTTGTGTATTTATGTCAATTTCTTTTGAATTTAGGTCAGTTTCTTGTGTATTTAGGTCAGTTTCTTGTGTATTAGGTCAGTTTCTTGTGCATTTAGGTCAGTTTCTTGTGAATTTAGGTTTCTTGTGCATTTAAGTCAGTTTCTTGTGCATTTAAGTCAGTTTCTTGTGTATTTAAGTTAGTTTCTTGTGCATTTAGGTCAGTTTCTTGTGTATTTAGGTCAGTTTCTTGTGCATTTAAGTCAGTTTCTTGTGTATTTAAGTTAGTTTCTTGTGCATTTAGGTCAGTTTCTTGTGTATTTAGGTCAGTTTCTTGTGCATTTAAGTCAGTTTCTTGTACATTTAAGTCAGTTTCTCGTGTATTTATGTCAGTTTCTTTTGAATTTAGGTCAGTTTCTTGTGCATTTAAGTCAGTTTATTGTGCATTAAGTCAGTTTCTTTGCATTTAAGTCAGTTTATTGTGTATTTAGGTCAGTTTCTTGTGTATATAGGTCAGTTTCTTGTGTATTTAAGTTTCTTGTGTATTTAGGTCAGTTTCTTGTGTAATTGAGTCAGTTTCTTGTGTATTTAGGTCAGTTGTACATTTAAGTCAGTTTCTTGTTAATTTAGGTCAGTTTCTTGTGTATTTAGCTCAGTTTCTTATGCATTTAAGTCACGTTTCTTGTGTATTTATGACAGTTCCTTTTGAATTTAGGTCAGTTTCTTGTGCATTTAAGTCAGTTTCTTGTACATTTAAGTCTGTTTCTTGTGTATTTAGGTCAGTTTCTTGTGTAATTTAGTTTCTTGTGAATTTAGGTCATTTGTGTATCTAAGTCAGTTTCTAGTGCATTTAAGTCAGTTTCTTTGCATTTAAGTCAGTTTCTTGTGTATTTAGGTCAGTTATGTAATTAAGTCAGTTTCTTGTGTCTTTAGGTCAGTTTCTTGTGCATTTATGTCAGTTTCTTGTGTAATTAAGTTAGTTTCTTGTGAATTTAGGTCATTTGTGCATTTAAGTCAGTTTCTTGTGTATTTAAGTCAGTTTCTTGTGTATTTAAGTCAGCTTTTTGTGTATTTAGGTCAGTTTCTTGTGCATTTAGGTCAGTTTCTTGTGTATTTAAGTCAGTTTCTTGTGTATTTAGTTCAGTTTCTTGTGCATTTAAGTCAGTTTCTTGTGTATTTAGGTCAGTTTCTTGTGCATTTAAGTCTGTTTCTTGTGTAATTAAGTCAGTTTCTTAAGTATTTAGGTCAGTTTCTTGTGTATTTAGGTCAGTTTCTTATGCATTTAAGTCTGTTTCTTGTGTAATTAAGTCAGTTTCTTATGCATTTAGGCCAGTTTCTTGTGTATTTAGGTCAGTTTCTTGTGCATTTAGATCAGTTTCTTGTGTATTTAAGTCAGTTTCTTGTGTATTTAAGTCAGTTTCTTGTGCATTTAAGTCAGTTTCTTGTGAATTTAGGTCAGTTTCTTGTTCATTTAAGTCAGTTTCTTGTGCATTTAAGTCAGTTTCTTGTGCATTAAGTCAGTTTCTTTGCATTTAAGTCAGTTTCTTATGTCTTTATGTCAGTTTCTTGTGCATTTAGGTCAGTTTTTTGTGTAATTAAGTCAGTTTCTTGTGAATTTAGGTAATTTGTGCATTTAAGTCAGTTTATTATGCATTTAAGTCAGTTTCTTGTGCATTTAGGTCAGTTTCTTGTGTATTTAAGTCAGTTTCTTGTGCATTTAAGTCAGTTTCTTGTGTATTTAGGTCAGTTTCTTGTGCATTTAAGTCTGTTTCTTGTGTAATTGAGTCAGTTTCTTGTGCATTTAGGTCAGTTTCTTGTGTATTTAAGTCAGTTTCTTATGCATTTAAGTCAGTTACTTGTGTATTTAGGTCAGTTTCTTGTGTATATAAGTCAGTTTCTTGTGTATTTAGGTCAGTTTCTTGTGTATTTAGGTCAGTTTCTTGTGCAATTCAGTTTATTATGCATTTAGGTCAGTTTCTTGTGTATTTAGGTCAATTTCTTGTGAATTTGGGTCAGTTTCATTCATATGGGTCAGTTTGTTTTGCATTTGTGTATGCAGGATCATGCAATAGATGTGATTACCTCTTGATTAGTGAGATAACATTTCACAAAAGTTACTGTCACCTGTATTTCATACTTTGGTGACTTTGCTTATGTTTTATAAAGGCAGCTGTGTTCTGTAAATAAATTTCTAATGTCTTTTATGCCTCAAACCAGTAGACATCTGTCATGTTAATTCATCTCTTGTCTGTGATGAATTTGGCTTTTGCACAATACAGACATGATTTTTCTCCATTTTAAAGCGGAATTCCTCTTTTCTCCTGACGAATCAGATTTTTCTAGATATAGTCCGTTTTTGTATCATCTCTGATCCAGGTTTTAAAAACAGTCTTTCCAGCCCCATTCTGCAACAACCCTTGTAAATTATTTGTTCCATATATTAGTTAGCACACGATTCTCATAAAGAGTATTCTGATTGGTCAAAGGTTTAAATTCATCCAGTAAATCTTCTTGTAATGATAACTGATGGCAGTGGAAAGAAGCATGCTTGCAAAACATGGCATCCCGAGTTGTTGAGAGGGACCATGACATGAAAAGTTTACAGAAAGGTTTTAAAAATGTATGGAAATGGGAATGGCTGGAGCGAAAAGTTGATGGAAATTTAGTTGGTCAGTTTGTTAGAAAACTGAATGCTAGAGGACTGGCATTTTGTGAAAGATCTGAATTACTGTAGTCATGGTTGGAAGAGTTTGGAACAGCACTTACAAAAGAATCTGTATATGGAAAAATTGAAGCTCAGAAGGCATTTGGAAAAAGTTTTACTTCTTACTTAACTGACAGAGTCAAAAGGTATCTCTAAATAGTCACCATTTGAACATACCAGTAGACACATTAATTGTGGAATTTCACAGGCTTGTGTTATGCACAATATATACACAGACCTGCCAGCGCTTACAGTTTTGCCATGTCTTACAAAAATTACCTTAATTCTACACTAAGAATTTTATCATGAGAGGTCACATTAAAGTTAAGGTTATCAAATAGAACTTGAGTTTGTCACTATCTAGCCTTGCTCTTTATTGTTTTGTTGTAACTAATAGGGCTTTTTTCTGTATTTATAATTTTTCTGTTTTCCTTGCACTTCATGTCTTTTAAGAGTATTTAAAGTTCAGTTGAATTTTTCATTGTAGCAAAAACATCATTAATAAATAGAAAGAATAAAAGAAGTCAGGGCATAGAGCCTGTGAAATTCCACAATTAATATGTCTACTGGTATGTTCAAATGGTGACTATTTAGAGATACCTTTTGACTCTGTCAGTTAAGTAAGAAGTAAAACCAGTCTGTGTAGTTTTCATTACATTCAATATTTTTAGTTTTTCAAGCAAACTTTCCTGGTCTGCATGATCAAAACTTGATGTAAATCAACCGTAATAGTGCTAACCATTTCTCCTTTGCCTCATGCATTTAGCCATTAGTCAATCTTAGATATATTTGCAGTTTCAACTGAGTGATTCTATCCAATGCCAGAATTATCATGAATACAATCAAAAGTGTTCAAATATTAAATAAAAGAACCATGTACGTGCTTTTCTAGTAATTTGGAAAGACAAGGAAGGATTGGTTTTTAGTTATTTTGTCATCTTTTGTTCAGGCATTATACATTAAAGTTACATTGGCAGTCTGCTGTGGAAATTTATTAGATCTTATACTTCTCAGAACAAAACTTTGAGTTCCAGATGATCCTGGGAAATGTTAGGTTCTTGAAGTGCAATCAAAGAGTCATTACAAATGTTTAAGATGTCACTTGGATTATCAGTATAAATGCCCTCATGATTAAGGGATGAAATTTCAGTTTTACTCTTAAAGTTCCCTGCAACCAAACTTAATTAAAACTCTTTAGATACTTTTATGGTTATTTCTGTTTTCATCCACCAATTAGAAACCTAATTCAAAAATTAGGTATGAGGTTTTAATGTTCACCCACTTCTCCCTCGATAGCTTGCACACAGCAGGTATAAAACATAGTCTGCAGCGTAAGGTAGGGTATGAGTTATTTAAGGGACCTATGAAGAATTTAGAAAGGAATGATTGATAGAGAGAAGGGGAGGGTTGTTAAAAGCAGAATAATCATTTTACATGTATAATCATGTGGAATTGTGCCAATGCAGGGTTTTTAAGTTCACTATAAAGTTTGAAAGTTGCTTATATGAACTGTATCTTTCAATCTAAGCTTTTCATGCACAGAGTATGCCTTTTGCTTGGTTCCTTTAATGAACCACTGATTAATGTTTGGTACTTTAATTATGTTATATGATAATATTTCAAACATTGTTTGATCGGTTAGTTTAAATGAGCTGCCACATCACCATGACCGCTAGTTCTTATACAGATTGGATTTGTATGTTGAATACAAGAAGGCATATTGCATTTATAATGACTAAATTGAAACCCTATTTAAAGATACAACTGAAACACGAATTTACTTTGACAAGACTTATTTAATTGATATTTATTTCTTATGGCGGTGTCACCAGCAGGCATGACAAAAATTTCAGTTGATCGATATTTCATCATATATTGTTATTTTACCTTGTAAAGAGAATTAAATTTTGCAAGAAAATGACAGATTATGGGTCTTCATATTAAGCGTTGCAAATTTCAAAATTTTGGTTCACGTTTCTGGGCAGCAACCACCAACATTTTCAACAAGCAAGATATCAATGTGTGCTAAAATTAGGTAGCATTGTACCAGGATTTAAATCCTTACGGTCAAACAGCATGTTGTCTTAAGTTCAGTTTTATGATTAATTTTTTTTGTCTGCTAGCACATGCCTACATGTATGTTTGACACTGGAGTTGAATTCTAGTCATCATGCCAAATTTTTAGTCATCATATCAAATTCTAATCATCATACCAAATTTTAGACATCATACCGAATTCTAGTTTTTACACAGATTCTAGTCATCATACCGAATTTTAGTCCTCAATACCAATTTCTAGTCATCAATCTGAATTTTAGTAATTACAATGCAACATCAGTATAAATAATGCAGTGGAGCATTAAAGAATTTTTCAGTAAAATCGGCAGAACAAAGGTTGCAATCAGCAGAGTCAGATGTAACTGATGATTGGAGTAAAGCAGCAACAACAATTAGTGAGAACAGGTATTGATGAAAAGAATGAATGTCACTGAAAATGGTAGTGATACAGAGATTGACTTTGTTACTGATACTGGTAGCAATACAGAGAATGACTAAGCTTGTCATAGAATAGGGTTGTGATACGGAGAATGGCTTTATCACTGAAGTTGGTAATGATGGAGATAAGACTGTCACTGAATATGGTAATAATGGAGATAAGACTCACTGAAGATGGTAAAAATGGAGAAAATGACTGTCACTGAAGAGGGTAAAAATGGAGAAAATGACTCACTGAAGAGGGTAAAAATAGAGAAAATGACTGTCACTGAAGAGGGTAATGATACAAAGAATTGCTGTCACTGAAGAGGGTAAAAATGGAGAAAATGACTGTCACTGAAGAGGGTAAAAATAGAGAAAATGACTGTCACTGAAGAGGGTAATGATACAAAGAATTGCTGTCACTGAAGAGGGTAAAAATGGAGAAAATGACTGTCACTGAAGAGGGTAAAAATAGAGAAAATGACTGTCACTGAAGATTTTAATAATGGAGAAAATGACTGTCACTAAAGAGGGTAAAAATGGAGAAAATGACTGTCACTGAAGATGGTAATAATACAAAGAATGAATGTTTGCCATCAGAGCCTGTCTGAAAGGGATGAAGCCATGAGTGGGCCAAGAAAAGGAAAAATAGTGAGGAGATAGATCCAGTGATAGTGATTTTGACTTGGTATCAGACATAGCAATGGTTGATTCAGATGACACAGAAATAAGTCACTTTCTGATAGACTGTGAATGTGAATTCTGAAGTAAAAGGTTGTTGGTGTGAAAGAAGAAACAACACAATAAGAAACTAGTTTAATCTTCTATTTTAATTAACACTTTAACAGCATAATTGCTTTGCAAGTGCTTTTGGAGTTTGTCAACTAGTTTCCAAGATATTTATTCAAGTTCTTTCAAAAATAAAAATCAAACCCTGTCAGAGGGGAAAACTGCAGAGTTATTTTCTTGTCTTGAAAGCCAGGCAATTTTAAATTAGAAGAGAAGTGGTCGTAAAATCCAGTGGATTACATTTCTCCTTCAGACATGTTCCCTGATCATATTAATGTTAGGGATGTATGCTTACTACCTCCCGAATGCAGTCCAATTGAACAGGTGAAAAATTTGTTCTTTTTCTTCAATCTCATAGAGGGCAATAACTCTTACCCAATACCTTACCTAGCCACCACCAGGTGTCACTATTTCTTTTAGCTTCACTTCCATACTGTCAACTTCATCAATGATACCTCCCAACATTGCACGCCATTGTCATTGTCAAAAGTAACCTACCAGGAATTTGGATTTATTGTGTGAAATAAACATTCTAGTACAGGTTGCATAAATCGACTAAGTTTTGTTTCCAGTTTAGGTGAATTTTTCACATTCTCAGACTTTGTCTATTTCAACCACTTGTAGAACAGACTATAGTTCAACACAAATTGTCATTCATGGTTTAGTTGTTGTTGTTGTTGTTGTTGTTGTGGGGTTTAACGCCATTTTTCAGCACACGATAGGCCATATATGGCGGCCAGTATTAATGGTGGAGGAAGAAACCGGGAAAACCCCGGAAAGAACCACCGACCCACGAGAAGCTACTGGCATGCTTTCTCACATATCCACATTGGCTGATCATGGTTTAGTACAGTACTGCCTATTTTCACTTATTCTGTTGGTATCTAATTTTGTATTGGCAACTTCTTAACACAGTAAATTGTTCATTTATGCTGGGGTTTTTTTCGTGGGTTGTTTCAGTAAAACATGATGACCAAGTGCTATAAATGCAAGAAATATTATGGCAAGGGAAGAGACATATTAGTCTTGTTTAGTTTGTGCCAAATATACTTAATCTCTTCCCTGCAGTGTGTGCACTGTGTGGTCAGACGATGTCTGGACTGTAGCTTTGCAGAAAGCTGAAGGAAAAGGCAAAAGAAACAAGTCCTGCACACATACTATCCTTAGCATTCATCCCAAGTCAGCATCTGGGGCGGGGGATGTTGCTCTGTCCCCCCCCCCCCCCCAGCAAAGTACATTTATATGCTTCAGCTACAGATACTTCATTGAAGTTGAGATGGAAGAATAAAATGAAGACATCTTGCAATCTGCTGCTTTTGAACAGATGCATCATCTTGTTCAGGAGTCAACAATGCAATTTTTATTAAATTAAGGCCAGATTTTACCCATGCTTCTGAATCTTGCTTCAGCAGGTTTTCTGACTCATTGGGGGAGTATTTCTTCAGTGGGTTTAAATACCCACACATATCCAGGCATGGCCTTAAGGCAAGTAAGCTTGGGCAGATGGGTTTTTTGCCACTTCCATTTGATTCATCTTTCAGTATGAGTTTGCCATCCAGAGCCATACTAGTCATCCTAGCTTTGAGACTTTATTGATAGATCTGTCTATCCGGTCAGCCATGATTAGGGCTCCATACGACAGGGGGAATCTTAGTGACAGATCCATCTGTCTCTCCATGCCTTTGGTGACATAACCATATTATGAAGAGGATTTTAGTGAAAACTCTGTCTGTCCAGCCATGCCCTTGGTGTGGCCAGTTCCAGTGATGGCCACACCACCTTCTGCATTACCAACAACCTTGCTGATCATACTACCGGCAAACCAGTCATCTGTTCCAGCTTACACCTTGTTCACAGGAGAAGGTTCTTTACTAATAAAGAGAAGACAGCATTGCATTATGGGTATGGTTTCTCCAGATATGCAAACCGAACCAGAACAGGATGATACACACAGTGAGTGTGACAAGACTCCTACCAGAGAGCCTTACATCCAACCATGGAGCTGACTGAGTTCATTTTGAAGGTCACTCTTGAAATATGCAGGGTTTTATCTGCTTCAGAATGCCCTTCACCAATTACCATCATGCATGACTAGAAAGTTAATCATTCATAGATCTTGAGAAGGAGGAAGAGACTCTGTCTTTCATCTGCTTGCCCATTCAGCCAGAGTTAGGGAAATTAATGTCCATCTGTGATCAGGTAAATGCAATGGCTCTTTTCTGAAAGTCAAGCACCATCAACGCTCTCATCTTACTGGTATAAGCCAGCTCTGATGCCTTCCATTGTGACCTTCCAGCTCTGGATAAAAACCTATCAGTGGATCATATCTTTCCCACTATTTTATAAAGTGGACAAGAATGTATTCCTTGCTGCTGGTTTGAAACATTGCCAAGTCTTCGATGCTAGATTTTGGTTCTTGGTGATTTTCCAACTCTATGGAAAATCTGGCAATGGACACACCTGGGAGGCAAGATTTCAGTAATCATCCTCTTAACCAGATATAGCAGTCATGGATCACATGACTGTAGGCTGTGTTGCTTATCAGAATTGGAGAATGGGTTATTGTTCGCAGGGCGAATCCAGCCATTATTCCCCAAGAGGAGGCTTGAGGTATAGGTCATTTGCTCAGCATTCCCTAAAATATATCTATATCTATATATATATATATATATATATATATATATATATATATATATATATATATGACCTTAATAGAAATTTACAAATCACCATGGCAAAAATATCTTGGCAAAATTATTTCATTCTTAGCTGAATTTTATGAAAGGTAATGTTTCTGTTTGAAGTTGACATTAAAGGTTGCTCTGTGCAGACAGCAGGTTAAAGGTTTTTGTTTTTAGATTTTGCATATGGCGTGTAGGACATACCTATTAAATTTCACTTGTGCAGGTTTTTTTCTTCTCAAGGCTGTGCCCTTGCATCTTTTTTCACAGTTCTGGGAGTGATAGTTTGCATGATCAAGCAAGTATATCATGTCACAGGATGTCCAGCAAAGCAGGCTTATTGATTTGGGTCAGGAGGTTAAATAGCTGTCAGGAATGTTAGAACAGAGGGATATTTTTGAATTTTAAAACATGATTAATCAGAACAAAAGACAAATCAGGAGTCCTTCAATACATTTCTCAAGTATAGGACATCACCATGCTTGTTGCCAGACGTGTGGTATTAACATTACTATCGTTTTGCAATGGAAATATAGTCATGTAGACTAAGTTTCTGTTGTATATAGACTGTGTCTGTTGTATATAGACTACTTTTGTTTAAAGACTGTTGCATAAAGAATGGCTGTTGTATTCAGATTGTGTTTGTTGTACAGTATATTAAAGACTGTGCCTGTTGTGTCATACTATATGTGATGTATATATACTGTGTCAGTACATTTTGTTTGAATTCTTGTACTAATCCACATGGGTTATGCCCAATTTGTGACACAAATCAGTTGCAGATCCAGGCTATTACAAAACTAAAATGCACATTTTTCACATAGCTAATTGTAATTATGTCATTAAATTTGTAGATTACACTTTATATGCTCAGTCCACTTAGATAACACTTGTACCTCTCTAGTAACTTGCAGTTATGTACGAAGACAGGATTCGTTTCAAGTTCCAGATATGATCTTTAGTGACAAAGGATTTGTTTCCATAAGATATGTGTCCAGTCTCAATAAGTAGTTCCTGAATATAGTATAAGTGTCAGTTGATTGTAGTGATGTGCCATTGTTCTAAAATATGGCTTTTTTTTTGTTACAGGATGGTGGGTCATTAGATCTAATCCTGAAAAAGGCAGGCCGGATACCTGAACCTATTCTAGGCAAAATTACAGTAGCTGTAAGTTGAGAGCTTGATAATAGACACACTTAATCATAACACTGTTCTAGGCAAAATTACCGTAGCTGTAAGTGACAGCTTGATAATACGTACCTTTTTAATCATAACACTATTCTAGGCAAAATTACCGTAACTGTAAGTAACAGCTTGATAATAGACACACTTAATCATAACAATCATGCATACATACATGCAGTCTTTTACCCTCTTTTGTCGCCACTTTTATAATTAAACATGGTGTCTGTTTGGTATCCCCTACACATGTATGTATGCATTAGTGCTGGTGTGTATATTGTTCAGCTCTCTTATTCCACCTAAGATAAAGAAGTTAAACGGTGGATTATTTTTTGTTCGTCTGAACAGTTGTCCTAAAATTTGGAGTTGCCTCTATGGGAAGATGGAGTCATTGGGGAGTTAAGTGAAAGGGTAGGTGGATCATATTTGGGGAATCATTAACTGACAATGATAATGCAACTTTATGTTATGTCCTGGTTATTCCTGTGGTTTGGAGGGAGATAAAGTAATATGTTCTTTGTACCTTTCCATCCATCTGATTGACTCTTTTCAATCACTGTGTGGAAATTCACCAAAATTTGTAAAGAGGTTGCCCACATAATCTCCATGTGTGAGATTGTACAGTTTTGGGGTTTGACCCCTTGGGTACCAAGAGGTCAGAGAGGGTACAGTTTTGGGGTTTGACCCCTTGGGTAACAAGAGGTCAGACAGGGTACAGTTTTGAGGTTTGTCTCCTTGGGTACCTGTAAGGGGTCCGAGAGGTTATATTTTTCAGGCTCAACCCCTTGTGCACCTAAAAAGGGTTATAGCCCAAATATAAAAAAAATCAGTTATAGTGAGTGTTAAAGTTTATACAAATGATGCTGATCCATGATCAGATATGGCAGCTGTTACTAAAAATAGAAAAGGCACTGTTCATAAAAATTGAAAAACCATTAATGATGACTTTTTTCCAAAATTATGAAACAGAATTAGAACAAACTTGGCAGAAAGCATACTGGAATAAAGACCTTTCAGATTTGTTACAAAAGATTCCACTCTGCCATCAAATATAGTCACCCTTACTGTAATCGGATCAACCTTTACACGACATCTAAAAACAATTGACAGCATAGAGGGTTTTCAGATTTTGACATCTAGTGCTGATCTGCTGTCAGATATGTCTCCCATTGCTAAAAATAGAAAAAATTTTAAACAGCTTCTCTAAAACAGCTGAACAGAATTTGATTATATTTGACAGTAAACATACTGGCATGAAAACATTCAAATCAGTGCAGATGATGCTGATTATATTTGACATAATACATCCTGGCATGAAAACATTCAAATCAGTGCAAATGATGCTGAATAGAAAAAATCTTTAATTGACTTGCTCTCAAAACTCTCTCAGCAGAATGTGACCATAATGGGAAGAAAGCAGTTTTGTACAACTAATTTTGATTTGCCATTTCAGAAGGTAGAACCCTTTTAAATGATGACTTCTCCAAAACATCTGAAAAGAATTTGATGATATATTTGAAAGGAAGCCCCTGGTAAGAAGACCATATTGTGCAAATATTGCGAGTTGTCAGATGTGACCACCTTTAGTAAAAACAGAGAAGCAGGCAGAGAAAGCTTTCAAGTTCATACAGTTCATGCTGATCTAGCATTAAATAGGCCACTATCACAATAATAGAAAAACCTATAAGCAACAATTTCTCCAAAACTGCAAAGCAGAATTTTATCATATTTGCCAGAAACCATTCTGGCAAGAAGACTTTTCAAAATTTGTTGAAATGATGCCAATCCATCTAGAAAAGAAAGAAATAATTACACAGCTTTATCTGTTAAAAAAAACTGCTGAACAGAATCTGACCAATGTTGACATAAATTATACTAGAATAGGGGTCTTTCAGTATTGGATAAATAATGCTAATATGCTGTCAGATTTGGATGAAGATAGAAAACTTAGGGAAGCCTTGAAACATTTGTATAATGAAATGTAAAGACAATGCATCCTACTGACCCAAATTTCTAGGCCAACTGCTCCTGCATTTGACTGTTAAGCAGATGTCAGTCAAATGAGCAGTCTAATTTAAATCTGAATGAAGGGCTTTATGGAGAGATAGCTGTTGCAAGAGGGCCAGCATTATCCTGAGGGGTCTTATAGAGAGGAGCAACTCGTACAAGAAGGTCAGTGTTATCCTGAGGGGTTTTATAGAGAGGAATAATTATAAATGAGGAAAAAAAAGCAAACATGAGTATTTACAGTTTATTTATACACTTTATGTTATGAGACAAGATCACTGTAATAGTGACGTGTCTACAAGGTTTCTACAGCTTCATAGCAGTATAGTAATTAACATACTCAGGCTTTATAAATCATGCCTCAAATCATAAATGTTATCATTCTTTACACAATGTTTCTTTTTTCAGGTATTAAAAGGTTTAATCTATTTAAGAGAAAAACATTCAATTATGCACCGAGGTGAGTAAGGAAATCTTTTTTATTATTTCTTTATTTTCACACAAATGGATCAGTTTCTCTATCTTGCCCTTGGTTTTAGTTGTGCATGTCTTCAGATTTAAAAATGGAATTAGTGAAAACAGTATGTCATGATTGAGACCTAATTAGTCAATAAAAATGATCATGATTGAGACCTTATTAGTCAAAACAATTCGTCATGATTCAGACCTAATTAGTCACATCAATACATCACATCATGATTGAGACCTAATTGGTCAAAACAGTACATCATGATTGTGACCTAATTAGTCAAAACAATACGTCATGATTGAGACCTAATCAGTCAAAACAATACACCATGATTGAGACCTAATTAGTCAAAATAATATGTCATGATTTAGACCTAATTAGTCAAAACAGTACATCATGACTGAGACCTAATTAGTCAAAACAATACATCATGATTGAGACTTGATTTTTCAAAACAATTCATCATGGTTTAGACCTTTACAAATGACATTTCCAAGCATAGAATGAGATAATACAGCTAACTTTGCTTATAAAAATATGTTTATTCTTGTCTTCATTCTAGCCTCATCATTTATGTATTTTGTCATAGTTTGTATGTACACACACAGGTCTACACAACCATGTTAAAATAGATGATTTCAGAATTACTCCCTTTGGACAGCTCTCTGGTGACCTCAAAGTCTTTTCTTGGGCAGTAATGAAAAATTTATTGTGCCACTGGTATTACATAGAAAAATCACACATGGCACTTTTCTGTTAGCTCTGTTAAATCTGAGGTTTTGATCATGGAGGGTCATTGTCATTAAATGTCAATTAGCACTGTTGAGTAGTGGTTAGGGATGGTCATTGTCTGTGAATGTCAGTTAGCACTGTTGAATAGTGTTTAGGGATGGTCATTGTCAATGAGTGTTAATTAGCACTGTTGAGCAGTGGTTAGGGATGGTCATTGTCAATGAATATCAATTTGTACTGTTGAATAGTGGTTAGGGAGGGTCATTGTCAATGAATGTCAATTAGCACTGTTGAGTAGTGGTTAGGAAGGGTCATTGTCAATGAATGTCAATTAGCACTGTTGAATAGTGGTTAGGGAGGGTCATTGTCATTGAATGTCAGTTAGCACTGTTGAATAGTGGTTAGGGAGGGTCATTGTCAATGAATGTCAGTTAGCACTGTTGAATAGTGGTTAAGGAGGGTCATTGTCATTGAATGTCAGTTAGCACTGTTGAATAGTGGTTAGGGAGGGTCATTGTCAATGAATGTCAGTTAGCACTGTTGAATAGTGGTTAAGGAGGGTCATTGTCATTGAATGTCAGTTAGCACTGTTGAATAGTGGTTAGGGAGGGTCATTGTCAATGAATGTCAATTAGCACTGTTGAATAGTGGTTAGGGAGGGTCATTGTCAATGAATGTCAATTAGCACTGTTGAATAGTGGTTAGGGAGGGTCATTGTCAATGAATGTCAGTTATCACTGTTGAGTAGTGGTTAGGAAGGGTCAATGTCAATGAATGTCAATTAGCACTGTTGAATAGTGGTTAAGGAGGGTCATTGTCATTGAATGTCAGTTAGCACTGTTGAGTAGTGGTTAGGAAGGGTCAATGTCAATGAATGTCAATTAGCACTGTTGAATAGTGTCTGTGAATGTCAATTAGCACTGTTGAATAGTGGTTAGGGATGGTCATTGTCAGTGAATGTCAATTAGCACCATTGAATAGTGGTTAGGGATGGTAATTGTCTGTGAATGTTTGTCATCACTTTATATTTTCAGACGAATTAATTCTATCTGCATTGTTTTCAAAAGTTATGAGTAATATTGTCATTGAGAAATCCTCGATAAACAGTAGTATGGGTTACCTGCCCTTGTCATCCTTACACAATGTTATGGGTTACCTGCCTGTAAGATCAGAAAGCAGCTGGAAGTGTAGGAGACTTAGGGGCATTCTGTCCTTGTCATCCTTACACAATGTTATGGGTTACCTGCCTGTAAGATCAGAAAGCAGCTGGAAGTGTAGGAGACTTAGGGGCATTCTGTCCTTGTCATCCTTACACAATGTTATGGGTTACCTCCCATTAAGGGGAAAAACAGAAGTGGTGGAGAGAGCTTTGAATCATTCAACCCTTCTGTAGTAAACAAAAAGCATAACAAAACTTGACTTCCTAAAATAAATGTCATTGTAATGTTAGATCATTTCTTAATTATCTAGTGTCAGTTCTTAAATGCTTGGTTGTGGGATTGGTGCTAAGTTTTAAATAGTTTCCAGACTTTGTGTGTGGCTTGCACTTTTGGCGTGGAAGAAGCCTATTGATTTTGAAGTCAAAAGGTTAACAGGTTAAAGTCACTATAACTGAAAGAAGAAAATTGGCTGCTGCACAGTATCCACAATCTACAACAATCTTATGGATTGATTGCACTTTGGGTAAGGGAGAAGCCTACCAATTTTGGGTTCAAAAGGTCAAAATCATTTTCAGACAGTTGTTGTTGTTGTTGTAGGGTTTAAAGCCATTTTTCAGCACAAGATAGGCTATATATGGCAGCCAGTATAATTGGTAGAGGAAGAACCCTGGAAGACCCCGGGAAGAACCACGAGAAGCTACTGGCAGGCTTTCTCATGTATCAACGTTAGCCGAGCCTGAAACTCGAACTCACGCAGTCAAAAGTCAAAAGGTTAACAGGTTAAAGTCACTATAACTGAAAGAAGAAAATTGGCTGCTGCACAGTATCCACAATCTACAACAATCTTATGGATTGCTAGCACTTTGGGTTAGGGAAAAGCCTACCAATTTTGAACCGTTCAAAAGGTCAAAATCATTTTCAGACAGTTGTTGTAGGGTTTAACACCATTTTTCAGCACAAGATAGGCTATACATGGCGGCCAGTATAATTGGTGGAGGAAGAACCCTGGAAAACCCTGAGAAGAACCACGAGAAGCTACTTTCAGGCTTTCTCACGTATCAATATTAGCTGAGCCTGAGATTCGAACTCACGCAGACAGAGGTGAGATGGCAGTGATCCATAACGGTGAGCGCTTTAGACCACTCGGCCACTCAGGGCCCCTTTTCAGACAGTAACGTGAATTCTCCAACATTTTAATTTTCCAAATTTTGTGAATTTCTTGCACTTAAGATAAGAATGGATCCTATCAGTTTTGGGGTTAAAAGGTCAAACATGAAGGTTACAGAAAGAAGAAAATGGTTTCCACACTATATCATAAGTCAAACATCATCAGACCTGGACAAAACTTTGCGGATGGCTTGCATTCAGGGTAAGCAAGAAACATATTAATTTGGTTGTTATAACGCCAGTGTCACTGTGACTGGAAAGAGAATAATGGTTTCCTGCACAGTAAAATTAGTTCTGCAGGACAGTTCTTGACAACACTTTGCAGATGGCTTGCACTTGGGGTCTAACAGTTCAAGGTCAAGGATTTTTCCCCCCAAATAAATATGATTTTGGTGAATAACTTTTGTTTAGAGTAAGTTCCGCTGACCAGACTTTGCCAATGGCTTGTACTTTAGGTAATAAAGAAACATTTAGAATCTGCAGTGTAAAAGTTAGAGATCATGGTCATGACAGGTCTGATAAGAAAATAATTGTTTCTAAACATCAAGTTTAGTGTGTTGAGTGCTACACAGGAATTAAAAACATGTACCAAGTGTATAATTTGGCATTCTTGATGCTTGTGTTTATGAATGGGGATGTGTTCACAACTTCCCCTTCTAAATTTTCAGTTTCAGAGAAAGCTTCATTATCGTAGGAGATAGGTGAAAATGCATGTATACTCAGTTGGCTCTCAGATCAGACAAAAAAAACTACAAACATCACTGAACATAACTTACTTGATTAATTGGGTGTTCATATGGATGTCACTTGAAGAGTGGTCCATACAAAGTTCAGGTTAGCTATCTGTAACCAATGAAACAGAATGGTCAGGTAGATGAGGAACTCTTTCCATTTTGGGAATTGTTATATAGAATGCCATTTTGGGAATTGTTATATAGAATGGCCTCATTTTCCTATGCTTTTTGAAAATATGTTTGCCCATGTTCATTCCAATTCACAATGTCAATAAGTTTTATGTATTCTGTATACTATCTTTATCTACTTAATGGATAAATAGAGGAAATGATGAATTGCTATTCTTTTTTTCAGATGTCAAACCATCTAATATTTTAGTAAATTCACGGGGAGAAATCAAAATCTGTGATTTTGGTGTGAGTGGACAGTTGATAGATTCCATGGCTAATTCTTTTGTTGGTACAAGATCATACATGTCGGTAAGTGTTCACATATGTTGGTAATTGTTCCATCTATTCATTTTAAATGTCAGCAATTTACATGGATTTTCATATAACCTTTCTGTTGTAAGAGGACTCGGAATACAACTTTGGATTCTGGTAAAATGGAAATGAAAGCATTCCAGTTAGATTAATTATTTGGGAAGTCTTTACCAATGCATTGATTCTGGTAAAATGGAAATGAAAGCATTCCAGTTAGATTAATTATTTGGGAAGTCTTTACCAATGCATTGATTCTGGTAAAATGGAAATGAAAGCATTCCAGTTACATTAATTATTTGGGAAGTCTTTACCAATGCATTGATTCTGTAGTTCTGATTAGGATCTCCATAATGTAATTTTAGCATGTAACTTAATTTTTTTGAAACTAAAACTCGTGATGTCATAGAACGACTCTCCACTACAATAAACCAGATATGACATCTTTCTTAACTATTATTTTGCAGCCTGAGCGGTTACAGGGCACACACTACTCAGTCCAGTCTGACATCTGGAGTATGGGGCTTTCATTAGTAGAGATGGCTATTGGCCGGTACCCCATCCCACCCCCAGACCCTAAAGATCTAGCCAGTATTTTTGGAGAGTCTGTGATTGAGGAACACTTAGAGGCTTCAAAGACAGGAAAAACTCTTAAAGGTCATAATTTTTGTCTTCCCTATAAAGGGTTGTCCCCCTTATAAATAGATATAGGTTTATCATTTTTTTTTGCTGGTATCTTCAGCATTTGTTCTATGTTAAAGTTTTTGAAAGTCGCATCTTTTACATCAGTTGTTTTATTCAGCTACAGGTTCCATATACTGTTACTATATACCCAAAGTTTTACCCTTATATGCCAGGATTGCCAGATGTCTTTCCTGTGTTGTCATAATGCTCGTTCTAGGTGAGGTGCAGCATTCTGCTCAGTATATGTTATAAGTCTTAATGTTTTAAGGCTTTTAGAAAATATGGTGATCAGAGTTGGATGTTGTCTTAAGATAATTCTTATCCATATATAGTGAAATTACTTGTCCCTTTTGGCATCTATGTGATGAAATTCATTTGTCATAAAATAGTTCGCACTTGAAAAAAGAATAAACGCTAATAGCATTTTCTTTTATATGCAACTGGATGTGATTATAAATTGATAAATTTCTATCATTTCTAATAGTAGTCATTAAAATATAAAATACTGAAGACATATATATATATATATATATATATATATATATATATATATATATATATATATATATATATGATATAAAATACTGCTGAAATATATATATATATATATATAGTTGAGTCATTCAAGTCACTTGCCTGATTGCACAATTGAGATCTAAATTTTACTTGTCCTATTTCAAGTTTAACTTGTCCTGGGAAGTCTAACAACATGTAATGTCCAACTTTGATCTCACTTACAAGTATGAGATGCAGAAATTTCAACAGTTTATCTCACATGCATTAATCATCAGATTGCTATTTACATTTTTGAAAGATTTGCTTAAGAATTACTATGGCAGTGGTTGTATAATGAAACCAGCTGTTTAGGAAGTTTCAAAATGAAGAGACATATGAAGCTGATAATGGATGCAGTAGTTCTATCAGATATGTTATATAACTTATAATTCTGGCTGTCTGACATTTTCTTAGAAAACCTTTTTCTTCAGCAAGGCTTTTTTATTAGTCTGTCAAACACTTTTCAGTCTCAACAATATTAGGTAATGCTATAAAAAATGTCAGTACTTTCAATAATTTGATGAATGTTGTTGAGAAATAAAGATTTTAGATACTTGTTCTCAACATAGTGTTAGCAAAATGTGGTGTATTAAAAAACTTTAGATCTACATTGTATTTCATACAAATTCAGTTCTTGTTGAAAGAAAGGATGTATAACCAGTCTGCAGTTATGAAGGTTATATTCTAGGAAAGAAAGTCCTTTCCAAAACGTACTAAGTTTAGGTTTACATTGTGTTCCATACAAATTCCATTCTTGTGACAAGGAAGGATGTATAACCAGTCTGTAGTTATCAGCATTGAAAGCAGCCATTGTAAAAAGGAAGGATGTTGAACCAGTGTGTAGTTAAAAGTATGGTAAGCCGTTCTTGTATATTTTAGGAAGACAAGTCCATTCCAAAACATACTAGGCACTGGGATTCCATTACCTCCAAATTGCTTCATTATCTAGAATGTTTTAAATTTGCAAAACGTTTGTCTTGAAAACTATTTGAGAAGTCTTTTTACATGACAGATACATTGTAAGACACAAGATAATAAATTAAATGACGATTGCATTGTAACAACAATAGGTAATGAATGGCATGATGATTACATTGTAAGAACAGTAGGTAATGAATGACATGATTACATTGTAAAAACAATAGGTAATGAATTACATGATGATTACTTTGTAATAACAATAGGGGCCCCGAGTGGCCGAGTGGTCTAAAGCGCTCTTCGTTACGGATCACTGCCATCTCACCTCTGTCTGCGGCGGTTCGAGTCTAAGATTCAGCCAATGTGGGCATGTGAGAAAGCTTGCCAGTAGCTTCTCGTGGGTCGGTGGTTCTTTCTGGGGTTTTCCGGGTTCTTCCTCCACCATTAATACTGGCCGCCATGTATAGCCCATCATGCTGAAAAATGGCGTTAAACCCCACAACAACAACAATTGTAATAACAATAGGTAATGAATGACATGATTACATTGTAAAAACAATAGGTAATGAATTACATGATGATTACATTGTAAGAACAGTAGGTAATGAATGGCATGATGATTACATTGTAAGAACAGTAGGTAATGAATGACATGATGATTACTTTGTAATAACAATAGGTAATGAATGACATGATTACATTGTAAAAACAATAGGTAATGAATTACATGATGATTACTTTGTAATAACAATAGGTAATGAATGACATGATGATTACATTGTAAAAACAATAGGTAATGAATGGCATGATGATTACATTGTAAGAACAGTAGGTAATGAATGACATGATTACATTGTAAAAACAATAGGTAATGAATTACATGATGATTACTTTGTAATAACAATAGGTAATGAATGACATGATTACATTGTAAAAACAACAGGTAATGAATTACATGATGACTACATTTTAATAGCAGTAGGTAATGAATGACATGATTACATTGTAAAAACAATAGGTAATGAATGACATGATTACATTATAAAAACAGTAGGTAATGAATGACATGATTACATTGTAATAGGTAATGAATGACATGATTACATTGTAATAGGTAATGAATGACATGATTACATTGTAAAAACAGTCGGTAATGAATGACATGATTACATTGTAATAGGTAATGAATGACATGATTACATTGTAATAGGTAATGAATGACATGAGTACATTGTAAAAACAGTAGGTAATGAGTGACATGATTACATTGTAATAGGTAATGAATGACATGATTACATTGTAATAGGTAATGAATGACATGATTACATTGTAAAAACAGTAGGTAATGAATGACATGATTACATTGTAATAGGTAATGAATGACATGATTACATTGTAATAGGTAATGAATGACATGATTACATTGTAAAAACAGTAGGTAATGAATGACATGATTACATTGTAATAGGTAATGAATGACATGATTACATTGTAATAGGTAATGAATGACATGATTACATTGTAAAAACAGTAGGTAATGAGTGACATGATTACATTGTAATAGGTAATGAATGACATGATTACGTTGTAATAGGTAATGAATGACATGATTACATTGTAATAGGTAATGAATGACATGATTACATTGTAATAGGTAATGAATGACATGATTACATTGTAATAGGTAATGAATAACATGATGATTACATTGTAATAGGTAATGAATGACATGATTACATTGTAATAGGTAATGAATGACATGATTACATTGTAAGAGCAATAGGTAGTGAATGACATGATGATTGAATTTTAAAACACTTGATAATGAATTACATGATTACATTTTAAGACACTTGATAATGAATTACATGATTACATTTTAAGACACTTGATAATGAATTACATGATGATTGCATTTTAAGACACTTGATATTGAATTACATGATTGCATTTTAAGACAGTAAATCATGAATTACATGGTGATCACATTGTAAAACACTAGATAATGAATTACATAATTGCATTTTAAGACACTTGATAATGAATTTCATAATTGTGTTTTAAGTCACTAGATAATGAATTACATGATTACATTTCAAGTCACTAGATAATGAATTACATGATTACATTTTAAGACACTTGATAATGAATTACATGATTACATTTTAAGTCACTAGATAATGAATTACATGATTGCATTTTAAGACACTTGATAATGAATTATATAATTGCATTTTAAGTCACTAGATAATGAATTACATGGTGATCACATTGTGAAACACTAGATAATGAATTACATGGTGATCACATTGTAAAACACTAGATAATGAATTACATGGTTGTCACATTGTAAAACACTAGATAATGAATTACATGGTGATCACATTGTAAAACACTAGATAAAGAATTACAATGTGATTACATTGTAAAACACTAGATAATAATTTCCATGGTTATTGCATTACACAAGGTCATGATTTACATGATGATTGCATTGTAAGACATTAGGTCACGAATTACATGATAATTGCATTGTAAGACATTAGGTCATGATTTACATGATAATTGCATTGTAAGACATTAGGTCATGATTTACATGATAATTGCATTGTAAGACATTAGGTCATGATTTACATGATGATTGCATTGTAAGACATTAGGTCACGAATTACATGATAATTGCATTGTAAGGCATTAGGTCATGATTTACATGATGATTGCATTGTAAGACATTAGGTCATGATTTACATGATGATTGCATTGTAAGACATTAGGTCATGATTTACATGATAATTGCATTGTAAGACATTAGGTCATGATTTACATGATGATTGCATTGTAAGACATTAGGTCACGAATTACATGATAATTGCATTGTAAGGCATTAGGTCATGATTTACATGATGATTGCATTGTAAGACATTAGCTCATGAATTGCATGATAATTGCATTGTAAGACATTAGCTCACGAATTACATGATAATTGCATTGTAAGACATTAGGTCACGAATTACATGATAATTGCATTGTAAGACATTAGGTCATGATTTACATGATGATTGCATTGTAAGACATTAGCTCATGAATTGCATGATAATTGCATTGTAAGACATTAGGTCACAAATTACATGATAATTGCATTATAAAACACTTGATAATGAATTACATGACATTTGCATTGTAAGACATTAGGTCATGAAGTACATTGTAATTGCATTATAAGACATTAGGTCATGAATTACATTGTAATTGCATTATAAGACACTAGAGAATGAATTGCATGATGATTATACTAAGACGTTATATTGTGAAATACATGACAATTGCACTATAAGAGATTAGTAAATGAGTTAATCTCAGTTATGGTTTTATTATTTTAAGGTATTTATATTCATTTGTTTAAAAACATTGAATATCTAGTGGTGCATGTTGTCAACATCGTTGCAACTTACAATATATGGCTTTGTATGAAAACGTTGAGCCACATGAGATGGATTAATAATGCCTAGAATAGCTGGCGTTTTTATCTAACAAAGTACTGAATTTAATCCAAAGATTAGATAATCTGGGTCATTCTTCCTTTGTTGAAGAGAGTTTTTACAAACCAATTTTGCTAATTTTTCTGGGATATGTTTTAATAGTTTCCATTTACTCTGTTTTAGAATCATTTGGAACTTATTTGAAGCTACTATTACTAATTGTCATTTGCTTTATAAGTCATAGAATATTGTTTAATTCTCAAAATTTAAAGTAACAGTTATGACTTACAGTTGAACTGAGATTATTGTACGTCATGTTTTTTCATTGCACATGTGTTTTACAAATAAGAAATTTGTTTAAAAAGGAAAAGATTGCTAGTTACCTGAAGGAAATGAATTAGTTACAGTATCAGTTAATTTGGCATTCATTTTTTTGGTACTGAATATCCCACAATCTGACAATGAAGATGTGTGTGTGTGTGTGTGTGTGTGCATGCATGTGTGTGTATGGATGTTTACATATATTAACACTAATAGTCATGCTCCCTTGCATTACCCAAAGATTATACTATGGCAAGTTTTCATATTTCCAGGATGCTCAGGCGATTTTCAAGTGATTACAGGGGATGGGCCATTACCTATGGCTATTTTTGAACTACTAGAATACATTGTAAATGAGGTAACATGCAGTTTCAGGTTCAACTCCATATAAATATTTTTTCATCTTTATTGAGTTATCTCCCCGAGTCATGGGCCACCACAATACTATTAGAAATGTACAAATTGTTTTTTCTTTTTCTTCTACATCTAAAAATGTAATTATATTAGAATACTTTAAAACAAATACATGCTACATCTAAAACTATTGTGATTATGATTAATTTCAAAGAGACCATCTTTAGATATTCCTAGTAACCTTGAATTTACAAAATGGTAGCAAGCGGAAAATAGATTTATGAAGAAAACTTTTTAATCGTGACTTATTTTTAAGCATATGATGCACGATAGTTTTTACAGTATACAAATAGGTCTGTACTGATTGCTTCATAATTGTTACCTTTAGCTATATGCATTATACAAGTAGAAGGTCTGTACTCATTGCTGTACACTACATGCATTATACAGGTAGAAGACCTGTACTCATTGCTGTACACTACATGCATTATACAAATAGAAGGGCTGTACTCATTGCTGTACACTACATGCATTATACAAATAGAAGGTCTGTACTCATTGCTGTACACTACATGCATTATACAGGTAGAAGACCTGTACTCATTGCTGTACACTACATGCATTATACAAGTAGAAGGTCTGTACTCGTTGCTGTACACTACATGCATTATACAAATAGAAGGTCTGTACTCGTTGCTGTACACTACATGCATTATACAAGGAGAAGGTCTGTACTCGTTGCTGTACACTACATGCATTATACAAGGAGAAGGTCTGTACTCGTTGCTGTACACTACATGCATTATACAAGTAGAAGGTCTGTACTCATTGCTGTACAGTACATGCATTATACAAATAGAAGGTCTGTACTCATTGCTGTACACTACATGCATTATACAGGTAGAAGACCTGTACTCATTGCTGTACACTACATGCATTATACAAATAGAAGGCCTGTACTCATTGCTGTACACTACATGCATTATACAAATAGAAGGTCTGTACTCATTGCTGTACACTACATGCATTATACAAATAGAAGGTCTGTACTCATTGCTGTACACTACATGCATTATACAAGTAGAAGGTCTGTACTCATTGCTGTACACTACATGCATTATACAGGTAGAAGACCTGTACTCATTGCTGTACACTACATGCATTATACAAATAGAAGGCCTGTACTCATTGCTGTACACTACATGCATTATACAAATAGAAGGTCTGTACTCATTGCTGTACACTACATGCATTATACAAATAGAAGGTCTGTACTCATTGCTGTACACTACATGCATTATACAGGCAGAAGACCTGTACTCATTGCTGTACACTACATGTATTATACAAATAGAAGGTCTGTACTCATTGCTGTACACTACATGCATTATACAAATAGAAGGTCTGTACTCATTGCTGTACACTACATGCATTATACAAATAGAAGGTCTGTACTCATTGCTGTACACTGCATGCATTATACAAATAGAAGGTCTGTACTCATTGCTGTACACTACATGCATTATACAAATAGAAGGTCTGTACTCATTGCTGTACACTACATGCATTATACAGGTAGAAGACCTGTACTCATTGCTGTACACTACATGCATTATACAAATAGAAGGTCTGTACTCATTGCTGTACACTACATGCATTATACAAATAGAAGGTCTGTACTCATTACTGTACACTACATGCATTATACAAATAGAAGGTCTATACTCATTGCTGTACACTACATGCATTATACAGGTAGAAGACCTGTACTCATGGCTGTACACTACATGCATTATACAAATAGAAGGTCTGTACTTATTGCTGTACACTACATGCATTATACAAATAGAAGGCCTGTACTCATTGCTGTACACTACATGCGTTATACAAATAGAAGGCCTGTACTCATTGCTGTAAACTACATGCGTTATACAAATAGAAGTTCTGTACTCATTGCTGCATGATTGTTACCTTTAGTGGTCAGCACTCACTGTTGCATGGCTTTTACCTTTGACTATATGTAGTTTACTGATAGGTCTGTACTCATTGCTGCACACTATATGCAGTGTAGAAATAGAGTGTCGGTACTTATTGTTGCATTATTATTACTTTTGAGTATAGGCAGTGTACAAATAGAAGGTCTGTACTCATTGTGTATGGTTGTTACTTTGGCCATATGCAGTATACAGATAGAAAGTCTGAACTCATTGCTACATGATTGTTTCTTTTGATTACATGCAGTATACAAATTGAAGGTCTGTACTAATTGCTGCATGATTGTTTCTTTTGATTACAAGCAGTATACAAGTTGAAGGTCTGTACTAATTGCTGCATGATTATATGCAGTATACAAATTGAAGGAAGGTCTGTACTGATTGCTGCACACTGTGCAGTGTACAGATAGAATGTCTATAATCATTGCTGTATAATTGTTACTTTTCACTATATGCATTGTATAGATAGAAGGTCTGTACTCATTGTTGCATGATTGTTACTTTTCACTAGATGTAGTGTACAGATAGGTCTGTACTCATTGTTGCATGATTGTTACTTTTCACTATATGCAGTGTACATATAGAAGGTCTGTATTTATTGTTGCTTTATGGTTGCTTTTGACTACATGCAGTATTATTGCAGTGGCAGAATTTACCTAAGCTTTAGTGGTATTGTTTCCTCAGCTGGTTAAAAAAGCATAGTCGGGAATAAGTAGTACGCTGGTGGCAACCTGCTTGGAGCTGTAGCTTGTGCAGATCCTTTCTATGTTGCTAGTAGGTAATTTTTTAAAAATAACCTGAATTTAACAGGATGTACCTCAGTGCTGATGGGTTTTCTGTTTGTAATGTTCACAGTGGATGGTGTAGCATGTAATGTAGGGTATGACAGTAATGAGAACATATATGGTAATTAGGCCATTGTTTGACTTTACTGGATATATTTATTTTTGAGAAGATAATCATTCAAATTTTTCAAATTTATTTTCTTGCCAAACAACAAGTATTTAAATTAAACTTGATATGCTGTTACAGATGTAAACTGCTATCATGACAATATGGTGTTGGCATTAAGTATTATTTAAAGGTAGATTGACACTATGGTGTTGGCATTAAGAATTATTAAAGGTAGATTACAAAGCAGGCCCTATAAAACTCTTGCCTTTGTCTCAATAAAGCCTTCAGGGTACAATCAGGCCTTCCTCTATTTAAGCCTTTAGTGTACAATCAGCTAATTATGTAAATTTTGAAGGCCTTTAATCAGTTCAGTAGATCAAGTGGCAATATTGAAGGGGAGGTAACTCTTTTTTGATCATTTTATAATTCCAGAAATAGTTATTTCTTTCTGTTCTCTTAAAAGTACAGTGTCTGATGGATTAACAAGAACACTGAAGCATACATTTTGACTTTGTACTGTTGATAATTAGTCTGAAATTATTAACCTTCAGGATCTATAAGTTATAGCATTCACCAAAATCAGTACCTTAGCTATTTTACATCAGACATACAGGTAACCTGTACCTTAGCTTTGTTACATCAGACATACAGGTAACCTGTACCTTAGCTATGTTACATCAGACATACAGGTAACCTGTACCTTAGCTATGTTACATCAGACATACAGGTAACCTGTTCTTTTGTGATTTGATGCACTCACTTGAATTGTTTTAGCAATGTTTACCTTGATGAAAATTGTTTTTAGAAGACTTCAGACAATAAAGACATGTGATAATTTGATTCACGTTCTGAACCCATAGCAAAATTATTTAAGATTGATGGATATTGGTAAAAGAGCTAATTACAATAAAGCTGTTTTTCTATAAAAAGCTCTGATTGGAACTGCGCCACAGCATTTGTAAGACATTTTTAGACAGATATAATCTAGTTCTGTACAACACTGTAGAAGCTGTCAATTTCTTGGTACAAAAACTTAAAATAAAGCAATATAAGAGAGCTTTACATTCTCAATGCTTCTTGCCTAGAAGAGCTTGTCTTTTAGTGTTAAAATGAGTACTTTTAAAAACAAATGCTTCAGCTACATATTGAATAAGAAATAAATTTCAGATTGTGTTAAATAAGAAATAAAATTTAATTTCAGGTTGTGTTAAATAAGAAATAAAATTCCATTTCAGATTGTCTTAAATAATAAATAAAATTCCATTTTAAATTGTGTTAAATATAAAATAAAATTCCATTTCAGGTTTGGTTAAATAAGAAATAAAATTCCATTTTAAATTGTGTTAAATATGAAATCATTCCATTTCAGATTGTGTTAAATAAGAAATAAAATTCTGTTTCAGATTGTGTTAAATATGAAATAAAATTCCATTTCAAATTGTGTTAAATAAGAAATAAAATTCCATTTAAAATTGTTAAAAAAAGAAATAAACATTCCATTTCAGATTGTGTTAAATAAGAAATAAAATTCTGTTTCAGATTGTGTTAAATATGAAATAAAATTCCATTTCAAATTGTGTTAAATAAGAAATAAAATTCCATTTAAAATTGTGTTAAAAATAAATAAAATTCCATTTTAAATTGTGGTAAATAAGAAATAAACATTCCATTTCAGATGTATTAAATAAGAAAAAAAAACTCCATTTTAAATTGTGTTAAATACGAAATAAAATTCCATTTTAAATTGTGGGAAATAAGAAATTCACATTCCATTTTAAATTGTTAAATAAGAAATAAAATTCCATTTTAAATTGTTAAAAAAAGAAATAAACATTCCATTTCAGATTGTGTTAAATAAGAAATAAAATTCTGTTTCAGATTGTGTTAAATATGAAATAAAATTCCATTTCAAATTGTGTTAAATAAGAAATAAAATTCCATTTAAAATTGTTAAAAAAAGAAATAAACATTCCATTTCAGATTGTGTTAAATAAGAAATAAAATTCTGTTTCAGATTGTGTTAAATATGAAATAAAATTCCATTTCAAATTGTGTTAAATAAGAAATAAAATTCCATTTAAAATTGTGTTAAAAATAAATAAAATTCCATTTTAAATTGTGGTAAATAAGAAATAAACATTCCATTTCAGATGTATTAAATAAGAAAAAAAAACTCCATTTTAAATTGTGTTAAATACGAAATAAAATTCCATTTTAAATTGTGGGAAATAAGAAATTCACATTCCATTTTAAATTGCTAAATAAGAAATAAAATTCCATTTTAAATTGTTAAAAAAAGAAATAAACATTCCATTTCAGATTGTGTTAAATAAGAAATAAAATTCTGTTTCAGATTGTGTTGAATATGAAATCATTCCATTTCAGATTGTGTTAAATAAGAAATAAAATTCTGTTTCAGATTGTGTTAAATATGAAATAAAATTCCATTTCAAATTGTGTTAAATAAGAAATAAAATTCCATTTAAAATTGTTAAAAAAAGAAATAAACATTCCATTTCAGATTGTGTTAAATAAGAAATAAAATTCTGTTTCAGATTGTGTTAAATATGAAATAAAATTCCATTTCAAATTGTGTTAAATAAGAAATAAAATTCCATTTAAAATTGTGTTAAAAATAAATAAAATTCCATTTTAAATTGTGGTAAATAAGAAATAAACATTCCATTTCAGATGTATTAAATAAGAAAAAAAAACTCCATTTTAAATTGTGTTAAATACGAAATAAAATTCCATTTTAAATTGTGGGAAATAAGAAATTCACATTCCATTTTAAATTGTTAAATAAGAAATAAAATTCCATTTTAAATTGTTAAAAAAAGAAATAAACATTCCATTTCAGATTGTGTTAAATAAGAAATAAAATTCTGTTTCAGATTGTGTTGAATATGAAATCATTCCATTTCATATTGTGTTAAATAAGAAATTCTGTTTCAGATTGTGTTAAATATGAATTAAAATTCCATTTTAAATTGTGGGAAATAAGAAATATACATTCCATTTTAGATTGTGTTAAATAAGAAAAAAAACTCCATTTTAAATTGTGTTAAATATGAAATAAAATTCCATTTTAAATTGTGGGAAATAAGAAATACATATTCCATTTTAAATTGTTAAATAAGAAATAAAATTCCATTTTAAATTGTTAAAAAAAGAAATGAAATTCCATTTCAGATTGTGTTAAATATGAAATTCCGTTTCAAATTGTGTTAAATAAGAAATAAAATTCCATTTGAAATTGTGTTAAATAAGAAACAACAATCCATTTCACATTATGTTAAATAAGAAATAAAATTATGTTCAGATTGTGTTAAATAAGAAATAAAATTCCATTTCAGATTATGTTAAATAAGGTATGTATTGTACTTAAGAAAATTTTAGAGAAATCCTTGAGGGAAAATAGTTTTATACCAGTTGAATTACGTTGTATAGAAAGCATTGTTAATATTGTTTTTATTAATGGAGCTGGAATGGAAAAAAAGTTAACAAAGTCAGAATGTGTGCATTGTTTGTGTAAATTCTTTTAGTGTTGTTTTTTTTTTCCATGAATATATATGAGACTGGTTTCTGGAATTATACATACTTGACATATTGCATCTTCTTATAAATTTGACCTTGCTGTAAGAAGCCCAGTGAAGCAAGTGATACCAATTGTCATAACAACAGGCTTTGTGCTTGTAATCAACAGAGGCTGTACCGCTCACCCAGGATGTCAATGGCTTTTCTCCCAGCAAACTAGAATTGCATCATCTGAATTGGTGCATTATGTCATCAGTTTTTGTCTGCAGGGCTAATATTGTCTATACTTCTGTTGCATACTTTTATTTTGCTTTTGTAGGAACAAACAGGAATAGCTTTAATTTTCCCTCTCCGCCAGGGAGCGATGGACCACGCCCCATGGCCATATTTGAGCTTTTAGATTACATAGTCAACGAGGTATGTTATGTAAAAAGACAATACTAACTTCTCTACTCCCTACCAGTAACACACTAACTCATTTAAACTTCTCTGTGGCATAGCCCCTTTTATAATTTCTGATTTTTATTACTGGGATGGGATATTTTTTCAAGTAACCTCTTAGATGCTTTTATCATTTTATGTTTAGAGAGAAATATAAGGGGCCAAAAATATTGCCACCTGACAGTGACATGCTCTGAGCATGGACATTGCTGTATTACTCAGCTTTGCTCTACAGGTTGTTAGACATATTTTTTGCCTCATAGAAATCCACTTTTTATGTTGCTGGCATAAGGTAGAGCATATTCTGAAATTATCTGGCCATCCATCTGTTCGTCATTCTGTCTGTCACGAGTTGAATTTCCACACAGTTTCTTGAGTTGCCCACCATCTACATTTACCAGACTTTGTGGATGGCTTGCACTTGGAGTAAAGAAGAGTCAAAAGTTCAAAAGGTCATGGTTACTGGGTAAAGAAAAACCTAATAACCATATTTCCCATGATCTACATCTCCAAAACTTTTTGATAGTTTGCTCTTGGGTTACAGAGGAAGTTTGTTGTTAGTGGTTTAAAAATGTCAGGTGTCCTTTGTTTTAGGTATCAGAATGTCAGGCATCATTTATTTTGGGTGTAAAAATGTTAGGTGTAATTTTTATTCGAAGAAGAAAATGGTTTCTGCACAAAAGCTTGAGTTCTTCATCATCAGTTATTAAACATTGTGGTTTGTTTGAACTTGTGGTAAGGTAAAATCCAGTTGGCTTTGAGGCCAAAGGTAAAAGGTCATTGTGACTAAAAGAATGAAATTGGTTTCGATACAGTAACATTGTTTCTACTAAACATCCATGGACCAAATTTTATGGATGATTTGCATTACGGTTTTAAGGAAGGTTATTGATTTTTTAGGTCAAAAGGTCATGTTCACTGTGAATGTAAGTAGAAATTAGCTTTATCACATTAAAATTAGTCTAAAAAACCTGCATCAGACATTATGGATGGCTTGCACCTGCAGTAAGGAAGTCAGTTGTGAGGTTGGTAGGTCAAGGTCAAGTTCAGTGTGACTGAAAGAAGAAAGAAAAATTCTGCACAAAAATTGGCTGTTAAACATGGAGTATGTGTACAGTGTACCTACCATTCATGATACTTATGTTCCATTGGGTCAGCCAATCTGCGCTACCCAATTTTCTGTAAAATCGAGGTAAAAATTGTACCTCTATTTGTACAGACTTATCTCAGAACAACTATTGATAGTAGCCTCTCAAAGGAGCACCACTATTTTTAAACTTTTACAAATAGGGATTAGTAAATTGATATCTCATCCAGAGTTTTAAGTAAAGCAATGCTGGGCCAACTGCTGCTTTGTCTCACATGTTTTATTAATACCTTCTTTAGTGCTATGTAGGTTTGAAACAAATGGGATAACACATTGTTTGGGTTGGGTTAGGTTTGAAACAAATGGGATAACACTTTGTTTGGGTTGGGTTAGGTTTGAAACAAATGGGATAACACATTGTTTGGGTTGGGTTAGGTTTGAAACAAATGGGATAACACATTGTTTCGTAGAAATTAAAACTCCTAAAATCACCATAGTAGACATACATGAAGAAAAAAATCACAGAAAAAAGTCATAAATAGTTATAAAAAACTTTATGAGATTAGATGCTAGAATAAACATAGGTCTTGTAAAAGTTCTTGTCATGTGAGTAATTATCAATTATTATTTAAGTGTTAGGATTATATGTATTATGAATTGATGTATTTTTGTGGGTATCAATTGTTTTGGTCTTGCAAAATTAAACTATTGTTAATTCAGGGACTACATAAAGGTTATTATTGTTTTCATACATGGATTTTATATTTTTACAACATTGCCTTTGAAAACTCAAAAAAAATTCCCTAAAATTTTGTTGAACAGAAAGTTAAAATCATGAAATTATAAATTCAGATTTGAATTCTAATCAAAGGAAATAGAGACCTCTATTTTATACACAGTTTCTTATGATACACAGCATCTAACAGATGACCTTTGCTTTGTGAATAATTATCAATGATACACAGCATCTAACAGATGACCTTTTCTTTGTGAATAATTATCAGTGATACACAGCATCTAACAGATGACCTTTGCTTTGTGAATAATTATCAATGATACACAGCATCTAACAGATGACCTTTACTTTGTGAATAATTATCAGTGATACACAGCATCTAACAGATGACCTTTGCTTTGTGAATAATTATCAATGATACACAACATCTAACAGATGACCTTTACTTTGTGAATCATTGTCAGTGATACACAGCATCTAACAGATGACCTTTACTTTGTGAATCGTTGTCAGTGATACACAGCATATAACAGATGACCTTGCCCCTTTTACTTTGGGGTCATAGTTCCAGTCAGAGAAAGTTTGCATTCGGATTCTGGTTCAAGGTTTTTATCAGTGAAAATTTCCTAAACCAGCTGATAGATTGTCATCATACCTGACATCAACCACTACAAAGCTACATTAATTAATTCTGTGATATAATCACTTTTCCCTGTCACCCTGGGCTTTTTTATATACTCTCTTTACACTATCACCCTGGGTTGGTCAAGATCACAGTCGTACAAAATTTGTGTTAAGGTTTTGGTAAAATATTTTTATTTGCTTATATTTCCTCAACTGACTGATGGATTTTCTTGTTATTTGGGATGATTTATTTTGAAGCTAAGAGAGTTAATTTGGTGACGTATGCTTGACCCTTTGACCTACGATTCAAAGTCAGAGTCATAGAAATGGATTTTCTTTGTACATGGGATGAATCATTGTGAATCTAAGACAAAATTTCTTCATTGACATGCATGATTGCCCCATTTGCCTTGTGGTGAAGATCAGTCATAGAAAATGTGCATTATAGCTTTGGTTAAAATGAGTTTATTTAAGACAGTATATCTTTTGTGTGTAGTGTGTTCATCCATCCCCAAAAACTTAATTGTTACTACTTGGGAGTCCATATTTCTGATGTAGAGACTGCATTCTCACCTGATTGTGACCAGATTTGGGTTTTTATGTTTAAGATCATAGATATTAGATGAAGATCATAGATATATTATTAGATGAAGATCATAGATATATTATTAGATGAAGATCATAGATATATTAGATGAAGATCATAGATATATTAGATGAAGATCATAGATCTGTTAGATGAAGATCATATATATATATATATATATATATATATATATATATATATATATATATATATATTAGATGAAGATCATAGATATATTAGATGAAGAGGAAAATCCATTCATTAAAGAGCTAATCTTGCATCAGACTGACTGATCTTGTTACGATTCACTAGGTAGATTTCTGATCCTATGTTGATTCAACTTGAAATGTATGCTTCTATTGTCAAAATCTCATGAGTTCAGTAATGAGTGAGAATCATTCATGTTCGTGAGGAGATATTGTATCTGATTCGTAATGTTTGTTACTGCTTGGTCAACTATGTCTGATTCACTTTTCGTCTGAGAGATATCCTTGTATCAAGATCTTGGGAAATTTTGATATTGAGTATGTTTCATGTATATTAATGAGGTTATGTTCCATCAGATTTGTTTATTTCTGATCCAGCTTTGAACAAACTTGAAATGTGGGCTTGTATCATGAGGACATTGGGTGGAGTGACACATTGTAATGAATGATCTTGCATCTGATTTCTAAAGTTGTTGCTTCACTGGAAGGCATACATTTGATTAAAAGTTGATCAGAATTCAAATATAGGCTTAAGTTCAATAATATGTACGATCCATACATATTGAAGAGGTGATCTTGCATGTGAATGATCTTTGTACTGCAAAAGACATTATTTCTGTTCCAGTTTTGATCAAACTTTGTAAGTAGACTTTCTCATTATGATCTTGAATGAGTGCAGTTATGAGCAAGATCGATGCATATCATTTTCTTATGATTCCTAAGCCCTTTGCTAAATTGTGTTCATGCATTGGATGAATGATTATGAACACTAGATGATTCATTCTGTGACAGGCTCACTCAAACTTTTGACTTTGTGGTCTGCTGTCATCATGGGAATGACATGCAGGCCCTGGACCCGTATTAATTAACTGCTGTCACTTAGAGGGTTGCCACTGCAAGCCATGGGTGAAAATCTAGTGTACATATTTTTTAACAATAGATGTTTTTCCATCATGGTTGGATATTATGTAGTTACCATCAATTCATATGTTTACAATCATGGTAGCATCAAAGTGCCTATTCCAAGGATATACCAAAGCAGCCACACTGGTTGGGTATTGAACCCATGACCCTTTGATTACATATCTGGTGCTTTACCAACTTCGCTTGCTGGGCACGTCTTCATAAGTCATCTATGTACTATACTATATCACCCTAATCATCTGTCCCTTTACATCTTTGCCACTTTTGTTGGTTTCCTTTCACATTGCTTACTCTGCTGTTTTTATCTCGGTTTTCTTAGTATCTTAGTTGTTGTTGTTATTCTCTATTAGGTCTTGAAATAGAGGTCTCTGTAACCTATAATTTGGATTATTATTACCTTTAGAATAGTCCGTCATACATCCACAGCCACATTTAGTTTGCTTGTTCCATTTGACCACTGTCTTCACTGCATACCTTAATTTGAAATCACCTTACTCTAGCCCTAGTTAACACCTAACAGATAAACCATACATTCGTTTTATAATAGTAAAATGCCAATTATTATGGAATAGAAATTCTTTATAACTTCATGTGATTCATTAAACCTGCCTCAGAGGTAATCATTATTAAGTAATCACTTGTCTTCAGCAGTCACATATATTTAGGTCCTTTAAAACTAGTGTATATTGTATTATTGGTTATTAAGAAGGCCATTTTACACAAGTCCATGATAGGTAAGCATACATAATCATTTATAAAGCTATTTTACACAAGTCCATGATAGGTAAGCATACATAATCATTTATAAAGCTATTTTACACAAGTCTCAGGTACATTAAACATAGTTGTTAACAAGGCTATTGTACATAGGTCCTAGATAAAGTAAGCATAGTCATTAAAAAGGCTATTGTACATAGGTCCTAGATAAAGTAAGCAGTTATTAACAAGGCTATTGTACATAGGTCCTAGATAAAGTAAGCATAGTCATTAACAAGGCTATTGTACATAGGTCCTAGATAAAGTAGGCACAGTCATTAACAAGGCTGTTGTACATAGGTCCTGGATAAAGTAAGCAGTCATTAACAAGGTTGTTGTACATGGGTCCTAGATAAAGTAAGCAGACATTAACATGGTTGTTGTACATAGGTCCTAGATAACGTAAGCAGACATTAACAAGGTTGTTGTACATAAGTCCTAGATAAAGTAAGCAGACATTAACAAGGTTGTTGTATGTAGGTCCTAGATAAAGTAAGCAGTCATTAACAAGGCCTAGGTCCTAGATAAAATAAGAATAGTCATTAACAAGGCTGTTGTACATAGGTCCTAAATAAAGTAAGCAGACATTAACAAGGTTGTTGTACATAGGTCCTAGATAAAGTAAGCAAACATTAACAAAGCTGTTGTACATAGGTCCTAGATA
Source organism: Sinohyriopsis cumingii (assembly GCA_028554795.2). Taxonomy (NCBI): domain Eukaryota; kingdom Metazoa; phylum Mollusca; class Bivalvia; order Unionida; family Unionidae; genus Sinohyriopsis; species Sinohyriopsis cumingii. Next base: position 26,630,136 of record CM068827.1, read on the forward strand.
AAGTCAGCAGTCATTAGCAAGGCTGTTGTACATAGGTCCTAGATAAAGTAAACACAGTCACTTACCCCTAATTAACCTCAGTGTTCTATTACAAGTCCAAAAGTTTTGAATCTTCCAAATAAATTCAAGGTCTTGAATATGCTGTTGTACCAATGGTCTTTACTGTGCTGATATGCCAATTGTCTTGCAGTATCATAATGCTATAATCCGTAATGTCTTTGAATGAATTAACATTAATGCCAAGAGTCCAAAAGTCAGCGAGCACTTGGTAACTCCAATAAATAATTTAAATATATAATTTCTCTCAAATTATAACTGAATACAACTAAAATTGATCCTGCAAAGATTGATGTTAAAATTGCAATAAATAACAAACAACTTCTATAAAGAACTAGTGTTTCAGTAAATAGATCAAAAGAAAACTAGTGTTGTTATCAGCAAATGGATGAAAAAGAAAATGTGTTATCAATAAATAGATCAAAGGAAAACTAGTGTTTAGCAAATAAATCAAAAGAAAACTAGTGTTTTTATCAGTGAATGAATGAAAAGAAAACTAATGTTGCTCTCAGTAGATAGATCAAAAGAAAACTAGTGTTTCAGTAAATAGATCAAAAGAAAACTAGTGTTTCAGTAAATAGATCAAAAGAAAGCTAGTATTGTTTTCAATAAATAGATAAAAGAGAAAACTAATGTTGTTACCAATAAATAGATAAAAAGAAAAAGTGTATCAGTAAATAGATCAAAAGAAAACTAACATTGTTTTCAGTAAATAGATCAGTGCCATCTCACCTCTGCCCGTGTCAGTTAAAGTCTCGGTTTGGCCAATGTTGATATGTGAGAAAGCTGCTTGTAGCTTCCCATGGGCCAGTGTTCTTATCAGGCTTTCCCAGGTTTTTCCTCCATCAGTTATATTGGCCTCCATATATAGCCTATCTTGTACTGAGAAACGGCATTTAACCCCAAAACAACATCAGCAAAACTAATGTTGTTTTCAGTACAAAACAAAACTATCTAAGAATGATGATACTGAAGAGGAAGCAATGGCATCTCCAGAATAAAACTGACAAATAACTGGCAGCTATGTTCATTCATTGCGTAAGATATTCAAGATCCGTGTAGAATTTATCAATCTGTTATAAATATTGACACACATCTATTAAAAAAACAGGATTTGCGCTATGCAAAAAAATAACTTTTTTTAATATAATTTTTATTGTAAAGGCAGTATGTACTATTGGGGTTTTGAAAGAAAAAATTAGAAGTCATATTAGGGGCACTTGGTCTAAAGAAGTTTTCTGTTTGCTAGCAATGGATCAGTGAAACTATTCAAAGAAATGGAGGGGGATGTTTGTGTAGTTAACAGCTAATTGCCAACTTTGAGCCTTTTTATGGCAGTTTGCTTTTCAAACTTTGACACCTTTTTAAATAATATAACGTGGCTTAAATTTCCCACAAACAGTTAAGTTTGGCACTTTCTCTTTTTCTTCCTTTTAAAGTAAGTTTGATTAATTAAGCGGATTTTACTTGCATATAAGGACTTTCTGAATGTCGAATTGTGAATGAATGAAGGAATGGGGCTTGGATCCAGTCCATATGTAAATATTGTGGTTTTTTATCAGCTTAACATTTCAATAGGAATTTCTGAACATTGCATTTAAAAAGCATGTTTTATAACAAAGCTGCATTTTTTAAAAAAGGATTGGTGTCCCTTATGCCATGGCTTATCTGTTAACCATGTTAGTTTTTAGCAGTAGTTAAATGTAGTAGTTGTAGTGGTGGTGGTAGTACAGTGGTACAGTGGTGCCTCACTATAACGATGGTCACGGAGACAAAAACTGTACCACCTGTAATAAGGTGTCTTGTAATTTGGGACTGTGATGTACTGAGGTGTCATACTTTGGGACCATTCTGTACTGAGGTGTCATACTTTGGGACCATTCTGTACTGAGGTGTCTTATAACTTTGGGATCATTCTCTACAAGGTGTCATAATTTGAAACCTTTCTGTACCAAGGTATCATAATTTGGGACCACTTTATGATGAGGTATCTTATCATTTGGGATCATGATAGACTGGGGTGTCTTATAATTTGGGACCATGCTAGACTGGGGTATATTTTAATTTGGGACCATGCTAGAATGGGGTATATTATAATTTGGGACCATGCTAGACTGGGTATATTATAATTTGGGACCATGCTAGACTGGGGTATATTATAATTTGGGACCATGCTAGACTGGGGTTTATTATAATTTGGGACCATACTATACTGAGTTTTCTTCTAATTTGGGACTATGCTATACTGAGGTCATTTATAGAGGTCATTTATAGTGAGATACCACCCTAGATTTTTAGCTGCATTTGGTTGCATGTGCATGCTGCATTGTGTCAGTTTATACTGTTCAAAGCACATTAGTTTTTAATTAAGATATTCATTCAGTTCTTTAATTTGAAGTGTTTTTCAGAAAAGTCATTTTTGTTTCAAACAGTTTCATGAATTTATGTCTTATTATCTTCATAAAATATCTTGCTCAAATTCAAAATTTCACAGCTGGACCAATACAGTAAAAATTGTTACAGTATTTTAAAGGTAGGTAGCTGTAAGTTACAATTTGTCAAAGTTGAAGGTTTGTAAGAAGCTGCTGGCAGCTAAAGAAAACACCAACACTGTTAAAAAAAAGTCTCTGAGTAATGTTATCATCCAATGCATAATTGTGCCAAAGTATAGTGGTTTTCTCACAAGGACATTTTTGTTAATATTTCTTTCATTTATTTTGGCTCAAGTTTAATAAGCTGTTTATACATGTTTGTTAATGTATTATTTGTAGTATTTTAATTTATATGCTATTTGTGTTTTCTGCCACTACTGGTGGCTTAGTGATTTTATGCCAGACTTGCAACTGAAAGTGTGTGGATTCAGAACCTTGCATTGAATAAGACTGGGTTGGCTACTGAGGTATGACCTTGGGCAAGGTATTATGATGACCTTGGTACTAAATATCCTACTTGAGTTGCTGTACCATAAAGTAAAGTCAAACCATATTATACTTGTTTCCTTACAGATATGGATTTTGTCAGTTTCATTACAAAACCGTCCATTCTGATCCCTTCTCATTACGTTTTGCATTTTAAATGAATCTTTCATCCCTTATTGGCTGTAGGGCATACATATCCATGAATACCTATTGGTAAATGTATGACTGGTCACTGTGGCTTATAATAAATATCTCCATAACATCAATGAAGTTTTTTATGCGGGTCAGTTTCTTGGGCAGTCACATGTCTTAGTGTGCGGAAGAGTGTTTATGAGTACAACAACATCTTATGAAAAAGTAGGTCACTGTTATAGGGCATTCATGTTCCATTGACACAGTTAGGTTTCTTTATAACGCTGAATATTTACAAATAACATCTGTTCGTAAGTGGTAAGTGTGGGAACACAGGTTCATAATGGAATATAGAAATGTAAAATATCTTTGAGAATTTGATGTCACAGATGCAATTGTTTCCACGTTTGTATTGTTGCAGCCACCACCAACATTACCAAAAGGAAAGTTTTCAACAGAATTCATTGATTTTGTTGACAAATGGTAAGTAGTAAAACTATTTTTTCTGTAATTAGATTTACTAAGAACATCCATTAGTTACATTGCACACTAAATAAAGACAGAAGAACACTTGTTTGAAAGTTTTATATTGTTAAAAAAAGACAGTTTTTATTTTATTATTATTTTACATGTGCATTGTGAACAGTTTATTGTGATTCTGCAAAATAACCCCATTCATGGAAGCCCTAAAAATAGACATAATATTGAGGTTACTTTGACTGAGATACATTAAACATACTGTATTATATGTCTCTTATACTGGGGTACAGTATACATACTGTATTATATGTCTCTTATACTGAGGTACAGTATACATACTGTATTATCTTTTATACTGAGGTACAGTAAACATACTGTATTATATGTCTCTTATACTGGGGTACAGTATACATACTGTATTATATGTCTCTTATACTGAGGTACAGTATACATACTGTATTATATGTCTCATATACTGAGATATAGTATACATACTGTATTATATATCTCTTATACTGAGGTACAGTATACACAGTGTATTATATGTCTTTTATACTGAGGTACAGTAAACATACTGTATTATATGTCTCTTATACTGAGGTACAGTATACATACTGTATTGTCTTTTATACAGAGGTACAGTAAACATACTGTATTATATGTCTCTTATACTGGGGTACAGTAAACATACTGTATTATATGTCTCTTATACTGGGGTACAGTATACATACTGCATTATATGTCTCTTATACTGAGGTACAGTATACATACTGTATTACATGTCTCTTATACTGGGGTACAGTATACATATACAAACAGTATTGTATGCAAGGTAGCCTATACTGGGGCACACTATACCAACAGTATTTTATGCAAGGTTGCCTATACTGGGGTACATTATACAAACAGTAATTTCTGCAAGTTTGCCTTTACTGGGTTACATTATATTTACATTGTTCTATGTAGGATTGTCTTTACTGGGTTACATTATATTTACATTGTTCTGTGTAGGGTTGTCTTGACTGGGGTACATTATACAGATCATATTCTATGCCCGGTTGCCTTGACCGGTATACATTATACATCAGTATTAATAGTGTCAAAATAAGTGCTTGAAGCCACCTAGACCTTCCAAGGGGTAAGAAAAGAATAAAAAATAAAGGAAAAAAACACAACCAAGCATATTTAAATATTTCACTTAGGGGTTATTAGGCTGTCTGCTGAGTAGCTGAAAATAGTAAACAGCTATTTATTTTTGTGATTAATTCACCTCACCCACCACCACCACCAGACATGCAAGTATTTAAAAGAATTTGGTAAAACAATGTTTCCACACCAGGACAGACAGATCATATAGAAAGACAGTTGAAAACTTAACATCGATGAATATAGTTTTCTTAGTACTTGGAAACTAAACCAGGGCTTGCAATCTACAGTTAGTTCAGGTCCCCCCACCCACAAATCTTTATCTTTTTTTTATTGGGTGAGTGCAGAGTACATATAATGAGAACCTTGTAACACAATCAAATAAACAAAGACCAATAGAGCTGTGTGTACAAAAAAAGCAGCTCAGGTCAGTCCGAAAGGCCCTGTCAAGGTGCTGTATGATTTGCATATATAGCTCAACAATGTTTACATTGCTAACTTTTGTCCATGATTTTAAACTCTAAACAATATTTACATAGCTAGCTTTTGTCCGTTGTAAGTAGTAAGCAGAATGTTTAATGCTTGGGTTCAGGGTCAGTCTTACTTACAGTTAGACTTGGTTTTTCCATTACATTTTAGGTCAAGTGAAATTGTGTATAAAAAGGGATTTGATAAGCAAACAGTTCATTCCTGTTTAGTTCTGTCTGTACGAGTCCATTTTGATCAGTTTACAATTGTTGAAATCAGTTACAGTTCAAGAAGAATTATTTAAACAACTTGCTGAAATTACTCAACTGCTCTTAGACATTGAATTAGTACATTCCCTTGGAGTTCTGTGAACTCATTCGGAGATATTCTGGATTGCATCATTTAAGACTATTGGAATTTATTCCAAACATTCTGTAGTATTGGACTTGTGATTGGACATTTAGAATTGTTTGGAATTTTGTATTATAGAAAAATAAATTGCTTGTTGATTTTAGTTTAAATTTTTGGCTTCACTTTCTTTCTGTTACAAATTTTATGAAGTAGAGTTGTAACTCTATGCAATGTAAATGTCATGGTGGATTCACTGTGTTACAGGCATTTAAACACAAAGTATTAATAGGGTGCATGCAGGTAGTAACACTTGGTCTGTCCCAGATGCATTAAAATATTTGACAGGCCATGCCTCCTTGCAAGGCATCTGGCTAGAATAACTCACTGTGACCCAGTCATACTAGCAGATTATTTGCCAAAAGCCGAACAAAACAAACTCGCATACCCATGATTGCTGCGGGCTGCACTTTATGGGCTTTAAAGATAGTGCATTGCTACATACACCAGCAGTACTGCCCATCGCATTGCATTACAATGTCAGCATATGCACTACAGCTTTGTGGCAATGTCTGCTGCTCATTGCAGGATTCATTGCCATGGAATTAGTGGTGTTGCTAGTGGAGTTGGCAAAATTCATGCCCTGGTGTGCTGGCAGCAAGTACAAGATGCAGATACAGCAAGCAAAACATCTGGCAAAGTTGCTGGTCCTTACAACAGAATACAGAGGTGTCTATGTCATAAGTACAAGATGCAGATACAGCAAGCAAAACATGTGGCAAAGTTGCTGGTCCTGACAACAGAATACAGAGGTGTCTATGTCATAAGTACAAGATGCAGATACAGAAAGCAAAACATGTGGCAAAGTTGCTGGTCCTTACAACAGAATACAGAGGTGTCTATGTCATAAGTACAAGATGCAGATACAGCAAGCAAAACATGTGGCAAAGTTACTGGTCCTTATAACAGAATATAGAGGTGTCTATATCATGTGTACCCATCAGCAGTCTTCTAGCTTATGCCAACATCAGAGGATTATGCAAGAATTTTATGGCTGGGAGACCTCCAAAGTGATGTGAGTGAATATTGGGACAGCTATAGTACATGTGCAAAGAGGACAGCACCATCTCATGGTGCTTGGAAGTTACATAATGCATAAAAATTGCAATTAGAGCTGATAATATGGAATATTTTTGGACAAGACATTATACATGCAAGGACATAAATTTAATAGATTTGAGGTTTTGACACAGCCTCGAGCTGAGAACGTGGAGACGTAATTAAAAAGGTATACCATGGGGTTATGACATGGGTTTTGAGTTGAATAAGGGGCTGGAGAAATGGAGTAAATATGGAGTGGATTGGGGTTATGACAGTCTAGAGTTGGCAGGGGCTGGAGAAATGGAGTGGATTGGGGTTATGACAGTCTAGAGTTGGCAGGGGCTGGAGAAATGGAGTAAATATGGAGTGGATTGGGGTTATGACAGTCTAGAGTTGGCAGGATGGCACAGGATAAAGTTGTTTGCCCAACAACTAGAACAATGTAAAGACAGTTAACATACATGTCTTTTATCTACGTGGATTGACATTAATTTTGGTAACTATCAGGACAACCATGTACTGGCTGAAACAAACAGTAGATGAAAACAACTGTGTGAAGAAATGTATTTGAGATAGAACAAAGAACACTAACAGTGCCACTCTTGAAAATGAAGAAAAACGTTCACAGTGTAGGCATTATTGTTTTTTAAATGTGCACTCATGAAATTTTTAAATATAAAAAAAACATAGATAAGGCATTGTGATCACTCTTGTGATAGAATTGTTGATGAACATGTCATGGTTACTATTTTTCCTTTAGTTTTTTTTCTTCTGAAATGCCTACACATACATATGGTCTATCATCACAGCTGTTTTTTCTGACATACATACATGTAGAAATATACACTGTAAATCTGTCAACAAATATGGCTGTCCGCTGAAACAAATAATAGTAAAACCTTCAGTAAATTCCTCTGAAAAACTGCTTAACAGAATTTGAAGAAGTTTGACATAATGTTTCAAATCTTAATGGTATTTTGAATTTGTAAAAACTGCCAATTTGCCGTCAAATATGATTGCCATTACTAAAACTTAAAGAATTATTCCACAACTTTATTTAAAAAGAACTGCTTGACAGAACTAGAATATCTGACAGAAAACATTCTGTCAGTAGTAGTCTTTCAATACAGACATCTGATGCTGATATGCAAAGATTGCTGAAGATAGAAAAAAAATAATCTTCATACAGTTCTTTTCATTACATTTCAATCAAATGGGTTGCAGGACATTTTTGCAGAAAACACCCTGTTGATCCAGATTATTTGGAAGACATCTTTTGCATTAGTTATTACATGCATCAGCTGAGCAGGGAAGACAGCTTTTGCATTTAGTTATTACATGCAACAGCTTAGCAGGGAAGACAGCTTTTACATTTAGTTACTACATGCAAAGCTGAGCAGGGAAGACAGCATTCCAGAGAATTCTTGTTTTTATCTTGCAGAGCATGTATGGAGATTAAATATATAATATATAGGAAAATTATATAAAGCAAAGAATTTATATTGATGTGTTGTTCTGAAAACCAATATATTTGTAGGTGAATTTATTTAAACATTTTTTTTTTCAGTTTGAAGAAGAACCCGCAAGAAAGAGCAGATCTTCATTCATTGATGGTAGGTTTTTTTTGTGTCCTTCCAAATGCCATTCATTGACAGTAGGTTTTCTCAGTGTCCATCTAAATGCCATTCATTGATGGTTGGTTTTTTCAATGTCCTTCCAAATGCCATTGACAGTAGGTTTTCTCAGTGTCCATCCAAAATACCATTTATTGATGGTTGGTTTTTTCAGTGTCCTTCCAAATGCCATTGACAGTAGGTTTTCTCAGTGTCCATCCAAAATCCCATTTATTGATGGTTGGTTTTTTCAGTGTCCTTCCAAATGCCATTGACAGTAGGTTTTCTCAGTGTCCATCCAAAATCCCATTTATTGATGGTTGGTTTTTTCAGTGTCCTTCCAAATGCCATTGACAGTAGGTTTTCTCAGTGTCCATCTAAATGCCATTCATTGATGGTTGGTTTTTTCAGTGTCCTTCCAAATGCCATTGACAATAGGTTTTCTCAGTGTCCATCCAAATGCCATTGACAATAGGTTTTCTCAGTGTCCATCCAAATGCCATTGACAGTAGGTTTTCTCAGTGTCCTTCTAAATGCCATTTATTGATGGTTGGTTTTTTCAATGTCCTTCCAAATGCCATTGACAATAGGTTTTCTCAGTGTCCATCCAAAATACCATTCATTGATGGTTGGTTTTTTCAGTGTCCTTCCAAATGCCATTGACAGTAGGTTTTCTCAGTGTCCTTCCAAATGCCATTCATTGACAGTTGGTTTTTTCAGTGTCCTTCCAAATGCCATCGACAGTAGGTTTTCTCAATGTCCTTCCAAATGGCATTCATTGATGGTAGATTTTCTCAGTGACCATCCAAATGCTATTCATTGATTTTAGGTTTTTTAAGTGACCATCCAAATGCTATTCATTGATGGTAGGTTTTTTCAGTGTGTCCAAATGCCATTCATTGATGGTTGGTTTCTCAGTGTCTCTGTCCAAATGCCATTCATTAATGGTAGGTTTTCTCAGTGACCATCGAAATGCCAGACACTGGGAGTGATGCAGGAGATGGTCCACACAACTCAAACTGAGTCTGTAATTGACAAATTGACATTTTCCACCCCTTACCAGATATTACACAATTATTGCATACTGTATTTCTTTGTCATTTTTTTGTATCCATATTTTTTTTACACAGTTCATCCATTAAAGTCATACTGATAAATTCAATTTTGTTTTAGAAGTTAATCTTAAAATTTCAGTTTTTAGTTGTTTTTTTTACAAATGAAGTTTAAAATCTGAAGATCGATGTTTTCTGAGAATCAATGCATATATGCAAATATTGTGCAAAAAAAATGATAGAAACAATGTAGATTTTACTGAAATCTGTTTTAGTCACCATTATTACAAGTCATCAGTGACTTTTATGACAAAACTTGATCATTCTTTTCACATTAGCCTTGTGTCATTAAATCCCCTGGCATGTGAAAACAATGAGGGAAACAACAAGAACCTAATGAACTTTAAATTAGAGTAGTAAAACCAATGAGGGACACAAACAGGATGTCATGACTTTCAATTTGATTGATGATAAATAGGTAAAGCTTACATTGACAACAGCATGACTTTCAATTTGAGTAATGATATAGGTAAAGCTTACATTGACAACAGTTCACATGTACAGTCTCAAGGTTCATTTTGAAAATATCATGTCCAAATCACTGAGCCTACATTATATTCAACCTTTTTTCCAAGGTCAGGCTCCTAAGGAAATTAACACTGCTTACTAGTTAAAATATTTATTTTGAATTGGTTAAGTTCAACTGGACATAGACCAAAAGAGCTTATGGCAGTGTTCCCAAATTTATAACTTTTGTGTACCCCTTTTGAGGCATTGTTCTTATTGGTGTTCCCCTTTTGAGGCATTGTTCTTATTGGTGTACCCCTTTTGAGGCATTGTTCTTATTGGTGTACCCCTTTTGAGGCATTGTTCTTATTGGTGTACCCCTTTTGAGGCATTGTTCTTATTGGTGTTCCCCTTTTGAGGCATTGTTCTTATTGGTGTTCCCCTTTTGAGACCTTGTTCTTATTGGTGTTCCCCTTTTGAGGCATTGTTCTTATTGGTGTTCCCCTTTTGAGACCTTGTTCTTATTGGTGTACCCCTTTTGAGACCTTGTTCTTATTGGTGTTCCCCTTTTGAGACCTTGTTCTTATTGGTGTACCCCTTTTGAGGCATTGTTCTTATTGGTGTTCCCCTTTTGAGACCTTGTTCTTATTGGTGTACCCCTTTTGAGGCATTGTTCTTATTGGTGTTCCCCTTTTGAGACCTTGTTCTTATTGGTGTACCCCTTTTGAGGCATTGTTCTTATTGGTGTTCCCCTTTTGAGACCTTGTTCTTATTGGTGTACCCCTTTTGAGGCATTGTTCTTATTGGTGTTCCCCTTTTGAGACCTTGTTCTTATTGGTGTACCCCTTTTGAGACCTTGTTCTTATTGGTGTACCCCTTTTGAGACCTTGTTCTTATTGGTGTACCCCTTTTGAGACCTTGTTCTTATTGGTGTACCCCTTCTCCCAGTGCTATAGTGTTTTCTTAGAGTAAACTTTAGGTGTCAATCTGACATCGAATATGTCTGCCAGCTTCAAAATGTTGTTATTTTTCCAGATGAAAGGAATGTCAGATTTAAATGGGGTTTTCATCAGAAGACTTCTTTCAATGTCCAGTTGGCCCCAAATGAAAATGGTGACAATCTAACGTACATACGGCCAACATATCAGCCATTTTGAAAATCTTGTTAGCATGACTGCTCCTGAATGAATGGACATATCAAAATGGGTTTTCACTAAAAGAATGCATATGATATCTAATTAATCTTAAATAAAAATGGTAACAATCTGATGTCCAATATGGCCATCATAGCAGCCATCTTGAAAAAAAATGTATAGCTACTTCTGACCAAAAAGGTAGACAGACATGGGGTTTTCATCTGAAGACTTACAATATCTTGTTAGATTTAGATGACAGTTTTGTTATCACTGATCCTGAATGATTGATTCAATGAAAGGTGGAAGTTCCAAATGTTGATGCAATAGGCACCATCACCAGTAGTGGCTGAAAGTGTTGGCTTGTTGGCGGTAAAGCTGACTTTGGTGCCATCATCGTTGTAATCTGCTGCCAGACGTTGATGGTGTCTATATTGTGCAGGTTTGGTCTTCTAGCTGATGCCAATATCAGAGGAGTATGCAAAAATGTTGATTGCCATGAGGCCTTCAAAGGGCAGCGAGGTCTTCAAAGAGCAGTGAGGCCTTCAAAGGGCAGTGAGCGAATATTTTGAGGTTGACTTAAAACTTGAATTGTTTAGTTCATGGCCACCATCTACATAGTCTGTGGGTGGGTATTTCCTTGCATGTCTCGAAGACAAAAAGTTTGGCTTTAATCTGATTTATTATTTCACTAACACTTCCATTATGGTGTGACAGAGAGCTCACTGAACAGCTATTTCACACTAGCACTTCCATTATGGTGTGACACAGAGTTCACCAAACAGCTATGCCACACAAACACTTCCATTATGGTGTGACAGAGAGCTCACCAAACAGCTATGCCACATAAACACTTCCATTATGGTGTGACATAGAGCTCATCAAACAGCTATGCCACACAAACACTTCCGTTATGGTGTGACATAGAGCTCATCAAACAGCTATGCCACACTAACACTTCCATTATGGTGTGACACAGAGCTCACCAAACAGCTATGCCACACTAACACTTCCATTATGGTGTGACAGAGAGCTCATCAAACAGCTATGCCACACTAACACTTCCATTATGGTGTGACAGAGAGCTCACCAAACAGCTATGCCACACAAACACTTCCGTTATGGTGTGACAGAGAGCTCATCAAACAGCTATGCCACACTAACACTTCCATTATGGTGTGACAGAGAGCTCATCAAACAGCTATGCCACACTAACACTTCCATTATGGTGTGACATAGAGCTCACCAAACAGCTATGCCACACTAACACTTCCGTTATGGTGTGACATAGAGCTCATCAAACAGCTATGCCACACAAACACTTCCATTATGGTGTGACAGAGAGCTCACTGAACAGCTATTTCACACTAACACTTCCATTATGGTGTGATAGAGAGCTCACTGAACAGCTATGCCACACTAACACTTCCATTATGGTGTGACATAGAGCTCATCAAACAGCTATGCCACACTAACACTTCCATTATGGTGTGACATAGAGCTCATCAAACAGCTATGCCACACTAACACTTCCATTATGGTGTGACAGAGAGCTCATCAAACAGCTATGCCACACTAACACTTCCATTATGGTGTGACAGAGAGCTCATCAAACAGCTATGCCACACTAACACTTCCATTATGGTGTGACAGAGAGCTCATCAAACAGCTATGCCACACTAACACTTCCATTATGGTGTGACAGAGCTCACCAAACAGCTATGCCACACTAACACTTCCATTATGGTGTGACAGAGAGCTCATCAAACAGCTATGCCACACTAACACTTCCATTATGGTGTGACACAGAGCTCATCAAACAGCTATGCCACACTAACACTTCCATTATGGTCTGACAGAGAGCTCACCAAACAGCTATGCCACACTAACACTTCCATTATGGTGTGACATAGAGCTCATCAAACAGCTATGCCACACAAACACTTCCATTATGGTGTGACAGAGAGCTCACTGAACAGCTATTTCACACTAACACTTCCATTATGGTGTGATAGAGAGCTCACTGAACAGCTATGCCACACTAACACTTCCATTATGGTGTGACATAGAGCTCATCAAACAGTTATGCCACACTAACACTTCCATTATGGTGTGACATAGAGCTCATCAAACAGCTATGCCACACTAACACTTCCATTATGGTGTGACAGAGAGCTCATCAAACAGCTATGCCACACTAACACTTCCATTATGGTGTGACAGAGAGCTCATCAAACAGCTATGCCACACTAACACTTCCATTATGGTGTGACAGAGAGCTCATCAAACAGCTATGCCACACTAACACTTCCATTATGGTGTGACACAGAGCTCATCAAACAGCTATTTCACACTAACACTTCCATTATGGTGTGACAGAGAGCTCACCAAACAGCTATGCCACACTAACACTTCCATTATGGTGTGACACAGAGCTCATCAAACAGCTATGCCACACTAACGCTTCCATTATGGTGTGACAGAGAGCTCATCAAACAGCTATGCCACACTAACGCTTCCATTATGGTGTGACACAGAGCTCACCAAACAGCTATGCCACACTAACACTTCCATTATGGTGTGACACAGAGCTCAGCAAACAGCTATGCCACACTAACACTTCCATTATGGTGTGACAGAGAGCTCACTGAACAGCTATTTCACACTAACACTTCCATTATGGTGTGACAGAGAGCTCACTGAACAGCTATGCCACACTAACACTTCCATTATGGTGTGACATAGAGCTCATCAAACAGCTATGCCACACTAACACTTCCATTATGGTGTGACAGAGAGCTCACTCAACAGCTATTTCACACTAGCACTTCCATTATGGTGTGACAGAGAGCTCACTGAACAGCTATGCCACACTAACACTTCCATTATGGTGTGACATAGAGCTCATCAAACAGCTATGCCACACTAACACTTCCATTATGGTGTGACAGAGAGCTCATCAAACAGCTATGCCACACTAACACTTCCATTATGGTGTGACAGAGAGCTCATCAAACAGCTATGCCACACTAACACTTCCATTAATTGTGACAGAGAGCTCATCAAACAGCTATGCCACACTAACACTTCCATTATGGTGTGACACAGAGCTCACCAAACAGCTATGCCACACTAACACTTCCATTATGGTGTGACACAGAGCTCACCAAACAGCTATGCCACACTAACACTTCCATTATGGTGTGACACGAGCTCATCAAACAGCTATGCCACACTGACGCTTCCATTATGGTGTGACACAGAGCTCATCAAACAGCTATGCCACACTAACACTTCCATTATGGTGTGACAGAGAGCTCACCAAACAGCTATGCCACACTAACACTTCCATTATGGTGTGACACAGAGCTCATCAAACAGCTATGCCACACTAACACTTCCATTATGGTGTGACACAGAGCTCACTGAACAGCTATTTCACACTAACACTTCCATTATGGTGTGACATAGAGCTCATCAAACAGCTATGCCACACTAACACTTCCATTATGGTGTGACAGAGAGCTCACTGAACAGCTATTTCACACTAGCACTTCCATTGTGGTGTGACAGAGAGCTCACTGAACAGCTATGCCACACTAACACTTCCATTATGGTGTGACATAGAGCTCATCAAACAGCTATGCCACACTAACACTTCCATTATGGTGTGACAGAGAGCTCATCAAACAGCTATGCCACACTAACACTTCCATTATGGTGTGACATAGAGCTCATCAAACAGCTATGCCACACTAACACTTCCATTATGGTGTGACAGAGAGCTCATCAAACAGCTATGCCACACTAACACTTCCATTATGGTGTGACACAGAGCTCACCAAACAGCTATGCCACACTAACACTTCCATTATGGTGTGACACAGAGCTCACCAAACAGCTATGCCACACTAACACTTCCATTATGGTGTGACACAGAGCTCACCAAACAGCTATGCCACACTAACACTTTCATTATGGTGTGACAGAGAGCTCACTGAACAGCTATTTCACACTAACACTTCCATTATGGTGTGACATAGAGCTCACTGAACAGCTATGCCACACTAACACTTCCATTATGGTGTGACATAGAGCTCATCAAACAGCTATGCCACACTAACACTTCCATTATGGTGTGACACAGAGCTCATCAAACAGCTATGCCACACTAACACTTCCATTATGGTGTGACACAGAGCTCATCAAACAGCTATGCCACACTAACACTTCCATTATGGTGTGACACAGAGCTCATCAGACAGCTATGCCACACTAACAGTTCCATTATGGTGTGACACAGAGCTCATCAAACAGCTATGCCACACTAACACTTCCATTATGGTGTGACACAGAGCTCACCAAACAGCTATGCCACACTAACACTTCCATTATGGTGTGACACAGAGCTCACCAAACAGCTATGCCACACTAACACTTCCATTATGGTGTGACACAGAGCTCACCAAACAGCTATGCCACACTAACACTTCCATTATGGTGTGACACAGAGCTCACCAAACAGCTATTTCACACTAACACTTCCCTTATGGTGTGACAGAGAGCTCATCAAACAGCTATGCCACACTAAGACTTTCATTATGGTGTGACATAGAGCTCGTCAAACAGCTATGCCACTCTAACACTTCCATTATGGTGTGACATTTATTTCATCAAACAGCTATGCCACACTAACACTTCCATTATGGTGTGACATAGAGCTCACTGAACAGCTATGCCACTCTAACACTTCCATTATGGTGTGACAGAGAGCTCACTGAAGAGCTATGCCACACTAACACTTCCATTATGGTGTGACACAGAGCTCACCAAACAGTTATGCCACACTGACACTTCCTTTATGGTGTGACAGAGAGCTCATCAGACAGCTATGCCACACTGACACTTCCATTATGGTGTGACGGAGAGCTCACCAAACAGCTATGCCACACTAACACTTCCATTATGGTGTGACATAGAGCTCATCAAACATCTATGCCACACTAACACTTCCATTATGGTGTGACAGAGAGCTCATCAAACAGCTATGCCACACTAACACTTCCATTATGGTGTGACAGACAGCTCATCAAACAGCTATGCCACTCTAACACTTCCATTATGGTGTGACATTTATTTCATCAAACAGCTATGCCACACTAACACTTCCATTATGGTGTGACATAGAGCTCACTGAACAGCTATGCCACTCTAACACTTCCATTATGGTGTGACACAGAGCTCACCGAACAGCTATGCCACACTAACACTTCCATTATGGTGTGACATTTAGCACATTGAACAGCTATGCCACACTAACACTTCCATTATGGTGTGACAGAGAGCTCACTGAACAGCTATGCCACACTAACACTTCCATTATGGTGTGACAGAGAGCTCACCAAACAGTTATGCCACACTGACACTTCCATTATGGTGTGACGGAGAGCTCATCAGACAGCTATGCCACACTGACACTTCCATTATGGTGTGACGGAGAGCTCACCAGACAGCTATGCCACACTAACACTTCCGTTATGGTGTGACATAGAGCTCATCAAACAGCTATCCCACACTACCACTTCCATTATGGTGTGACAGAGAGCTCATCAAACAGCTATGCCACACTAACACTTCCATTATGGTGTGACACAAAGCTCATCAAACAGCTATGCCACACTAACACTTCCATTATGGTGTGACACAGAGCTCATCAAACAGCTATGCCACACTAACACTTCCCTTATGGTGTGACAGAGAGCTCATCAAACAGCTATGCCACACTAACACTTCCGTTATGGTGTGACACAGAGCTCATCAAACAGCTATGCCAACTACATTATAAAGCATCTTTTACATGAACTTTCCGTAGCTGTTGGCAGATGTTGCTATCCTCATTGACAGTGGCCAGATGTTTTTGTGTTTTTTCATACAGAAGATAAATAATGGGTATAAAGAGATTGGTGTCACTTAATCACTGCCTTTAAACTAGTGAAAAGTGAAGCATGGTATACCCATTTTCAACAATTTGAATTTAATATGACAGTATCATAACAGAAAATAAGTCCATCCCCACTTTTTGAAAGTTATATTAGGTTGGTCCATGGACTTGCTTAATGAATGTGATTTATGATAATCCCCACTTTATAAACCCAGTCTTATGGGATCTATAGTAATCCCCACTTTATAAACCCAGTGTTATGGGATCTATGGTAATCCCCACTTTATAAACCCAGTGTTATGGGATCTATGGTAATCCCCACTTTATAAACCCATTGTTATGGGATCTATGGTAATCCCCACTTTATAAACCCATTGTTATGGGATTATGGGATCTATGGTAATCACCACTTTATAAACCCAGTGTTACACTAGGAGACTTATAGTGCAGGAATATCACAGTTAAGAGGATGGCTGAATTATCTAAGTTTAGGCTTTGGATTAAACTTGTTAGAAAGTTCAGGGTAAATTAGATTTCTGAAAATTGCATATGCTGTAAAATCTTTAGTGAAATTATTTCAACAATTAGTTAGGCACAGATTTGAGCAACCTGGCCAAATCCAACCTCAGACAATTTGTATAATAGGCCATAAATGAAAATGGTAGCAGTATGGCTTCCAATGGTCATCTTGAAATGTTGTTGTCACTTCATTTATTAGATGGTTGTTCACATCAGCATTGTTTTTTTTTCACCAAAAGACTTATGATCTCTAGCTGGTCCTAAATGCAGTAGTGCCAGTCTGATATCAAACATGGCAACCATGGCAGTCATCTTGAAACATTTATCATTATTCCTACAAAATGGTAAGTCATATCACAGTGGGGTTTCCACCAGAACACTTAAAGATGTTTTGTCTACTTGGTTCATTAATGAAAATGGTGCCAATCTGAAATCCATTATATCCACTAAAGCAGCTAATTTGAAAATGTTGTCACTGAAGAATATCAGAAATGATTCAACATTTAAATGGAATAAATGATCTTATCTTAAATTCCTGGAAATTCTTTTTTGGCCATTGGAGCTACAGTGCCTTCATGTGGCTTTTGTTAACATGTGTTCTTATCAGTTTATATTTTCAATCTATGTTTCATTTAACACTGTTTATGTCTTTGCATATGGTACATTGTTATGGGAGATAATGCCATGTGAGTTTCATAACCAGAGACACCAATGAACTTGCTAACAGACATGTCATATCTTGAGTCAGTCTGACAAGTATGCTTGACGTGAGCAAAGATCAATCCAGATCATGTCATATCTTGAGTCAGTCTGACAAGTATGCTTGACGTGAGCAAAGATCAATCCAGATCATGTCATATTTCGAGTCAGTCTGTATGCTTGACATGAGCAAAGATCAATCCAGATCATGTCATATCTTGAGTCAGTCTGACAAGTATGCTTGACTTGAGCAAAGATCAGTCCAGATCCTGCTTAACTACTGCACTTGCTGATAAAGGGTAATGATCTTTGGCAGAAATGTTGACATCATTTTCCTTGCAGATAAAACAACACATCATTCCAAACAGTCACTTTTCAGATAAAAACTAAATGGGGTTGGATACTGTTTTCTCTCTGACAAAAGCTTCGCCTAAATAACAGTAGGGGACAATGAGCAAACTAAGAATGTTTGTCTCATTTTGAGTCAGCATAATTACATAGCATGCTATTGGTGTAACTGTTGGATTGTAGAAACATCCATAGCATGTCTTTATGTTTCTTCTTCATTATTTACTGGGATGTCAAGCATGCCTTGTGAATGATTGTAGTGCAAGAATACATTCTTGCTACCCAGCTTCAGGATTACAATTTGGCCTGTGCAAGATTTTGGGTGAAATCAATCCAGTCATGGTTCACTTTCTTCATTATTGTAATGTCAGAGATCATCTTCACATTATAATGAATGTCAGAGATCATCTTCACATTATGATGAATGTCAGAGATCATCTTCACATTATAATGAATGTCAGAGATCATCTTCACATTATAATGAATGTCAGAGATCATCTTCACATTATGATGAATGTCAGAGATCATCTTCACATTATAATGAATGTCAGAGATCATCTTCACATTATAATGAATGTCAGAGATCATCTTCACATTATAATGAATTTCAGAGATCATCTTCACATTATAATGAATGTCAGAGATCATCTTCACATTATGATGAATGTCAGAGATCATCTTCACATTATAATGAATGTCAGAGGTCATCTTCACATTATAATGAATGTCAGAGGTCATCTTCACATTATAATGAATGTCAGAGATCATCTTCACATTATAATGAATGTCAGAGGTCATCTTCACAGTATAATGAATGTCAGAGATTATCTTCACATTATAATGAAAATGTCTTCATTTGCTGAGTTTGTGGGATTTTCACATGAGGCATGGAGGGTTTGGCATGACCACAAGGGGGTAATGATAGAATAATCAGATATGCTATGCCTTTGTTTAATTCACAGATTCAATTTCTCCATTTTCTGACACATTTTAACAGCATGACCACAAGGGGGTAATGATAGAATAATCAGATATGCTATGCCTTTGTTTAATTCACAGATTCAATTTCTCCATTTTCTGACACATTTTAACAGCATGACCACAAGGGGGTATTGATAGAATAATCAGATATGCTATGCCTTTGTTTAATTCACAGATTCAATTTCTCCATTTTCTGACACATTTTAACAGCATGACCACAAGGGGGTAATGATAGAATAATCAGATATGCTATGCCTTTGTTTAATTCACAGATTCAATTTCTCCATTTTCTGACACATTTTAACAGCATGACCACAAGGGGGTGATGATAGAATAATCAGATATGCTATGCCTTTGTTTAACTCAGATTCAATTTCTCCATTTTCTGACACATTTTAACATATATCCATGCAAATAGTTATAGGGTATTTTATATTTAGTAGCATATGACTTGACAGTATGGGGGTCATTCCTCGATCAGCATGGCCTAAAACTGTTCAATGCTTCCGTAGATCCCCCAGTCAATTTGTAGCATTGTAGGTTTGAGTTGTCATAACTTCTATTTTCATTCATATTTTGTGAGATGTTTATTATAAGTCAAATATCTCTGCTTTAGTATGTTTTATTATTTTAGAAAGAAAACCTTAAAGGAAAAAATTGTCTTGTCTCTGGAAGATTGACTTCCCAATTTTTAGATTCTCATGTCAGTAGCTACAAGCATGCCCAGATTTTGTAAAGGGAGTGGAGATATAGATGTATCATAAACTTGTCATGGTGAAAACTATAGTAAATCAAGTTGATGGAGCTGTTACACTGAATCTGTTTATTAACTCTGATGTTCATAGATTGGAAGAGTTTATAGGATGGTCTGTTGTTCATCGTACATTGACTCTGTCCATTACAACATGTTTGTTATATCAGTGCCTACTAATTAAAAGTACTTGGAGGATTCTCAACACAAATATTCATACCATGATTTAGTTGATCCTAAATATAAGAAAAGGTGCTGTTTTGGACATCCATTATGGCCACAACAGCAGCCATCTTGTTATTGTTACTCCTCTTGAATGAAAAGTCATAGGTTGAAAATATCATTCTTTCTACTCCTCTCCAAATGGAGGGCTATATCAACATATGTTTTTCACTAATAGACTCTGTATGATACCTAGTTGGTCCTAAATAAAAATGGAACCAGTTGTACATCCAGTATGGCTGAAACGATAACTGTCTTAAAAGTCTTGTTGTCACTGCTCTGCCTGAAGGGGTAATCATTATAACAAGGGGTTGTTACTAAAAGACTTCTAATGGTGTCCAGGTGACTCCAGTTGATGTACCACAGCAGCTAATTTGAAAATCTTGTTTATTACTGTAGAATATCATAGTTGGTTAGAATATTTTACAATTTAATCAATCAACAGTGTTATCTTGAATTCCTGGGAATTCTTTTTGATCAGTAGAGCAGCAGTTCCTTTGAGGGACTCTTGTTGTAAGTGCATGCTGTATTTAAGAAGAGGGCTAGAATATTCTGTGATATTTTGGAAGCTTAGTAATGGTATTTTATTACTAGAGTTTTGTTTTTCTTATTTTTTCAGAGCCACGTATTTGTGAAAAAGTCTGAAAATGAAGATGTTGACATAGGAAACTGGGTGCGCAAAGTGATGAATATAAAAGATGACAAATATTGAAGATTTTTATTAGGGCATTCCATTTCTTCTCTGTGCGTTTATGATAATCCTTGTTGAGCGAAAGAACTTTTTTCTTCAAATTTGCTTCTCAAGTTGTATGTGGTAAGAGTGATTGATGTTGTTACTAAGGTGTGTGGCAAGGGGATATTTTTGTCCCTAATTTATTCATACCAATTTCCATTTCATTGTGAGTTGCTATTATTTATTTGAAAGGAGATGAGAGGAGACTGCGTATGAAATATTGTTTTGATTGAATCTTATAAGAGGCAAACATGCAGTATTTTTAGGACTTTAATCATTTTGTGTATTGTTTATGTTTAATTAATTATTGTAAAATCTTATCACTGTTATAATCTAGAATAACCTTTAATATAGCAAACCAGCATATTTAGAGAGGGAACAGGACTATACAGAATTTATGCACTCATGACTTGCAATCATGCTGTGCTGTATTGCCGTTTATTTTTTAGGACAGGGGCCCAGATTATTTAATATGTTAAGAACATCATATAAATTATTTTGAATCAGTTCTTTTTTAAGGGTGTTAAGTTTTGGAGTTAACTGCCGTGGCAATTTAATTTCATGAATTAAGGGTGTTAGGTTTTGGAGTTAACTGATGTGGCAGTTTAATTTCATGAATTAAGGGTATTATGTTTTTGGGTTAACTGATGTGGAAATTTAATTTCATGAATTAAGGGCATTATGTTTTGGGGTTACCTAATGTGGAAATTTAATTTCATTAATTAAGGGTGTGAAGTTTTGGAGTTAACTGATGTGGAAATTTAATTTCATAAATCTGTCTAAATGTGCTGATGTAAATTCATTAAAATTGTATTTTGCTGCTATTTCATTGTGTAGATACATACTTTCTGAAATATTAAAACAAATAAGCAGTAAAGAAAACTGCTTTATATTTTCATATGAAGCATCAGATTTGGGCTAAAAAGTTACATTATTTCTGTATGAACTCACAAATTTGGGGGAAAATAAAAAATGAAAATAACTGCCTGAATAGAAATGTTGTGGCCATATAAAATCAACAGAAGGCACTGTGTGGTTTAATTTCAAAATGAATAGACATTTAAATTGTTCACAGACAGAACTTTTTAAAATTCTCTACATGTCATGAAATACTTTTTGTTTCAGTTGGCAGTAATTTTAGTCTGTCTAGAATTCGTTAAATCATCATTCAGGTTATTTACAACATTATTTGGTCCTGGTTCAGGTTATAAATAGCCTCATTAGTCCCTTTTTCATGTTATTTATCGAATTTGCTCATGTATAGCATGTACCTAAATGAAATAAGGATAGACCTGGATTTGATAATAGATCTGGGTCTGCAAAACATTGACCATGATCTGGTTTTAACAGATTTGGGTCTATACTTTGAACCTAAAATTTTGAAGAGAATGAACAAGTTAGAGCCTTGTGTGTGTCAACAGAAATAGGTTTGCATTCATACTTTGATTTGTGTCATGCATCTGTAAATATGGTGCATTAAATCACAGTCAGATAATTGCATAGTAGGGTGATACGTACAAAATAGAGAAAACTGTTGATACTTATACATATTTTTATATACAAATTATAAATGTATCGCTATAGTATTATAAATTGTTACAATGTTGTAGTGTGATGATTGATATTGTATTGTGCTTTTTGTTTGTTGTAGACAAATATTCCTACAGCAGACTCATGATTGAAATAGACCTGTTAGTTTCCTCATTTTCTGATACAGCATCAAAGTATTCTTTGTTGCATGATTTTTTGGCCTTGCATTAGTCGAAGCTCTACCAGCGGTCAAAAATGGGCATCAGTACATCCACCCATCCACATGTCCTATGCTTTCGTAAATCCTTCTACACCCTGGATTAACTCCTTAAGTCCTTCTGTACTTCCATACATCCACACCCAACTTTGGATTAATCTCTTTGTGTCCGTCTGTAACTGCATTCATTAACCTTATTGTTATTTCCCTAAGTAAAAAATTGGGCTTGATAAAAATTGAATCTCATGTAGTATCCATGTGTTAAACATTTCTGGAGAAATTAGAACTGTGCTATTTTGCTTTGCTTTATTCATAAGGGCAGCCCTGACACGAATATTACCTAGTGCCCTGTTGTTTATAGTGGCAGCCCTGACATGAATATTGCCTAGTGCCCTGTTGTTTAAAGTGGCAGCCCTGACATGAATATTACCTAGTGCCCTGTGATTTATAGTGGCAGCCCAGACATGAATATTACCTAGTGCCCTGTTGTTTTTAGTGGCAGCCCAGACATGAATATTGCCTAGTGCCCTGTTGTTTATAGTGACAGTCCTGACATGAATATTACCTAGTGCCCTGTTGTTTATAGTGGCAGCCCAGACATGAATATTACCTAGTGCCCTGTTGTTTTTAGTGGCAGCCCAGACATGAATATTGCCTAGTGCCCAGTTTATAGTGGCAGCCCAGACATGAATATTACCTAGTACCCTGTGGTTTATATTGGCAGCCCAGACATGAATATTACCTAGTGCCCAGTTGTTTATAGTGGCAGCCCTGACATGAATATTGTCTAGTGCCCTGTTGTTTATAGTGGCAGCCATGATATGAATATTGCCTAGTGCCCTGTTTGGTTTTAAGTGCAGCCCTGACATGTATTTTGCCTAGTGCCTTGTTTTTGTTTAAGGGCAGCACTGACATAAATATTGCCTAGTGCCCTGTTGTTTATAGTGGCAGCCTTGACATATTGCAAGCTAGATCATGTATATAATGATAAACATGTATTTAACCCTCAGCATGTATCTTTTAAAGAGTCTACACAAAAAAATCCAGGAAAGAAACATTCAAAAGAAACTGAAACAAGTTGTCTTTCTAAAAGCATAATTTATCTCAACACTAAACAAATCAGCAAATATGTCCAAGGAATCGTCACTTTTGTAAATGACAATAATTGTGTTTTTCATAAATTGTACCTGTAATAGACCTCGCATTGACCCACATTATAAAGAGGTCAGCTGTTTCTAAATTAGACATGTTGTACATAAAAGTATATGAATTGGATATTTAATCAAGTGAAAAATATAGGTGAAGTAAAGTTATATAATGCTTTATATCAGTCAGTGTAGAATTAAATATAGGGAAATATAAATATCTATAATGACTTTTATCTATCAATCAGGAAATAATGTTCTGTAATGATATCAGTCAAGTGTCCTGATTAAAGAAAATGGATATGCCTATATGAAGGGGAAACTCTGGCTATTGGCTTTTGAATGACTATCAAGGGGAAGGTATTGAATATGAGTATATGCCTATTTAAGTGAATAATTAATACAATAATCAAGTTGTCTTTTGTCCCTCTTTTGAACACTTGTACGGTAGTCACCTGTTGTCTGGTTAAACACTTCCAGATATTAGTTTTTGCTCCACTGATCATAGACTGGAAGAACTTACGGGATGATCTGTTGTCCATCATCCATCTGTCATCTGTCATCCATAGTCAGATGTCCATTTGTAGCACAAGTTTGCTACTCCCAAACTACATGTAGGATTGCCTTGAACCTCAAGAGATGCATTCAGCCATGGTCTAGTTGGTCGTACATGAAACTGATGCTACTCGGACATACATATGGCCACCAGTGGCCATCTTAAATCTCGTAATTGCCACCTCTCCTGTCTGGATGGTCATATCAACATGGAGTGTTTACTGAGGGACTTCTTATGATGCTTCTAAATGAAAATTGTGCTGATCTTTATTCTGTTACATATGGTAATGATTTGTATTTCCTTGATTATATATCCTGCATTTACTGGTACATAACGACATAAACTTAGATCTTTAATTACATCATGCAGAAAAAAAGATCAGGATCTGTGAAGTTCTTTTTATGTGTGAGTTCCAGCAAACAGAATTATCTGTCCAGATATACAGGCACTGTGGCAGATCTAACTATACATATAATTGAACAGGGTTGGCTGTTACCTAGTGGGAGGCTCCAGGAGACAGAGTGGTTTAAAGTGCTCACCTTTACCAATAATTGCCATTTCGCCACTATCTGCATGGGTTTGAGTCTGTGGCTTGGTTGACTTGGGTATGTAAGATTGCTTACCAGTAGTTTCCTGGGTCAGTGGTTTTTCTCTGGTGTTTTTACTGGTTCTTCCTCCAGATAACTAGCTAATGTGTCATGTGCTGAAATATGGCATTAGCACCACAACCTCAACAACAAAACTAGTGTAATTAGATAATTTTAAAATTCAAGTGACATCGGAAAGAAATTGAGCAGAAAAATTATTTGAGACTTTTTGAAGCAGGCTTTAGGAGACACGGGTGCATTAAAATAATAACTCGGCAGATTTTGCTCATTGATTATGTTGCCCTGTTGTAGCTGAATTTGGTATAAAAGAGGGAATGATTCTTTCACAACCTAGAATGTAACATGTTTTCTTATTGGTCAAACATAAGAATTTTAAATGGTAAAATCAGTGATGCATCGTGAGAAATATTGATGGCATCATAACTTCATGACTCTCCCTGTGGCTAAAGTATGATTGAACGAGAATAACAGGCTTGTGTTTTTTGAGAATCTGATGATTTTACTGTATTGAATATAGCTTTACCAGCTCCATGGACATGTTGATGATATTTCTTTTGCCAGTTCTGCTGTTGTGTTCTGATATCCATTTTGGCAGCTATACTGATGTGTTGCTGATATCAGTCTTATCAGCTGTGCTGAAGTGTTCTGATATCCATTTTACCAGCTGTGTTGATGTGTTATGGATGCCCATTTTACCAGCTATAATGATGTGTTGCTGATACCCATTTAACCAGCTATGCAGATGTGTTGCTGATATCCATTTTACCAGCTTTGCTGTGTTACTGATATCCATTTTACCAGCTGTGCTGATGTATTGCTGATACCCATTTTACCAGCTATGCTGATGTGTTGCTGATACCCATTTTACCAGTTATGCAGATGTGTTGTTGATACTCATTTTACAAGCTTTGGTGTGTTACTGATATCCATTTTATCAGCTATGTTAATGCATTGCTGATACCCATTTTTATCAGATATGCTGATGTGTGGGTGATCAAACTCAATATGGAACAGTAAAACTACCATTAACATTTTAAACTCTCAAAGCAAGTTTTATTTCTTTTTTTTGTGTCTTTGTTGATATTTAGTGACACCTTTAATTCATTATTGGCAATATCAAGCTCAGGAAATGAGAGCTTGAAAGAACCCACCAAGGCTGCTGGCTATCCAGTGCTCTAACCAAGGCTGCTGGTGCTCTACCAGCTTTTCCCCTAATTAAAGTTCAAAGACTGACACAGTTACAACTGTTTTTAAAAGTGACACTCAAATATAACTAGTATGTAGTTCATTTCCCTAATAAAGTATTATTTTCATAGACATGATGTTAGGATCCTTATGTGAATTTATTCTTTCATAATAAGTGAAAAAGGCATTAATGTTAATTTAATGTACCTATAGAACTCACTATAACCACTGTTTATGAGAGCCTTATAAATGGACCACATTAGTAGAGAGGTGACATCAAAACAAAGCATTTAATACATAAATAATAATGAAATGGGATTCATAATCATACCTGTCATAAAAAAGGCAATGCCTAAAACTAAGGCAACATATAGTGAGGGATTACTGTACTTCATCCACCTGTAATGTATTCTACTGTTATCAAGTACTGTCTCTAGCACTACTGTCCAAATCCATAGTGTATTGTCAATTTTACAACCATCCATTCACGTGTTTTTTGTTGCTACTTCTAAAAAACTACTTGGAGCATTGCAATAAAACTTGATGCACATGTTAAAAAATTGGTCTATTTGGTCCTATATGAAAATGGTGCTATTTCTGGTACACAATATGGCACTGCAGTGGCCATCTTAAAAATCATAATCACTGCTCCACCTGAATGGAAAGTCATACTGACATGGGATTTTAACAGAAGACTTCCTTTAATGTATACTTTGTCCTGAAAGAAAATGGTGCTGATCTGATGGACAACAAGTGGTCATCTTTAAAATCTTCTATTCTTCCTCAGTGTATGGTCATAGCAACATGAGGTTTTAACTGAAAGACTTTTTGTATTAACTAGTTGGGCCTGTATGAAAATGGTGTTCATCTGATGACCAATATATTATTAATCGCTACTTTTCTTAAACAGAAAGTCATATTGACATGGTTTTTTTTTTTTTTTACCAGAAGTCTTCATAAGATCTATTTGATCCTCAATAAAAATGGTTCAATCAGACATCCAATATTGAAGATAATTTTATCACTTCTCCTAAATGGAAAGTCATATTGACATGTTGTTTTCAACAAACAAATTCTTATGATGTCTAGTTAGTCCTAAATGAAAATGGTGCCAATCTGATCTGATGTCTGATATGGCTACCTCAGTGGTCAGCTTAGTAAGTGGGTCATTACATCTTAATGAGTTATCATATTAGCATGGAGTTTTCACTAAAAGACTTGCGATGTTTTGTTGAGTCTAGATTTAAATGATGCTGATAAGACATCCACTATGTAGCCATCTTGAGAAATTTCTTTTCTCTTGTCTAAATTGAAAGTCATTTGACATATGGTTTTCATTGGAAGAGTTCTTAGAGTGTCTCTTTGGTCCTTGATAAAAATGACTAACTCTCATTATGGTCACCATTGTTGCTATCTTGAAAAATATTGGAATCTTTATTCCTCCCAAAATGGGTGGCTATATCAGAGATGGTTTCAGCAGTTAACATTTAAAAGGAATCTTTTCCTGAATTTCCAGTTGAGTTTCAGTCGCTTTAATTTGTTTTAAAAGAAAACATTCAAAAAAGAGAGTGATTATGACAGGAAATGTTGGTTGATAATGGGTGATGAAGTTGAATAGGACCAAGATCCAAAATGAAATATTACAATAGCCTTTTTATGAGGTATAATATTTAAATGTCAACATTTTTAAGTATGACTAATTGGGGAATTCTAGCATCAACCTAGAAATACTGTATATGTGTTTGTGTCATTCTTTACTCAATTTTGTTTACTCTGACCTGAACCTAGAGTACTGTATTGGCATTTGTGTCATCCTTTACTCAATTTTAATAAGCCTAACACTAACCCTAACCCAACCAAGAATATTGTATGGGTATATGTGTCAATTATATTAACTCTTTAACAAAAGCTGCTGTGGAAATAAATTTGTTAATCATACCTTGATAATTAAATAATAGTAAGTTTGCTTTAATTTTTACCATGGTTCAATTTGTCTAGTAATTCCCTTCACCCTCAGCCCCATCACACTATATACAAACCATAGTAGGAACATGTTCTATTTGTACATTACATGCCAGCCACTGGGTTTTAGGCAAGCAGAGATTGAGGAAAATGCTTGCTGTGGAACTGTCGTTTCATTATATCATGGTTAATTTTCCATAAAATTAAAATCACAGGTATTATTAATAATAACACCCCACCCACCCCCACCTTTACAAAATTATGACTTCATTTTAATGAAACATATTGTTTCAAAGATCAGTCCATGTATAAAACTGCTTCCCCCCCCCCCCCCGGACTTTCACTGGAGAGATATTGTAACTTTAATACCCAACATAATAGACTGTTCCTCTGGAAATGTAATTGGATATATATTTTTTTAAAAAAAAACATTATTGTATGAATGTCCCCCGGTTTTTGTCATTGGAGAAACACTTTGATAACAGACATAAGATTTGGTACCTAACATGGGAGAAAAATTGCAATCTTCCTCACAAAAGATCGTAAGAATGTTCCCCTAGATTTGATCCATTAGACAAATATTGTAACTTTCATAACAAAAATATACCCCCCTCCACCCCCCCAAGTTTCAATTGGAGAAATGTAACTTTCATAACAAGCATATTCCCTCTACTCCTGGATTTATAATTGGAGAAATGTTGTAACTTTCATAACAAGCATATCCCCTCTACCCCTGGATTTATAATTGGAGAAATGTTGTAACTTTCATAGCAAGTATATTCCCCAGTAGTATCATTTATTAAATTTTGGACATGATGTGTTGACAAATTAATTTAATGGAGCTGTGATGTGTTTCATGTAAAGCCTTAGGTTTTTTTTTTTCCAAACATCTACAAAATCTGATGCAGAATGAAATTTTCCTTGATTGCATGAAATGTATAGCTTTTGGTTGTCATGATCAAATGTCAAGGTCATTTTCAACATTTCCTTTCCATTAAAAGAACTGCCACATCTTTCATTGTTTATTGCCACTTTTGTATGTTTATTAGAGTTAGAATATAAGTCTGTTTGGACCTACATGTACCATTTTAGGATACATAGAATTAAAGAGTACATTCAACAACATAATTATGCATATGTTTTATGTCTTCATATATACAAATAGCTATATTAAGAATTAATATACATGCGTCTAGATTCAGATTGACCATCACGTTTTATGTTAATTAAAATGAAAAAATTGTCGTTAAGTTGACTTAATGCAGTTGACTATTTGAAGAAATGTTTAACATGAATAAATGACATACTGATAGATAGTATAGCTACATTTGTCTGCATTTTTATTTTGTTTCTCTCTCTAAAAAGGGCATCTAATCATTTGAACATTGATCATACATTAATTGAGATGCATTTTTATACATATCTCAAAAGGTTATGTAAGAATATAAACAGTAGAATATTCACCAAGAGCCTCACCTCTACCCCGTTTAACACAAGGTGCTTTCAACCATGAATGCAAAATAATCTTCAGTCTACATTAGTAGTCTTGCCCTTGATAATCCATTGGTCACAAAGCACTCTCTCTCTCTCTCTTACACACACACGCACATATACACACAGAAAGAGCTTACAATTTTATACTGATTAGATGTTTTAATATATTGAAAGGTTCTAGGATGCTGGAAATTTTTTATTTCTTGTTCATGGGGGGGGGGGTGTACTTTGTCATTTTATGTGCAAGTTCATAGGAAAACAACATCTTGGCTTATAGTGTGCAATAATTTATACTAGCAGTTTTATTTCTTTAGTTGCAGATTTAATGGCCAAGTGGTCTAAAGTGCTCACTGTTATGGATCACTGCCATCTTGCCTCTACATGGGTTTGAGTCCCTTGTTCATCCAATGTGGGTATGTGAGAAAGCTTGCCAGTAGCTTCTCATGGGTTGGTGGTTATTTCCAGGGTTTTCCCCAGGTTCTTCCTCCACCATTAATACTGGCCACCATGCATAGCCTATCTTGTACTGAAAAATGACGTTAAACCCTACAACAACAACCAGTATGCTTCAGATGTGTTAGCTCAGGTATTTTTGACACTCGTGGCCTTTGATATTTGAGGTAGCTTGTACATAAAGTTCATACAACCTGAAGAATGTTCTCAAGATATTTTGGGCTGGACGAATTTAAACAACACATAAAACAACCAACCTAAAGTGGATGGTCTTTTATCCTTGCATATCCTGGAACCTGAAATTAACCAGGGATTGCAAATTTGCAAAGCTGGCACATTGTGTTGATTCTGTTCAATCCATGTACTGTAGTGATGACTTGTTCCCATTGCAGCATAATGGATGGGCAATGAACCCCTGATTGCTTGGGTGCAAAACTAACACGTTACACTTCTCTGTTCAATCCTCAATCTGGATTGACAACTTTTAATGGCATACCTAAAAGTCACCTAAAGCCAACAAGTTACATTCATTATGTTAATGGCATTCAGCTGGATTTGCGAGCTTCTAACACATAACAGAATCAAGGATAAACCCAGGACTGTAGTACTGTGAAGCTATGGTGAGGAGTAAATATATACAAAAACTAGACCAATTATTACTAGAAGCTGAAGCATGTTTGTTTATTTATTTATTTATTTATTTAGATATATATTCTGGGGCATTTTCAAATCCCAGTCACAAAACCAGCACTAAATCTTTATTTTTCTGTTAATTTTATAAATTTTTTCAAATTAAAAATAATTTAAAATAGCCCATTTTATACCGAATTTAACCGAGTTGCTCAGTAATTATCCGAATAACCTCCTGAGTTACTTTATACTCCAGCCAATCAAACGCTGGTGGGCACATGTACATAACAAAATGGCGTCCCTTGTTGTTTAGAAATATTTCAGAAATAAAATTAATTAAATGATTGAAATTTATATGTAAATTATCTGCAAACTTTCAAAAACAAATCTGATAAGCTCATATGAAACGCATTTTATTATAGTGACGTTTCGGATGCACAGAAATAGTTTCATCAACTTGCTCTTTGCCTGTCAGGATTAAATTTGTTTACTTCGACACCATTTCCTTACTTGCATGTACATGTCCAGATGTAAACAGCTCAAAGCTATTCTCTCGTATGGGTTTGAAATCCGCCCTGGTTTCCAGAAAATAAGATAGGATGGTTCCAATATTAAATGTCGTCAATATCTGCGACAGCATCGCTGTTGAATATGCATTTTTCAACTCGATAAACGATGTTGAAGTAGTTACAGAAGTTGATGCTGATGCTGAAGCATCCGCCATATTTTGCCCACCACCTATCGAGTGCCTATTACGGTCAGCTGACGTGATCAAAATTCTGAGCTAATTACGAAGTTCACCGAAGTCTGCATGAAATGGGCTATTACTGGACCACTCAGACATGTGCACAAGTATATACAATGCCACTTACAAGGATTTGGTTTTGGCTCGTCCCCATAGTATAATTAATGTGTCACTTATGAAAGAGAAAAACTGATTTGGCTTGCAACAGCATATAGTGAAATTGCTTTGGTTCTAATGTAGTCACGTTTACGTTGCATTGTAATTATCTGTTTCTTTCATTTAAAATGATACTACTGCTCAGAGAAACAATAAACTAAACTGGGACAACAGATTTGATATCTGGCTAAAATAAATCTTACAACTATTAATTGATTTAAAAGAATGTGCACAGGAGACTATTATTATGAAATGTAAGTGACATTTAATTTAAATTACTATTGTTTAATTTAAATGACCATACTGAACTACCATGTAGATTGTTATTATAATGGTAACTTTAACAATGTTGATAAGTATGAGCTATGCTGCAAAATATATATTTCTTTATCATAAATATATATTGAGAAAAACCTCAATGTCTATAGATGGCCACTGCATGAGACAACAAAACGGATCAAATATGCTTTGAATGAAACACACTCCACGATTAGGAAATAGTTTTAAACACGGCATAAAAACAAAAACTGATAAATTTGCATTATATGGCTGACTCATAAGGGTCTTTTAATGATATGTATACATGATAAGGTATATTATGGTATGTATACATGATAAGCTGTATTACAGTGTGTATACATAATAAGGTGTATTATGGTATGTATACAGGATAAACTGCATTACAGTATGTATAAATGATAAGGTGTATTATGGTACGTATACAGGATAAGCTGCATTACAGTATTCATACATGATAAGGTGTATTATGGTATGTATACATGATAAGGTGTATTATGGTATGTATACATGATAAGGTGTATTATGGGATGTATACATGATAAGGTGTATTATGGGATGTATACATGATAAGGTGTATTATGGGATGTATACATGATAAGGTGTATTATGGGATGTATACATGATAAGGTGTATTATGGTATGTATACATGATAAGGTGTATTATGGTATGTATACATGATAAGGTGTATTATGGTATGTATACATAATAAGGTGTATTATGGTATGTATACATGATAAGGTGTATTATGGTATGTATACAGGATAAGCTGCATTACAGTATTCATACATGATAAGTGTATTATGGTATGTATACATGATAAGGTGTATTATGGTATGTATACATAATAAGGTGTATTATGGTATGTATACATGATAAGCTGCATTACAGTATTCATACATGATAAGGTGTATTATGGTATGTATACATGATAAGGTGTATTATGGTATGTATACATAATAAGGTGTATTATGGTATGTATACATGATAAGGTGTATTATGGTATGTATACATGATAAGGTGTATTATGGTATGTATACATGATAAGGTGTATTATGGTATGTATACATAATAAGCTGCATTACAGTATTCATACATGATAAGGTGTATTATGGTACGTATACAGGATAAGCTGCATTACAGTATTCATACATGATAAGGTGTATTATGGTATGTATACATGATAAGGTGTATTATGGGATGTATACATGATAAGCTGCATTACAGTATTCATACATGATAAGGTGTATTATGGTATGTATACATGATAAGGTGTATTATGGGATGTATACATGATAAGGTGTATTATGGGATGTATACATTATAAGGTGTATTATGGTATGTATACATGATAAGGTGTATTATGGTATGTATACATGATAAGGTGTATTATGGTATGTATACATAATAAGCTGCATTACAGTATTCATACATGATAAGGTGTATTATGGTACGTATACAGGATAAGCTGCATTACAGTATTCATACATGATAAGGTGTATTATGGTATGTATACATGATAAGGTGTATTATGGGATGTATACATGATAAGCTGCATTACAGTATTCATACATGATAAGGTGTATTATGGTACGTATACAGGATAAGCTGCATTACAGTATTCATACATGATAAGGTGTATTATGGTATGTATACATGATAAGGTGTATTATGGTATGTATACATAATAAGGTGTATTATGGTATGTATACATGATAAGCTGCATTACAGTATTCATACATGATAAGGTGTATTATGGTACGTATACAGGATAAGCTGCATTACAGTATTCATACATGATAAGGTGTATTATGGTATGTATACAGGATAAGCTGCATTACAGTATTCATACATGATAAGGTGTATTATGGTATGTATACATGATAAGGTGTATTATGGTATGTATACATAATAAGGTGTATTATGGTATGTATACATGATAAGGTGTATTATGGTATGTATACATGATAAGGTGTATTATGGTATGTATACATGATAAGCTGCATTACAGTATTCATACATAATAAGGTGTATTATGGTATGTATACATAATAAGCTGCATTACAGTATTCATACATGATAAGGTGTATTATGGTATGTATACAGGATAAGCTGCATTACAGTATTCATACATGATAAGTGTATTATGGTATGTATACATGATAAGGTGTATTATGGTATGTATACATAATAAGCTGCATTACAGTATTCATACATGATAAGGTGTATTATGGTATGTATACATGATAAGCTGCATTACAGTATTCATACATGATAAGCTGCATTACAGTATTCATACATGATAAGGTGTATTATGGTATGTATACATGATAAGGTGTATTATGGTATGTATACATGATAAGGTGTATTATGGTATGTATACATAATAAGCTGCATTACAGTATTCATACATGATAAGGTGTATTATGGTATGTATACATGATAAGGTGTATTATGGTATGTATACATGATAAGGTGTGTTATGGTATGTATATATAATAAGCTGCATTACAGTATTCATACATAATAAGGTGTATTATGGTATGTATACATAATAAGCTGCATTACAGTATTCATACATGATAAGGTGTATTATGGTATGTATACATGATAAGGTGTATTATGGTATGTATACATAATAAGCTGCA
This sequence comes from Sinohyriopsis cumingii, assembly GCA_028554795.2. Classification (NCBI taxonomy): domain Eukaryota; kingdom Metazoa; phylum Mollusca; class Bivalvia; order Unionida; family Unionidae; genus Sinohyriopsis; species Sinohyriopsis cumingii. The sequence goes on from CM068827.1 coordinate 26,664,912, forward strand.
TTACAGTATTCATACATGATAAGGTGTATTATGGTATGTATACATGATAAGGTGTATTATGGTATGTATATATGATAAGGTGTGTTATGGTATGTATACATAATAAGCTGCATTACAGTATTCATACATAATAAGGTGTATTATGGTATGTATACATAATAAGCTGCATTACAGTATTCATACATGATAAGGTGTATTATGGTATGTATACATAATAAGGTGTATTATGGTACGTATACAGGATAAGCTGCATTACAGTATTCATACATGATAAGGTGTATTATGGTATGTATACATGATAAGGTGTATTATGGTATGTATACATGATAAGGTGTATTATGGTATGTATACAGGATAAGCTGCATTACAGTATTCATACATGATAAGGTGTATTATGGTATGTATACATGATAAGGTGTATTATGGTATGTATACATGATAAGGTGTGTTATGGTATGTATACATAATAAGCTGCATTACAGTATTCATACATGATAAGGTGTATTATGGTATGTATACATAATAAGCTGCATTACAGTATTCATACATGATAAGGTGTATTATGGTATGTATACATGATAAGCTGCATTACAGCATTCATACATGATAAGCTGCATTACAGTATTCATACATGATAAGGTGTATTATGGTATGTATACATAATAAGCTGCATTACAGTATTCATACATAATAAGGTGTATTATGGTATGTATACAGGATAAGCTGCATTACAGTATTCATACATGATAAGGTGTATTATGGTATGTATACATGATAAGGTGTATTATGGTATGTATACATAATAAGGTGTATTATGGTACGTATACAGGATAAGCTGCATTACAGTATTCATACATGATAAGGTGTATTATGGTATGTATACATGATAAGGTGTATTATGGTATGTATACATGATAAGGTGTATTATGGTATGTATACATAATAAGCTGCATTACAGTATTCATACATGATAAGGTGTATTATGGTATGTATACATGATAAGGTGTATTATGGTATGTATACATGATAAGGTGTGTTATGGTATGTATACATAATAAGCTGCATTACAGTATTCATACATAATAAGGTGTATTATGGTATGTATACATAATAAGCTGCATTACAGTATTCATACATGATAAGGTGTATTATGGTATGTATACATGATAAGCTGCATTACAGTATTCATACATGATAAGCTGCATTACAGTATTCATACATGATAAGGTGTATTATGGTATGTATACATAATAAGCTGCATTACAGTATTCATACATAATAAGGTGTATTATGGTATGTATACAGGATAAGCTGCATTACAGTATTCATACATGATAAGGTGTATTATGATATGTATACATAATAAGGTGTATTATGGTATGTATACATGATAAGGTGTATTATGGTATGTATACAGGATAAGCTGCATTACAGTATTCATACATGATAAGGTGTATTATGGTACGTATACATGATAAGCTGCACTACAGTCTTCTGTCACTTGTTTAGGCTCTAATAAACAGTAACACAAGAAGGAGTGAAAACAAGAAGCTTTAAAAAATATACAATAATTTATTTCCCTGGAAAAATGATATGCACTTACGGTTTTATAGAATCAAATCCAAAAATAATCCAAGAATAAAATTTTAGTAGTCCTAATAACAAAATGTTCATCTGCTTTCACGTTCGAATCCCGACGAAGAATCCAAGATGGAAGACGATGACATATGCTGCAATCCGTAGTGTTGAAGTCTACAGTTCCTTGTAGGAACAAGAATTGTCACTCCAGTTTCTGATAGCTGAATAAATTTTTATATAAAAAAACTGTCCTTGTTCCACAATATTACATGAACACACATATTTTTCCAGAAAAATAACAGAATTAATCCTTTTGAATCCAAGTAATTTGAAATAACTCCAAACCAAGTAACTTGAAATAACTCCAAACAGCGCAATGTACAACTAACAGTTTAACAGCCCAGCTTCTACTGAGATTAATTCTCCAAAACATGGGTTAAATTGTATTCTAAACGTAAACAAGGGGTCACATGATCATCTTCTGGAAGCTTATAGAAAGCAAGTACCTGTTATAGGTCACGTACACCCAGTGTGACCCTGACGAAAACCAATAATTTTAAAATAAAATAGAACTTGTTTATGATTGTTGCTACAAATTTTGAAGCAAGGTCAGGATTTAGATCAACACCTGGTGTTTATAAACTAACAGTCAAGGTCAAACTATTTTCTGAAAAAGTATCATCTCTAGTGAATAAATGTACATTTCAATATCATGAAATGAAAAATAAAAAATATTTTTTTTAAAAACTGACAATTAAATTGAAATATATATTAAATCAGATATAATTAAATCAAATGTACATAGTAACAGTATCTATATGTATACATGATAAGCTGCAAAACAGTATGTATACATGATAAGCTGCATAATAGTATGTATACATGATGAGTTGCATAACAGTATGTATACATGATGAGCTGCATAATAGTATGTATACATGATGAGCTGTGTAACAGTATGTATACATGATGAGCTGCATAATAGTATGTATACATGATGAGCTGCATAATAGTATGTATACATGATGAGCTGTGTAACAGTATGTATACATGATGAGCTGTGTAACAGTATGTATACATGATGAGCTGTGTAACAGTATGTATACATGATGAGCTGCATAATAGTATGTATACATGATGAGCTGCATAATAGTATGTATATATGATGAGCTGTGTAACAGTATGTATACATGATGAGCTGTGTAACAGTATGTATACATGATGAGCTGCATAATAGTATGTATACATGATGAGTTGCATAACTGTGTATACATGATGAGCTGCATAGCAGTATGTATCCATGATGAGCTGCATAACAGTATGTATACATGATGAGCTGTGTAACAGTATGTATACATGATGAGCTGCATAATAGTATGTATACATGATGAGCTGCATAATAGTATGTATACATGATGAGCTGCATAATAGTATGTATGCATGATGAGCTGTGTAACAGTATGTATACATGATGAGCTGTGTAACAGTATGTATACATGATGAGCTGCATAACAGTATGTATACATGATAAGCTGCATAATAGTATGTATACATGATGAGTTGCATAACTGTGTATACATGATGAGCTGCATAACTGTATACATGATGAGCTGCATAACAGTATGTATACATGATGAGCTGCATAGCAGTATGTATCCATGATGAGCTGCATAACAGTATGTATACATGATGAGCTGCATAATAGTATGTATACATGATGAGCTGCATAATAGTATGTATACATGATGAGCTGTGTAACAGTATGTATACATGATGAGCTGTGTAACAGTATGTATACATGATGAGCTGTGTAACAGTATGTATACATGATGAGCTGCATAATAGTATGTATACATGATGAGCTGCATAATAGTATGTATACATGATGAGCTGCATAATAGTATGTATATATGATGAGCTGTGTAACAGTATGTATACATGATGAGCTGCATAATAGTATGTATACATGATGAGCTGTGTAACAGTATGTATACATGATGAGCTGCATAATAGTATGTATACATGATGAGCTGTGTAACAGTATGTATACATGATGAGCTGTGTAACAGTATGTATACATGATGAGCTGTGTAACAGTATGTATACATGATGAGCTGCATAATAGTATGTATACATGATGAGCTGCATAATAGTATGTATACATGATGAGCTGTGTAACAGTATGTATACATGATGAGCTGCATAATAGTATGTATACATGATGAGCTGTGTAACAGTATGTATACATGATGAGCTGCATAATAGTATGTATACATGATGAGCTGTGTAACAGTATGTATACATGATGAGCTGTGTAACAGTATGTATACATGATGAGCTGTGTAACAGTATGTATACATGATGAGCTGTGTAACAGTATGTATACATGATGAGCTGCATAATAGTATGTATACATGATGAGCTGCATAATAGTATGTATACATGATGAGCTGCATAATAGTATGTATACATGATGAGCTGTGTAACAGTATGTATACATGATGAGCTGCATAATAGTATGTATACATGATGAGTTGCATAATAGTATGTATACATGATGAGCTGCATAATAGTATGTATACATGATGAGCTGTGTAACAGTATGTATACATGATGAGCTGCATAATAGTATGTATACATGATGAGCTGTGTAACAGTATGTATACATGATGAGCTGCATAATAGTATGTATACATGATGAGCTGTGTAACAGTATGTATACATGATGAGCTGCATAATAGTATGTATACATGATGAGCTGTGTAACAGTATGTATACATGATGAGCTGCATAATAGTATGTATACATGATGAGCTGTGTAACAGTATGTATACATGATGAGCTGCATAATAGTATGTATACATGATGAGATCACTAGGAAGACACATTTAAATATAAAAAGGTGATAACAAAAATTTAATTGTATAGCTAATGCACAAAGGCATGTGAATCAGTCTATATTTTTGATGCCGTAATTGGAACATAAAGTATGACCATGGAGCAAAGATAAATATCTGTAACTGAAAACGGGACCTTCCCCAGATGGTAAAATGCGGTGTTTCTCTGTTATGAACACCTCCAGCCAAAGAATGACATAGAAAGAGATGTATGCATTTTCCTAAAATGTTATATATTTAAATACTCGTACAAAATGGTGAAATTATATGATGAAATAATTCTATAAAGGCTTGCAATGATATAAGTAATATAATTTACTCACAATAGTAAAATACATTGAAATATATGTATTTAATATTCTTTTTATGAAAACGTGTGCAATTGATGAACCAGTACCAGCTTGTTCAAACTAGAAAAGGACTGAGGCATTGGAAAAAAGGACTTTGAGCAGACTTAATACTAAATATTTAGAGATTCCTTTTAAACCAAAGATTTTATGGCAGTAACATCAAAATCTATACGAATTTATCATTGACGTTTTAACCATTTAAAAAAAAAGACAATCATTAAATAATTTACAAGCTTTAAAAGTAGATCTGGACTTGTGAAAGGACCTACTGAAGGAGCAGAAGTGGAATGTAAATATTTTTACGTGACAATGTATTTGACCGAGTGAAGTTGATAAATATCAATACCGGTAAACAATTTTTTAAAATACATTTCACATATCAAATTTGGATAGAAAATGTTATGGTATAATTTGATTTTTTGTGGGATTTAATGTGTAGCATTGCACATAGATATACATCAGCCTTCCTAGGGTAGCTCATGGATAGATTTGCCTTGAAGGGTTAAAAGCACAAAAGATGGTATAAACTTAAAGAATAAGGATGGTATGTGGTTCTTGTATGATGTCAAATCGGTGTTCAGTACACTACATTATCATGTAGATCATCTCACTATCTACTTATATTTGGTTACTGGTAGAAATATCAAAATAAAACATATCTGGCCATTGGTGGATATATCATTAAATAAAACTTAGATCTGGTAATCGGTGGATATATCATCAAATACAAGTTAGGTCTGGTAATTGGTTTATCATCAAATACAAATCGGGTCAGGACGTTGGTGGATATATCATCAAATACAAGTTAGGTCTGGTAATTTATTTATCATCAAATACAAATCGGGTCAGGACGTTGGTGGATATATCATCAAATACAAGTTAGGTCTGGTAATTGATTTATCATCAAATACAAATCGGGTCAGGACGTTGGTGGATATATCATCAAATACAAGTTAGGTCTGGTAATTGATTTATCATCAAATACTAATCGGGTCAGGACGTTGGTGGATTTATCATCAAATACAAGTTAGGTCTGGTAATTGATTTATCATCAAATACAAATCGGGTCAGGACGTTGGTGGATATATCATCAAATACAAGTTAGGTCTGGTAATTGATTTATCATCAAATACAAATCGGGTCAGGACGTTGGTGGATATATCATCAAATACAAGTTAGGTCTGGTAATTGATTTATCATCAAATACAAATCGGGTCAGGACGTTGGTGGATATATCATCAAATACAAGTTAGGTCTGGTAATTGATTTATCATCAAATACAAATCGGGTCAGGACGTTGGTGGATTTATCATCAAATACAAGTTAGGTCTGGTAATTGATTTATCATCAAATACAAATCGGGTCAGGACGTTGGTGGATATATCATCAAATACAAGTTAGGTCTGGTAATTGATTTATCATCAAATACAAATCGGGTCAGGACGTTGGTGGATTTATCATCAAATACAAGTTAGGTCTGGTAATTGATTTATCATCAAATACAAATCGGGTCAGGACGTTGGTGGATATATCATTAAATACAAGTTAGGTCTGGTAATTGATTTATCATCAAATACAAATCGGGTCAGGACGTTGGTGGATTTATCATCAAATACAAGTTAGGTCTGGTAATTGATTTATCATCAAATACAAATCGGGTCAGGACGTTGGTGGATATATCATCAAACACAAGTTAGGTCTGGTAATTGATTTATCATCAAATACAAATCGGGTCAGGACGTTGGTGGATATATCATCAAATACAAGTTAGGTCTGGTAATTGATTTATCATCAAATACAAATCGGGTCAGGACGTTGGTGGATATATCATCAAATACAAGTTAGGTCTGGTAATTGATTTATCATCAAATACAAATCGGGTCAGGACGTTGGTGGATTTATCATCAAATACAAGTTAGGTCTGGTAATTGATTTATCATCAAATACAAATCGGGTCAGGACGTTGGTGGATTTATCATCAAATACAAGTTAGGTCTGGTAATTGGTCAAGTAATTTTCAACAAAGCTTGAGGATATTCAAAAAATGTGATGCATCACTTTAATGTGCTTGGAATATTGGAAAGGTGAGAAGGCGGTAATGAGAGAAGCTACATAGATTAGATGAGAATAAATGAAACAGTGATATACATGTTGACATGTTATATTTCAATATGGCTATAGGGAAATACATGTTGACGTTATATTTCAACATGGCTATAGGGATATACATTTTGACATGTTATATTTCAATATGGCTATAGGGAAATACATTTTGACATGTTATATTTCAATATGGCCATAGATAAATACATGTTGACATGTTATATTTCAATATGGCCATAGGGAAATACATTTTGACATGTTGTATTTCAATATGGCTATAGGGAAATACATTTTGGCATGTTATATTTCAACATGGCCATAGGGAAATACATGTTGACATGTTATATTTCAACATGGCCATAGGGAAATACAGTTTGACATGTTATATTTCAATATGGCTATAGGGAAATACATTTTGACATGTTATATTTCAATATGGCTATAGGGAAATACATTTTGACATGTTATATTTCAACATGGCCATAGATGAATACATGTTGACATGTTATATTTCAACATGGCTATAGGGAAATACATTTTGACATGTTATATTTCAATATGGCCATAGAGAAATACATTTTGACATGTTATATTTCAACATGGCCATAAATACATTTTGACATGTTATATTTCAATATGGCTATAGGGAAATACATTTTGACATGTTATATTTCAACATGGCCATAGAGAAATACATGTTGACATGTTATATTTCAATATGGCCATAGAGAAATACATTTTGACATGTTATATTTCAATATGGCTATAGGGAAATACATGTTGACATGTTATATTTCAATATTGTGTCCATAACAAACACAAAGATAAAATGTATTATTACAGTGCAGAAAAAAGACTTTTTTGAGATTGGTGTCACTGTAGATAAACATATATTAAGAGTAATAAAATGTTTTAATTTCTTCGATACACCAGAAAAAATTATCAGAACACAAAAGTTTCTAATTTGATGTAGATAACAGATATACAATACCAAAATAAATCTCAAATGTAAAATTAAAAAAACTATCAACACAAAAGCTCCATATCACATTCATTGCTATTTTCAAAGATTAATCATGTCCGAGTCAGCTTATATAAGCAACACAAAGACTAAAGGGTCACAGCTGTGCTGAAGGGACAATGCTGATCATACCAAAGGCCAAGTTTACCTTTGGTATAATACCAATGAAATGCATGGTCCAAGTCGAAGTAGAACTGTCATGTTGACCCATATAGATTATTTATACAGGAAGTACAATCCATGACCAAACAACACTTACAAAACAAAGTAGTTCAGGGTTCTGTTTGCATGTTAGATCCATACACAGGAAACAAAGTAGTTCAGGGTTCTGTTTGCATGTTAGATCCATACACAGGAAACAAAGTAGCTCAGGGTTCTGTTTGAATGTTAGATCCATACACAGGAAACAAAGTAGTTCAGGGTTCTGTTTGCATGTTAGATCCATACACAGGAAACAAAGTAGTTAAGGGTTCTGTTTGCATGTTAAATCCATACACAGGAAACAAAGTAGTTCAGGGTTCTGTTTGCATGCTAGATCCATACACAGGAGATACATCATACAGTTTACAGATGTACAGACTGAAGTGTTTTACGATGAGTAGATTAAAATAAAAAATCTCATATACACAGAATTGGCTGAAAAATGCAAAACCTGTAGTTGTCATGAAGAAAGATGAAACACATTTTAATTCTACATATATATTGCAGGTGTGAGAGAAAATCATGTCATAGTTTGCGTGTATCAGTGGTGAACCTTCAGGACACAGACATGAACTGCTAGATAGAATAAATAAAAATAAAGCAAGAAACAGAAAAGCACATGCACCAAGGTCGGCACAAAGAAACTGATGCTCATAAAATTTGCTTAGCAGACAAGAGTAGATGTTCAGCAGATAACGAATGCAAAATGCATACCACCAATCATACATAACATCTAAGGAATGTCAAAATACTTACCACCGATCATTCATAACATCTTTCCTCATGAATGCCAAAATACTTACCACCAATTATTCATACCATCTTTCCTCATGAATGCCAAAATACTTACCACCGATCGTTTATAACATCTTTCCTCATGAAAATACATTTATCCGCTTATCAAGACGTTGCACACAAATGATCTAGGTGAACAGGTAAAAGCATACTTCATAACCAACAGGTAAAATCATGCTAAATAACGAACAGGTAAAATCATACTAACTAACGAACAGGTAAAATCATACTAACTAACCAAGAGGTAAAATCATACTAACTAGCCAAGAGGTAAAATCATACTAACTAACCAACAGGTAAAATCATACTAACTAACCAACAGGTAAAATCATTAAATAGCCAACAGATAAAATCACACTAAATAACCAATAGGTAAAATCATACTAAATAACCAATAGGTAAAATCATACTAAATAACCAACAAAATTTTATTTAATTCAATAAAGATGTCAGTTCATATGTTTCTGAAACAATAGAAAGAAGTGACAGCTAAATCTGTAATTATATCTGTAGATATCTTTAGATTCATGCTCATTCAGAGACCAGGTGACTAAATATTTATGTGATGAAACATTTACTGAGACACTTAAACAATCTAAAGATCTGCAGTCTAAATATTTGAAGAAGTAAAATTACAGAATATGAATACAAGGATAGGATTGCATACATTCATAAAATATAACCGAAAATGGACTGTTCAAGATGTTTACCAAGGCGTCACATTAAAGACCACTGCTTTCTATAATTTGGTCCTGATTTCATTAATTTTTTTGTTGCGGTTCTCTATCGTTTGAGTCATCTTTGTTAAATCATTCTTCTTCTGCAGCTTTGACAGGACTACTTTCTGCAGTAATGTTTTTGTTCAAGTCGTATATTATCATGGGCATTTGATGTATTTAATAACTCAGATCTCCTTGTAACTGTTCTAGTTGTGCTTGGACAGTGTTATATCTTTTAGAGACTTTTTCCTAGTTAATATTCAAAGTGTCTATCTCACTAGCGGACATTGATCCTTGTATATTTTTTCTTGCTCTTTGCTATCTTTATATGGCCAAGAGAAGGATCTGAATATCTGTGTAAACAAATATGATCCAAAACTATTTGTTTTAAATTTTGTTTTTGTTTGTTATTGTTGTTTTTAGTTTTAGCTGTTACTTGTTTCAGTATCACTGTTCTATGTATCGTTACGAGTCTATGCTTTTAAAATAAGTGACTGAAAAGAGTGAAAGGCAACAAGCTTTGTAAAATTCAACAAATATTTTATTTCCCTAGAATCCAAAATGAAAATGAGAAAAAAAAAGAGCTTACGGAGTTGCGAATTCAATCCCAAAACATTCCAAGAATTACAGACGCAAGTCCTAAATTAAAAAAAAAAAAAACAAACTAACAAACAATGTAAATTAAATATAAATAACAGTATCCTTAACTCGTTTTATTTAGTATCATTTATATTTTTGTCTTCGAACGTCTTCTCTTTTGGCATTAACTCATTTTTGCGCAAAATAGTATTAGCTGCATCACGTATTTATACCATATAGGAAGGAAAGGAATTCTTTTTATTGCTGATATTTAAATCACTGCTCATTGTTTAACAAATTTTGTATCTCTCTGTTATGTGCTGGTCTCAAACAATAACTAAAATTGTGTCGCCTCTCGAAAAGAGAATCAATTGGACCTCTCAGGAAAAGAACATGTTACAGGCATACCATGAAAAGTCATTTTCCCCTTCATCTTTAACGATAATATTTTATCTGTTTATTGTACCCCTTTTCAGTTTGCTGTTACCACTGTGTGACATCAAGTAACAGTGAAAAAAGAGGCAAAGGCTCTAATAAGGACGAATAAAATCCACCAGATTAATTGTTGGTGCTATTGATATTGTTGAGATCAATGTATGCTTTTTCCTTTTAAAACAAAACAAAAAATATTCATCATGCTCAATATATGTCCACCTACTGAATTTTAACCATGCCATTTTTATATGTACCCTGTTTTACTCGGAATAAACTTGAAACAATTTAGCTGTGTTGAAAACATTAAGCATCTATATTTTCTTCTTGATGATAATTTTATATCGTTCTCTCTTTGACTTTATTCTTATACAGCTCAAGGTTGTAAAAAACTAACCAGGGGGTAAAATAGTCCTTATTTAATTTTTGCCGTTAATGTAATAAAAGTGTGTGTGTGTGTGTGTGTGTGTGTGTGTGTGTGTGTGTGTGTGTTGTTTTACTTCATCATAATATTGTAATTGCTAACAAAGAAATCAAATGTTTGCAGGAATATAAGTAATTTACCATTTGTTATAAAACTTTTCATTTGTATAGGAACAACGTAAACATCCTATGATTAAGATTCTTTCTCTTTAATTTTTATCTGTTCTGTAATCGTATTGTCATATCCTGAAAGTTTTTTTTCTAGCATATCCTCATTTTCAATTTCTTCGCTTCCTCTCGAAAGGTCGTCTTTGAGCTTTGGTGTCTTGGCTTCTGTATTGTTTTCTTTTGTTCTTTCTGCCTACATTTTCCTTGTTAATTTATCTCTTTGCATCTGTTGTACTGTTTTCTAATTTATCTTTTTGTACCCGTTGTAATCTTTTCTAATTTATATCTTTTTCATCATATTTGAAAACTTTACTGTATAGCTGAGTGATTTTTCAGCAAAACAATGTTGTGCCAAAATCGCTAAAAATCAAAGGAAAACTGGACCTGTAGCTAGCTATTCCCACAACATCTATTCAGCCTATTGTTATTTCCATATCGCATGAAGCTGTATCATTTCTTCTGGCACATCGATAATGTCTTATCTTGTTCATTAATTGCAATCGGAAGCTACGAATGTCGTCCCTTTGAAGTGTATGACATACCGATAATGCATTTTGTGTCTGTTCACTCATATATTCATATATATATATATATATATATATATATATATATATATATATATATATATATATATATATATATATATATATATATATATATGAGTTTTGAAAACAACATATTACATGGATACATTTTGTCCATGATTATTGACAAAACGTTAAAATAAAATTAAACATTGGTTTTCCCCTTGCAAATTCTATGGAATCCCTAATTCTATGGAATCTCTAATTTCAGGAAAGTTGATTCGCTAGAAATTGAAGTAAATAGAACTCACTTTGATTACACTTTGGGGTAATGTTCTATTACTATAATGGCGTTTTATCCCCAGAAATGTTTATTACGACATAGACCAAGTGGGAATATATAACAGGTTGTTTACATCAAAATTATTCATTCCATTCCTAACATCAATTTCTACTGACTCAATTTTAGTTGCGTTCAGTTAAAATTTGACATGATATATATATTTAAATTGTTAATGGGAATTACAAAGTGTTCAATAATTTTTGGACATAGACACTATTTTATAAATATCGTGAATTCATTCAAGGACATTCTGGATTAAGGTTTTGCGAAATATCAATATTTTTAGCATATCAGCTCATTCAAGGCTACTGGCACATAAGCACATTAAATACTATAACGCTCTATATTTTTGGACTTGTGATAGAACTTTTATGGTTATTTGGGATTTAATTCTGTGAAAGAACTTTTGGGATTTTTGGGGGGATTTAGTTAACAATACTTTGAATTCCTTTCATGTTACTTAGTTCAAAACCACAGAGTTGTACAACAAAACTGGGGTTCGTCCTTGAGATACGAATTTCTTTAGACTATTTCAGAGCAGTTAAAAATGTTTTTGAAATATAAATTCACTTTGTTTTGGAATTCTCTTAGTCATGGCATTTTAATCTCACACATTTGAGAAATCTTTAGTGAAACCAACAAGTTTGTACAGTGTCATCTAAAGTGGACAACTTTTCTTCAAAATCCTACCCAGGAAAAGCTAGAGTCCATGATAAAAGACTTGCTACTTAAGCTTGCCAGACAATATGAAAAGTGTGCCTCTTTAATGAAGCAAGAAATAAGAAATATTTTGGGCCAGTATTGGTGGAAAAGCATATTTAGGCTGTTATATTTATCGGTCAGGCTTTTAAATGGTCACTTTTTCTGCTCGCATTGAGCAAGCAAGAGGTATTAATCATAGTGGTCCTCTTTTGTTAAAACTCGTTCTCTTTAATTATAAACAGAGTAACAAAAAAAAACATTCACTCGCAGTCAAACAGGAAAAAGATCATGAGATCAGTTTGTTTTATGTGGCTATTAGCGAAACTGAAGCCATACAAGTACAGATCCGATTGCGATGAAGGCATGCATTTACTATTGTTTGCTGTTAGGAATCAGTTCAAGAATCTTTACGATTCAGTCCCTTTCAACTAGGTTTTGGAAATACTATACGTGGACCATTGAAGTTGTTAAAACAGAAACTTCTTTCTAATGAAGATACAAAAACTAATCTTATCGATTATGTGTCCGACTTTAAGGAAAAGTTGTCAAAGCTTGTGAAATAGCAAAAACTAATTTTCATTCCACTCGGTCAAAAATGATATTAGGGTATGAAGGAAATACCACAGAAAATAGTTTACAGCCTGTTGTCAGACTTCATGCTCTTTTGCCTCAAAAAATATTCTGGCATAGTATTACAACTATACAATTGAAGCGAAAGAAGAAACTTAAATTATATCATTAACACTCATGGCAGACGGAGACGAACAACTAATATGTCATCATCTACAACGATATCCGGAAGGATTACTTGGAAGCCATTTGGAAATATTTTGATAGACTCGGTGATGCAAATTTGACAATTTATGTAAAAGTGCTTGTGTTGCTTCTGCTTGTGTTACATTCTTATGGCACGTCGTGGAAAATGGTCGTGTTAAACACGTGGAAGTTAAGTTCAAGGCTATCAATGAATATCCAGTGCCTATTAGTAAAAAACAACTGAAGCGACTTCTGTGTATGGCTGGATGCTATCGAAAACTTTGCACCAATTTTTTCATAATTGCTGAATCACTGACCAAATCTTTTGAGTAGGAATACTATGTTTTATTGGCCTGAAACATGCAATGATGCTTTTAATAAGTTAGAGTGCAACAGTTCTTTCAGCTCGAACTTTCAACCAATCATTTAAAATATATGTTGACGCACGTGATTTTAGGGTCGATGTGGTATTGATTCGCGAAGACAGAAATGATGCAGACCACCCAGTATGCTACTTTTCGAAGAAATTAAATAATCACCAGATACATTGTTGCATAATTAGAAGGAATGCTTGGCTTTGATACTGGCTTAGCAGATGTAACAGTGTCATCATTTTGTAGATGATCACGCAGTATATTATGTCGTGATCAGCGTGACACGTAACAATTCACTTTGACTTATGGGCTAGGCGCATAATAAATTGAAAACCTCAGAAATATTTAGGTTGCATCTTACGTTTATTTGAAGGGGGAAAATAGCTCCATATATGTGCTACACAGTGGGAAGGAGGGCAGACTGCAACCAGTTCCAGTTGATGGCCCGAAGAGGAGAGAGAGAGAGAGAGAGAGAGAGAGAGAGCTGTCAACAATAATGATTTTGAATGATCGGAAGCAAGCAGGTTATGTTGAATTGCTGGAAATTTGAGTTCGATCATTCACTCGATTCTATGGTGAAATTAGTTGTATTGATATAACAGAACGGCCAATCGCATTTCACATACATTTTGTAATTCCATTTCAGAGACAAATGTTTCATTCAAATGTCATGTTAATTTTCATTTTGTTATGTAATTGATTAAATTTTTATATTTTACATACAGGGGCTGGTGTTGTTCTATTCTATAGCTTTGCTCAGATCTCTAATATTTCATCCATTAATTTCATTTTATTTTATTGTTTCCTCAATCCGGGCAATAACGATAATCAAGGCACCATAGCAGGTTTGGGATCATATCACTTTCTCACTATGGAATATATATTAGTTTAGTTCTTTCTCCGATTTTTGTAGTAATCACAACCCATTACTTTGATTACCAAAATGAAAATCAAAAATCAGATATTGTTTAGGTTGATGTTGATGTTGCAGAAATACAACATTGACATTAGGCACATCAAGGGAAATATTATCTAATTAGGAATGTACCTTCACGGGTGTAGAAGTATTATTGTTTTACTTAAACTTTGTGTCATTCATAAGACATCCACCTATGCAATTTTTATTAGTATAGCATCTTATATATATATATATATATATATATATATATATATATATATATATATATATATATATATTCAATTAATATGTAAAAGAAAGCTTTATTGTATACATCTTTACTTTTCTTTATGAGGGGATTTATTATGTATATGTTTAACTTTTGTCCATGATTGTAAATTGAAAGGGTCATTTTGTAAACAATATATTACACAGCTAGTTTTTGTCAATGATTGTACACTAAACTTTAAGAAAATATTTGTGATATGATTTACTTGGATCTGATTCCAGACATTGATTTTCTCTTTGTTCATTCTATGCCCATTTGATTTCTTTCAGGTGGGTTCGCTAAAATTTGAGTAAACAAACCCGACTTTGTTTTCACTTTGGGGTAATTTTCCATTAAGTGGGAATGTATACAAAGTTGTTTACGTCAAAATGATTAATTCCTAGCGGGACATCAGTCTTTGTTAAATAAAATTTAGTTGTGTTCAGTTGTAATTTGAGAGGATTTATTTATTTAAATTATTTATTGGCAGTACAAAGTGCTTGTTATCTTTTGGACTAAAAATCTATTTGGGGATTATTGTGAAGTCATTCAAGGAAATCGTGGATTATGTCATTGTGATACCTCACGACCGTTAGCACATCAGCTCAATCAAAGATATTGGCACATTATCAGATTCAACACTGGAATTCAGTCGGTACAATCTTTACTTTTTGGACTTGTTATAAAACTTTTAGGATTATTTGGAATTTAATTTACAATACTCTCAGATCCTTTTAATGTTTCATTATTTTTCAAGGAAAACAAATTATTTGTTGAATTTTACTAAACTTGTTGGTTTCGCTTTTTGCTGTTACTTAGTTAAAGACCACAGAGTCGTAAAACCATGCATAGACAGAGCTAAAGGTCCGCATTTGTCGCTGCACCGCTATTTCAGGTTGGAACTTCATATTTTTTACATTCTCCTTCAGTGATGGGGGTTTGCTTGCGTTTCATAATAGCAATGCAGTCATACGTTGTACCAGACTTTAAAAAAATTAAATAAGTGAATGGTACGCTATTTATGGAGTAATCATCTTTTTCAGGTACTAGTTGATTTGATTTCAGGTAGTAAAATGTTAACTTAATAAAGGAACTGGAGCCATCTTATTCAATATCATTGCTTCATATGAACCAATTGTAAACCATATTAATTTTCTTGCTGTACGCAACAGTAAGAGTTAGAGCCTAATGTTGAACAGTTTGATCGTGTTGACGACGTTTTTGTCGTTTCAGTTCACATTTGTTTGCAAGTGAAAGCTATTCTATTCACACACACACACACACACACTAAACTTGTTAGCAATGCCTCTTGTTCTGCGGGATAATCGTTCAGGACTGAGAACCCGTATTAACTATGCATATTTTATGTAGTCGGTCCAAGACATAGACGAGCATATAAAAGTTGTAAGTTAATGTAACAAAGTCTTTGTTAAAAACTTTGGGTAGCCTGTCAGCCAATGAGACACTTTACCAGATATTTTGGAGAGTCTCCTTTGAACATGGCAATTGTTCGCATAGACCTTTACCGCCATCCAAAGACGAGGATGTCATAAAGATAACGAAAACTGACTCGAAGCTGCGAAAAATGTCACAAAAGCTGCGAAAAATGACACGAAGCTGCGAACGACAACAACAAAGCTTTAGAACAGCAACTATAAAAAAGCTAAAATAAAATGTATGAAGATATGTTAAAATTTTTCTCTTTCTTTCTCCGCACAACACGAACGTGGGAGGGGTTTCAAAAGCTTTTTCATGTACGATTGTCCTTGCGTCCATCTGATAGACATAACTTATCCTTTGTTTTTTCCCCCTTAGAACAGGGAATGACAATATTTAAATTATATTTATTTGCTTCCTTAAATTAGTTCCCTTGCAGTAAAACTCATAGCCATTAGTAGATTTATCACCTAAGATATAAACAACAAAAAAAAAAACAAAAAAAAAAACAAACAAACAACAGCAACAAAAATAAAACCTCGAAATAAGTTCATAGAGTACGTATTTATGCCATACGACAAATCATTTAAGGATGTGAATAATTGTCCTAGTGGTTTAGACATTTAAACTTTCTTAGAAACGCAGATTACACTGACAAGGAATGTCTGCGATGTTTTGAATTATATATGTTTTTTTTTAAACTATAGAACAACGATGCCATGTTTAAATAGATGAAGATATGTGATCAAGTATATTCCTGTACATAAGCTTAACTTGAAGATGAATAAATGCGTGAGTTATGAAGTATTTGGTTCGTCATACAAATCCACATTCAAATGAAACTAACTGTGATTTGCGACAGTCAGATTCTGGAGGGCACTCTTTCATTGTTAGCGGTTTACTATCGTCAGCAAATTGATGTGCGTTTGCACAAGAACGAATGTGTCGATGCTCACATTTTCCCTGAGATCCCTTCTCATATGTGTGTCTACCAACCAAACAACAGTGAATCCCTTATTTTATTGGACCATATTTTATATACGAATCAGGACAGGTCAAGGAATGTTATTGTTGTTGTTGTTTTTTAGGGTTTAACGCCATTTTTCGGCACGCAATAGGCTATACATGGCGGCCAGTATTAATGGTGGAGAAAGAACCCGGGAAAACCCCGAAAAGAACCACCGACCCACGAGAAGCTACTGGCAAGCTTTCTCACATACCCACATTAGCCGAATTCTAGACTCGAACCTAAGCAGACAGAGGTGGGATGGCAGTGATTCGTAACGGAGAGCGCTTTAGACCAGTCAAGGAATGTTGTTGTTGTTGTTGTTGTTCTAGGGTTTAACGCCATTTTTCAGCACAAGATAGGCTATACATGGCGGCCAGTATAACTGGTGGAGGAAGAACCCTGGAAAACCCAGGGAAGAACCACCGACCCACGAGAAGCTACTGGCAGGTTTTCCCACGTACCCACGCTAGCCGAGCCTTGGACTCGAACAGTCAAGTAATGTAACATTTAGTATAATTTGAACAGAACAAAAATGACGACTGCATTAACGTACAGAGTGTATTTCAGTGTGTGTCAGTTATATTTAAAATTAAACCTGCACGGAAATAAGTTTGGGTTTTTGGTGCTTTACGGCACACGAACTCAAGTATGTCATTTAGTGTCTAGTCTATTAAAATAAAGGATACACAGTGACATCCGACTTAGATTGACCATATGACAGGGTTAGAGCGCGAACTCTTTCAGTGGCGAGTCTCACCTCTTACAACATATACGGGAGGGCTAATCGAGTTGTTCTCGGTTCTTTTGTCGAAAAGAAAGAAGATAATCGGGTGACTCATAAGACTCATTTGACTAGAGTACTAAGATCATGGAAAGTTCCAGCTGCAAAGAGCTCTTCGAGATTACTAACGAGCTAATGTAAAGGAATGTACACCACTGCCAACTACCTTCTCTCTAGTCGACCTTCCGGACCTGTTTGCAAACTTCTTCCGTGACAAAGTACAAACCATAGAGATAAGCTTGACAACACAATTTCAATTGACTCGTCGTTACCATACAGTTGGGATACAGAATTTCAGCGGCAACCATTAGCAACATTTGAACCTATCTCTATGGATTTGGTACGTACAATCGTGATGAAGAGTGCGCCAAAGACATGTGAACTTGATCCAATTCCAACATCACTGCTGCTTGAGTGCTTAGATCTAGTATTGCCTTCACTAACTGATGTTATTAATACCTCTCTCTCATCCGGGGAATTCCTATCCTTTTTCAAAACTGCCATTGTAAAGCCTTTGCTGAAGAAACCAACACTCAACCATAACGATTTAAAGAACTACCGCCCATTTTCTAATCTCCCATTCGTATAAAAAATCTTAGAAAAGGTTGTTATATCCCTGCTTGCATCTCATCTGAATTCAAACAGTCTTTTTAGCCATGTACAATCTGCATATCGCCCTTGACACAGTACTGAAACTACTCTTCTAAAAGTAGTTAATGATATTTTCTTTGATTTTGGATAGCGGAAAGATTACAGTCCTCACCCTCTTTGATTTTTCTGCAGCATTTGACACAATAGACAATGATATATTACTTCACCATCACCAGCATGTATTTGGCATTCATAATACAGCCTTACTGTGGTTCAGGTCCTACTTGGTCAACAAGACATAAATTGTGTCTGCAAATGGAATACACTCCAGCCCAGTTGATCTATGTTGTGGTGTTCCAGAGTGGGCTGTTCTTGGACCTATTCTCTTCATTCTATACACTCAGGCGCTCTCAGTGTCATAGATCATCATCCAGTGCCTCACTAATTGCACGCTGACGACACCCAAATATACAAATCTAGCCACCCAACTGAAGTTGATGCTACCATCCAAGGTGTAGAGAGCTGCATTTCTGATGTGAAATCATGGATGACATGTAACAAGCTGCAGATGAATGATGATAAAACAGAGGCCATTTTGATTACAACACAAAGACTTTCTCAGTCACATCCTTTACCTCAAACAATAAAGATCAGTAACACCAACATTAATTTCACACAGTCAGTACGAAACCTAGGTGTTACTCTGGACAGTACTCTCACATTGCACCAACATGTCATGAACATATGCATATCTTGAGCTGAGACGCATCAGCTCAATTCGCAAATATCTTTCAGTTGATGCCACTAAAACACTTGTGTGTTCATTAGTACTTTCAAAACTAGACTATTGTAACTCGATTCTGTCTGGTTCATCTCAATATCTGCTCCAGAAACTTCAAAATACAGCTGCTCGGATCATATTTAGAGTACCACTATCAGAGCACACTTCTCCGCTGATCCGTACCCTACACTGGCTATCGATTCGATCCAGAATCAAACACAAAATTTGTTCTCTGTGGTACGTTTCACTGACGGATTCCATTCCAACATACCTATCCGACCTTACCCACGTGTACACACCAGCAAGATACTTACGCTCCTCTTCTGACAATCGTATGCTCATTATTCCCACTACGAAAACAAGGTCATATGGACAGCGATTTTTATTTTTGTATTTATTTTTTTTTTAAATATTTGTTTTTAATTTTTTTTTTTTTGCATATAAGGGCCAATCAACGTGGAATGAATTTCCCACTGAACTTAGACACAAAGACAGTGATCCCATTCAAGAGTGCTCTTAAAACTCACTTATTTCGACTGCAAGAACAAACTTAAAGACCTAATAATGTTCCCTACCTTAAATATATTAGCTTGCTTTTTATGTTTTCCAATTTCATGGTGGTTTTTTTTTTGGTAATAATATCATTATATATGTATTTTTTATATGTTATACATGTTGTATAATGTTGTAAAGCGCTTAGAGCGTCTAAAGATTAGGCGCTATTATTATTATTATTATTATTATTAACTTTCTTGTATGTGATAATACAATTACCACGACGCTCAAAATTTAGTGGTAAGCAGGCACCTGGAGAAAACCGTGCTTATTGATTAATACTCAAATTGGACTGCAGTTACTTTTCTCTTTGTTTGCCTGTTACGTGAAAATGATACGACGTCAGTGTGTTCACGTTATAGTATTAGTTCATCAAAAATTAAGGCTCAACAATGTATATTTTTAAAGTTAGCTAAATATTTATCGCAAGAATAATAAATGTTCATTCTGCTTATTTTCAAAGCTTGGTTGAATCACCTGACAGAATTTTGTAAATCCGGTAAAAACCAAACGGTGGAATGGCAGATAATGCGCATTTAAAACAATGTTGAGTAACACCACATGCTAAGTCCACATAATGTAATTACAAGGAAACTGTCTGAACGAGGGATGAAGCAAGTTGTAGCTTCTCAAGTGACATTAATTGCAAAACCACATCCTGGTTTGTGGTCCGTATTTATACGCGACAACATATAGGTCTCGGGCTCGCTCATATTATCACAACTCCGAATACAGTCTTAACATTAACTGTACGAGTCATGTGATTTTGTGACAAACAAAATGGTGGACGTGCGTGTAGACAGGTTGCGACAGGGACGGAAGAAAGAATGCTTATAGTGTCTATACTTTGGAAATTTTAAACAAGACACGGAACATGTTGACATTTCTTATGTTTACAAAAGACAGCTCTTTTAGAACTCGTTAGATGTTCTGGAGAATTCAGATATGTGTGTAAAAGAAGAAAGAAAATTCCACAATTAATAACATTGGATCAGGTCATCATATAGTTTATGAAACGATGGAGCTGAAAATTGTTAAAGTGCTTGTGTTGGTTTCATTGTTTATATTGACATTTTCCATCGGATCAGTTCCCTTAGTGGTGTCGCGTATTTTTCAGAACCGAGTTACAACCATTCATCAGAAAACCATTTACAAAAGAACTCTTAGCTTCCTGAGTTGTTTCGCGGCTGGCGTTTTCCTGGCGACATGCTTTCTTGATCTATTACCAGACGTACGTGAAAATCTAATTTTAGTTCTGAATGAAATGAACATATTGACCTCCTTCCCCATTGCGGAGTTTGTTGCAATGTTCGGATTATTCTTGATTCTGATAGTCGAGCAGATTGTACTAACTGTAAAAGAAAGACAGCTAGAATACAATGGTGTTCAAAAACCACTTTTGGCATGTGATTCAGATCGTAATCAGAATAAGAGTCTCGTGAGGTCAGTCTCAGAAGAACACTCAATCAAGGGCATCAGTGATGAGGTCAGCACATCAAACTCCTTGTCGGAGAGCTATCATAGAAATGAGGATACCTCAGGACTCCTACCAGGTCATACCCATAATATGGATGATGATGTTGTCTTTGCACGTGAAGATCATGTACTTCCTGTTCAGGAATCAGAGCACAGTCATTCATTTCTACGATCTGTTATGCTTCTTCTAGCCATATCACTGCATTCTGTTTTTGAGGGACTTGCTGTTGGCTTACAACAAAAAACTGAAGGTGTCATTGATATATTTGTAGCGTTACTCCTTCACAAGTGTATCTTAAGTTTCAGTTTGGGAATGAGCTTGATTCAAAGTAAACTTTCGAAAGCAGGAGTAATACGCTCAATTTTGCTATTTTCTTCTACAGCTCCTGTTGGCATTGCAGTAGGTATGGGGATTGTGACTCTCTCAGGTTCACAGACTTCCATACTTATCCAAGGTCTCCTAACAGGAATTGCCTGTGGAACATTCCTCTATGTGACATTCTTTGAAATGCTTCCAGATGAATTTAATTCCTCTGACCAGAGACTGTTGAAGGTTGTGTGTTTACTTTTTGGTTTTGGAACAGTGACATCAATTTTGTTTTTACATAGTGAACCACATGCTCCATGTTACATTAGACCAAATTAGGTCATTAAGATCAGGCCTTCATGGTAAAGTTCATTATCCCACAGACAGTTCAATTTTAGATTTGTTTGACTTAGTCATAGTTTAGATTCTCCTGCCAAAGCATTCAGAGTAAATTACAGAACTTTTATTGTTAGTATTACCACATTTACTTCATAAAATCACAGTTTTATGACAGTCTAAATGTGCATGGCCATTAGTGGCAAGTTTTCTGATGGTGGGAAATTTACATCTAGATATTATCTTGCCCCTACGAAAACTTACTTATCACAGGAAACAGGTAATAGGACTTTTGAAGGTCCGATGAGCAGATTTATGGTTTAACTTGATGTTTATTTCTGGACAATTTTCATGCATTTTAATTTTTGCCACAAATGATCAATATAGAGACTCCATGAACATCAACCAATGTGTGCAGACCTGAGGCCATCATGATAGTGCATAACTGGTAACTGATGTTTTAAGTAATCACAAGTACATTCAAATTTGTTAACTGGTCACCTAAGGGAATAATAAATTTTAGTCTTAAATCATGTGGTTGAATTTCTTCTAAAATGTTATGAATGGACTTTCACAGTGTGACTGTTTAAGATGGGTAGTTGCTTAAGAAATTGTTTTCTGACAGATTTGACTGTAATTGTAATGAGACTTGTTTTTAGTTTCATTTAATTGCAGTTTAATCAACTATAATATTATAACTTTCTGATTTACAACATTAGTACTATTAAACATAGGCATACAACTTGAACTAATTTTTTGAAATTCTTTCATAACATTTTTATCAAAACTCAGGTATGTTGTTGCATGTTGAGGTTTTGATATATTGTGCAAAACTTGTATTCCTATTATTGTATTGTCTCACTAGGATTTTAATACTAGGAGTCCAGGACTCCAATTTTGGGAAAATTATGAGTTCTCCAAAAAAAAATTGCAGTCCCCTACCAGAAGCATATTGGGTTTACCTGAAGTGGCTAATTTTCCAGATGAATAGAACCAGTGGTTGCCATTGAGTTTAATTTTCTAACTTCTTTACACCATGACATATAACTCTTGTTTGTCCATTAGTGTGAGAGTGAGTAACCTCAGGCCAAGGAAAGGTCTTATTCCATGCACTAAGCTAGGCATCACACAGTGTTCCATGTGAACTATTAGTTCTAGTGCTCTGTTGAATCTCATTACAATCTTCCTCAATTTGCCCCCAAATACTTATCCAGATTTTTAAACAACATTTTGTCTAACTCTAAACATGTCTTGATTTCAAGGTCACATGCACTACTTATTTGGCTACACTTGGAAACAAACAAAAAGTTGTTCATTTGATGTACTCTTATACACAAGTACATCACTGTGTTTTTCTGCCTCTGAATTCAGTTATTGTAAATATCAGTACATTTTCCCACCACTCTGCAGCTAGTCAAGTCTTTGAACTTGCCACCAAGCTATTGGGTCATGTTCTTCAGATGTACTCTTACAATGACAACATGTAAATCTGAGGGTTTTTCAGCCACAGAATTTTCTCATTGTAAATATGAGCACAGCTAAAATGATCATTTGATCAAAACATTTTCCCACTCAGCAGGTGGTTGAAGCAGGACTGGCAAGCCTTTGAATTTGCCTTCTGGCAATTGCATTGAGGACTCCTGTATACGTAATTTTCTGTGTCCCAGATAAAACAATTGATTCCAAATGATTAAGCGTTTCTGAGACCTCTGACTACTATTTAACAGTTATATTTATAGTTTTGCTTCAGCACGTATATAAATGACATTCTTATGGTAATGAAGTTCCTGACCATATCAATGCTTTAAGAAATGGATTTAAATATACCTTTGCTTTTGTGTAATAAAAGATCATATATGATTGGATGGCAGATAAGGCCAAACAAAACTATATGTATTTCTGGTAAGTCGACCATCGCTGTTTCTCATTGCCGATCCAAGCACTTTTTTCTCCTTAAATATATATGGTTTTAAAAAAATACAACCTGTCTACCCTAAATTTAAAACCAGTGCAGTAGGAAACAAACATATACGTTTGGCCTGACACAGTCTCATATATTATCTGGCTAGGGTTCTCCTTGGGATTTTCATAGTTGAAGTCCAGGAGCCCCAATTGCTTCTGCACTAAATATCCTACTTTTGTTGCTGTGTTGTACAGCACCAAATCAACCCAAGGCCTTCTTTAAAAAATTGCAGTTCCAACCTAAACAATAGCAACCCAGTATGTATACTTTTTTCTTTGCAATAATTCAGATCATTATGAGCGTCTTGTTGAATTTGAAAATGTCATCTGATAAAAAATGCTCATTTATTGTCAGATATTTAGTATTATAGAATAAAGACTTTGATAACTGAGACAGTGATAACTGAGATATTACAGGTATAGCAAAGCTCAATTGCTTCATTTTTTTTGTGCATTCAATTATATTGTGTGATTGAGATTTGTCTGTGATTTAGGGTATAGTTATGGCTTACCTAGTTTTTCTTATGTTTTTTTAGTTATAAATAACTTGTTAACTGAATTAGCACATAGTGTAGCGGTAAATTTAAGGTTACTAATCCATAATATCAGGGACCTGTTTTGAATAAATGAACATCCATCTGTTCATGTGCTTCGTATACATTTATCTGTCAGAATTGTTTGGAATGTTTCCAGCGTTTTCATTTTGTGGTTAAGTTTTATAACAAGAAAAAAACCCAGTTACATTGCCTTCCAAAGTGGCTGTCAATTTTATATATATTTATATATATGGTTGATAAACAAATTATTCATTCCTGTTTGATATCATTCTTTAGGAGTCTGTGATCAGTATTGCAGTCAGATATAATTCAAAAGGAATTATTTAAATCTTTCATTGGAATTGCAAAAGTGCTCATTGGCTGGCATAACACGTTATTTTGGGATTATTGAAAAATTGTTGAAAGATATTCAGGACATTGAATTCGTTTGGGACAATCGGTACTTTTGTATTTGTGATACAACATTTAGGATTATTTGGGATCTAATTCACAATATGGTGTTTCGTAAATTTACACATTGTAATTTAGAAAAATAAATAACTTGTTGATTTTACTTATATTGTTGGTTTCACTTTCTTTCTGTTACTTATTTTAAGAGTTGGAGTCATTAAACTTGACAATATCAGAAAAATTGGCATTGGAATACACCTTTAGGGTCACGATAACATTACCACTGGCGATTAAACTGTAGAAAATCTATGATCAGTTTGGAAAATGCAGTGTACAATAACCACCCAGTTTAACTGATATTAAAGGTTGTTGTCAGAGTCAAACATTTAACTCCGATTAGATGGGAAGTACAAATTATAGCCAAGAATTACAGCAAAAACATGAATTCACCTGTATTTCTTTGTTCTTTTATCAGTTGTTGGTGGTCATAGTATTTTCTCCTGTTAAGATTGTATGGGGTATACAATGTTTTTTATCAAATGGTGGTCATATATTCCATAGTGTTTTCTCCATTTAAGAAGGATTTTTATAGGATATGCAACCTTTTTATCAAGTGGTGGTCATATAGGCCATAGTGTTTTCTCCATTTAAGTAGGATTTTTATAGGATATGCAACTTTTTATCAAGTGGTGGTCATATAGGCCATAGTGTTTTCTCTATTTAAGTAGGATTTTTATAGGATATGCAACCTTTTTATCAAGTGGTGGTCATATAGGCCATAGTGTTTTCTCCATTTAAGTAGGATTTTTATAGGATATGCAACCTTTTTATCAAGTGGTAGTCATATAGGCCATAGTGTTTTCTCCATTTAAGTAGGATTTTTATGCGATATGCAACATTTTTATCAAGTGGTGGTCATATAGGCCATAGTGTTTTCTCCATTTAAGTAGGATTTTTATAGGATATGCAACCTTTTTATCAAGTGGTAGTCATATAGGCCATAGTGTTTTCTCCATTTAAGTAGGATTTTTATGCGATATGCAACATTTTTATCAAGTGTTGGTCATATAGGCCATAGTGTTTTCTCCATTTAAGTAGGATTTTTATGGGATATGCAACATTTTTATAAAATGGTGGTCATATAGGCCATAGTGTTTTCTCCATTTAAGAAGGATTTTTATGGGATATGCAACCATTTTATCAAGTGGTGGTCACATAGGCCATAGTGTTTTCTCCATTTAAGTTGGTTTTTATGGGATATGCAACATTTTTATAAAATGGTGGTCATATAGGCCATAGTGTTTTCTCCATTTAAGTAAGATTTTAATGGGATATGCAATGTTTTATCAAATGGTGGTCATAATGTTTTCTCCTGTTGAGTAAGACTATATTGGATATGCAATGTTTTAAAAATACTGATGTTTGTAATCTCATTTGTTCTTTTGCATATACTCTTTTACAGTCTTATAAACATGTAATCCATGTATTCTTTTACAATCTCATGAACATGTGCTTCTATGATTACTTTTGCTGGATATTTTTGTCAAATCAAGAATGCTTTAATTAAAACATTGGATGGCAAGTGCTTTCACATTTTAAAAAATATGTAGTTAGGGTTAGTATTTTGTTACTTACTCTTTATTTTTTATGTTAAAGCCATAGTATATATTTTGACAATCTGTTATCTTGCTGTATACATCATGAATAAACTGAATTCATTTCAGCTTATTAAAGAAAGTGACATTAGTATTACATAGTACAACCTGACCTTAGCAATAACCTTGCAAGCCTAACCGTGTTTGGTTTCCCACTTTTGATAGTTTCATCCTCTTCAAAAATTAATTCCCTAAAATAGCCAGAATTTCCTATATTGTGCAGCAGTTCAGTCATCTTCTGTTACGCAGCTGTTTTATCACACGGTACAAGAGGAGTACATCGTTCACACACAAAATAAATGTCATACAGTTTGAAGAGCAGAAGAAAAAAGATTAATGAGAATTTTTTTCAGACAGTACAAATTAATCTTTTGAAAATTTTGCATTCCAGTTTTGGGAAACAATGTATTATTTAACAATTGTCATGTTATAAAATTATAATAGAACTTTATAATACCTCCAGCAAGAAACATAATAATAATAATAATAATAATAATCCTCATGTAATACTATGTACAACATTTACATTCCTTTTCTGCTATTATTATTATTATTATTATTATTATTGATGGGTAAATCATAGGTGACTTATGTTATATTTCTAACTCTGATCACTAATTAATAATAATAGTAATAATAATAATAATAATATTCAAATCTGTGTTAATGAGCCGCATCTGGGAAGTGACAAAAGTAGACTCTAAAGACAGGTGGTTGCTTAATTAGGTTTATTTTCTACAATAATATGTTTTATGAGAACTTTCAAATGTGGCTGTTTAAAACAGTTGCTTAATACATGTTACTTTTCAGGCAGGTTTGACTGATACTAGTATCTTTGTTGTACCTAATCAAGTCCTTTGTGTTACGAAAATGAATATAGTATTGACATAAGTGTAGCGCATACACTCACGCTATGCAAAGCTTCAATACATCATGGGAAATCATTCAGCATTTTTAAAAACTTTCCGGCATTTTCTAAACTGATTTTAGTATTTTTCTTTTGAACGTACAAAACATAAATAAGGAAAAGACATTTGGAGCTATTTAAACATATATCCATAAAAGAAAATTAGCAATTACTACCACTGAGAGTTAACCACAAGCGCTTGATAATGGGTGAATAAATTATTTATGATACATTGTCTCCAACCTACCAATAAAGCAATGTATACCAGGTATGTGTGCATTGGTCCCTCACCATAAATTTTATAAAGTCCCTCAGTATAAAGTGGCCTCATAAAAATACCAGGTCAGTGGCACATCAATATGAACTTTATTAATAAAGTACACAATGACCTGATAAATATGCCAGACACAGTGGTAGCTCATTATAAACTTTATAAAGTCCCTATGTTTAAAGTGACCTCATGGATATACTAGGCACAGTGCTACCTCAATTATAAACTTTATAAAGTCCCTATGTTTAAAGTGACCTCATGGATATACTTGGCACAGTGCTACCTCAATTTAAACTTTATGAAGTCCCTATGTTTAAAGTGACTTCATGGATATACTAGGCACAGTGCTACCTCAATTTAAACTTTATAAAGTCCCTATGTTTAAAGTGACCTCATGGATATACTAGGCACAGTGCTACCTCAATTTAAACTTTATAAAGTCCCTATGTTTAAAGTGACCTCATGGATATACTAGGCACAGTGCTACCTCAATTTAAACTTTATAAAGTCCCTATGTTTAAAGTGACCTCATGGATATACTAGGCATAGTGCTGCCTCAATTTAAACTTTATGAAATCACGCAGTAGAGTATGGAGTATTCTGATGATATAGAGTATATTCAAAGTATGGAGTATACCTATGGTACAAAAGTTATACTGATGGCATGGAGTATATTGATAGTATGGACTGTACTGATGGTACAGATTATACTGATGGCATGGGGTATATTGATAGTATGGACTATACTGATGGCATGGGGTATATAGATATTATGGACTATACTGATTGATTGAACAGATTATAATGATGGCATGGGGTATATTGATAGTATGGACTATACTGATGGCATGGGGTATATTGATAGTATGGACTATACTGATGGTACAGATTATACTGATGGCATGGGGTATATTGATAGTATGGACTATACTGATGGTACAGATTATACTGATGGCATGGGGTATATTGATAGTATGGACTATACTGATGGCATGGGGTATATTGATAGTATGGACTATACTGATGGTACAGATTATACTGATGGCATGGGGTATATTG
The DNA here is from genome assembly GCA_028554795.2 of Sinohyriopsis cumingii. Taxonomy (NCBI): domain Eukaryota; kingdom Metazoa; phylum Mollusca; class Bivalvia; order Unionida; family Unionidae; genus Sinohyriopsis; species Sinohyriopsis cumingii. Next base: position 26,694,117 of record CM068827.1, read on the forward strand.
ATAGTATGGACTATACTGATGGTACAGATTATACTGATGGCATGGGGTATATTGATAGTATGGACTATACTGATGGTTCAGAATATAGTGTGGAGTATAATTTGATAAGTTGTATTTATGGGCTACGATGCACATATCCAGTAGATGAAAGCATTTGGATTACTCGGGGTCTTATTCTTCTTCTTGTCTTACATGAGTTTTATTTTGTCATCATAGAATTTCTCAAAATGAATCTGGGAAAATCTTGGGGAAAACTTTTTAACATGTCATTGGTTATAAATATTTAGTTTTAAAACAAAAATAGCAGCCTACAATGATTTTCTTCTTTATCAAAGACAAAGGTCTAAAAGGATAAAAACAGAACCGTGTCAGTCACCTACTTGAGTGAATCAAATAGCAGTGTTTGGTTGGTTGAATAATATTGATGTCATTGGAAATTATCATTACTGATAGTAAGGAGTATGCTGATGGTGTGAAGATACTGTTAATATGGAGTATATTGATGGTATAGAGTATACTGATAGTATGGAGTTAATGGATAGTACATATTATACTGATAACATGGAGTATACTGATAGTATAGATTATACTAATGGTATGGAGTATACTGATATAGCTTATACTGATATAGAGTATAATTATGGTATGATGAATACTTGTAGTATGGTGTGTACTGATAGTATGGAGTATATTGAATCTTAGGGAGTATACTGATGTTATGAAATATAATGATAGTACATAGAATACTGATAGTAGGGTGTTTATGGATATTATATAGCATGCCCATATTGTTTCTGGAAGAGAACTTGTTTACAGTTTGGTGGTAAATTCCATCAGAAATGTAAGTTTTCCAGAAATTCTATCTTAGGTCAAGTGAAAATTAGTATATAAAGAATGTGGTAAACAATTATTCATTCCCTTTTTAATATCAGTGTTTGGGAATCTATGATCAGACTTAATAGTTTAAAAGAAATATTGTTTTCAAATTATTCATTGGAATTACAAAGTTGTCGTTCACTTTGGGATTATTATGAATATATTCAAAGACTTCTGGATTATATTGTTTTGTATATTTAGTTTGTATTGTTTGTTTGTTTTTAAATTTATTTCATTACATGCTATTGCAATGTAACATTTTATGTTGGACTTGACCTTATCCAGTAGTTGAGTCGTCTGCTTGACCTGGGTTGCAATTACCATTTTCTGAAAATACTCTGTCGGCTAATATAAAAGCTCCATTCTGGAAGTTTCTATGGTCAGAATCAAGACTATCTTTGTCTCAAATCGAAGTAAACCCGTTTCTGTTCATATTGATCTGAATATTTAATCGAAAATGATAAAGAAATATTAGATGTGTGTTATATTTACAAAACAAATGTCACTGGTAATGTACATTATTAACTTGATTTTGGGCAAGGTCAAGTACAATAAACAGATATACAAAACATATATTCATGGAAAAAAGCAAACAAACAATACGGACTAAATATACGTAGCACTATACTAGTAGTCTTGTGATAGAAGATCCGGAATCTGGTAAAGATTCTAATTGCACACGTTTGCGAAATGTTTAGTGAAACCAACAAGCATTCACAACGTCATCTAAAGTGGACAACGTTGTTTTAAATCCTACCCAGGAAGGTTTAGAGTCTATGAAAAATGGCGAGTTGCTTGAGCTTGCCAGACATTGATATTACTGAAACAAACATTTAAAAAGCAAGAGATAACGAATATTTTGGTTCAGTATTTGGTGGGAAAGGAAATTTTGGACGATAGTGCTTTAGGTTTGATTAGTGAGTGAGTCTGTGGTTTTGTTAGGAAATTAAAGGAATTGCAATTACATAATCATATGGAACTGGAAATAACAAAGCAATTATGGAAATGCATATTTAAAAGGAGATATAAATACAAATGCAACTGCGCAAAGAGGTAGATACAGAGAGAGAGAGAGAGAGAGAGAGAGAGAGAGAGAGAGATGCAATATGGATTAAAGGAATTAGAACTTGCAGGCGGAGCACGCTTTCCACTTTCTCACGCAATGTCAGGTTTCGAAGTTATCAGAAATATTAGGTATAACCCCCTTTTCAAGAAAAAGAAGTCGATAATTACTTTCTTCACTTTGAGAAAATTGCTAAAAACTTTAAATGGTCAAAAGAGCATTGGACTGCGTTATTACAAAGTGTAATTTTTGGCAGAGGTCCTGATATCTACATTTCACAGTCAGTGCAACAGAGTGTTGATTATGTGTTAAGTAATATATCTTGAAAGGTCATGAGTTGGTACCTGAGGCATACCGATTAGGAATTTAGGGAAGAGTCTGGACAAACCCATGTCAAATTTACAAGAGAAAAAGAACAATTATTTGATAAGTGTTGCTCAGCCAAGAAGGCATGTCAAAATTACGATAACCTCAGCCAGCTCATATTAGTTGCGGAGTTAAAGAATTGTATCCATAGTGATATCAAGACCTATCACGATGAGCAAATGGTAGGAAATAGAAAATACTGCTCGAACAGCAGTAGTGAAGGGGGGCACTATACGTACAATGGGAATTAGCATTAAAAACACCCTTGGGGCACTATACGTACAATGGAAATTTAACATGGAGAAAAATCGTGGGGCACTTTACGTACAATGGGAATTTAACATGGCAATAAATCGTGGGGCACTTTACGTACAAGGGGAATTTAACATGGGAATAGAGTTTGGGCTTGTTTAGGGACAAGGGGAATTTAACATGGGATTTTTTTTTAAAAAAATTTTTAAAAAAGGGGTAGGCAATTCAAAAGACTATCTCTTTTCGAGAAAATATGGCTGGCCCTGAAAAGGGCCTTTGGGTTTTCTTCTGCTTCTAATTTCTTCTTTTCCTCCACCAACTTCTTATTTTATCTCCAACACTCTTTCTCTTCTTTTTTTTCTCCTTCTCTTCTTTCTTCTCTTCCTCCTCTTCTTCTTTCTTCCTCTTCTCATTTTCCTCTTCTTTTTCAATTTTTTCGTTCCATGTTCTTATTCTTATCTTTTCCTCTTCATCCTCCTTCTCCTCCTTGATCTCTTTCATGACACCACTAATCTTGTCCTTTGCTTTCCTTAAATTGTTAATTTCCATCTTTACACGATGGGGACTATAGGAATAATGGTCTTCAACGAGTCTTATTAGCATCTGTTCCATTATTCCTAAGTTGTCTAAAACGTCTTGCAAGGTTTGTAATTTGTCCATTTGGTTTGACGCCATCTTCTTTTTATTCTTTGCAGAATGGTTTGAACGACGAATACTGTGGGTTCTTATACGAAAAGCGCGTACGTGAAGGAAAACATCCCCCTAAAACATAAAATGGATCTTACCTAGATGATGACCGAACATCGCGCGGACGTGAAGGAAAACATCCCCCTACTTTCTCATTTCATATAATATAACCCTAACTATACTCTCCACATTTGCTAAGAAACCCATAATCTACTATTCACACCAACCTACTTCATCATTTACAAACACAAACTCACAAACACTTATACTTCCACTATTAATAAAGAGTTAGTGTTTATTTTCACACTACTCTACCTACACATTGGCAAATCTATAGTTATTTCTTTTCTAGAGTATTGGGTAGCCCTGAAAAGGGCTGTTTTGTTTGGAACTTCATGGGCACCTGGTTAATGGTGGCACCTTCCAGGCCTGGCGCCACATACACATCTTATCCCCCAGTTACTTTTTACCTTTTGGGGGGAGAGAGCAGAGGCAGGATATGTTGCTTCAGAATCCCAATTTTCACTCTCTGGGATTTTGAAATTTCTTCTCTCCTTTTCCTCCTCCTCTTCTTTATATCTTCTCTCCTCCTCTTCTTTTTTTCTTCTTTCCTCCTCTCTTATCCTTCCCTCCTCGACAATGGCTTCAGCGGCCAGTTCATTTAATATGCGCCTGGCATATTCCAGATGCACATGAAGCTCCAACAGTTTCTCAAGTCTCGTGTTCATTTTTTGGTGTTGATCAATCAACAAGGGTAGCTGGACTGCCGAACCACTTTCAATTTATACTGAAAGCGCGGACGTGAAGGAAAACATCCCCTAATAACATAAAATTCATCTTACCTAGATCATGAACCAAAAAAAAAAAAAAACAACAACGCGCGGACCTAAAAGAAACACTCACTCACTTTTTATGCTACCCATCACTATTGTAAAATTTTTTTATAAATCACTTCAATAGACTATCCACATACTCAAAGCAATCCAATCTAATCCCAAATATACACCTCAAACACTAAGATAAGATATCATTTTAATCTACTATCCACACCAACTTACTTTTAGCTCTTACTAACACTAACACACTAACACAAACACATACCCTCACATTTTTTTAAGAGAGAGTTAGTGTTTATTTTCACACTACTCTACTTACACACATTGGCAAATTAATAGTTATTTCTTTTCTAGAGTATTGGGTAGCCCTGAAAAGGGCTGTTTTTTTGTTTTGCTATGGCATTCTTTTTTAGTTTCTAAGAATGCGATGTCCTCTGAGGATAGACTTTCTGGCGATAGGTCTGCTTCTTCGGAAAGAGAAGAAGAACTCTTTGGTGTCGATACGGCAATCGACAAAGCCTCTGTCAGCTTCAGGTTGCTGCTGCTCTTGTTGTTGTTGCTGTTGTTGCTGCTGTTGTTGCTGTCTCTGAAGTCTGTACTTCTCTGTCCATTCTTCTTTTTCCCTGTTCACTTCTTCTCTGAAGAGCTCTTCTATTAGGTCTTCAGTGATTTTTAACATTCTCACGTTCTCTATTTCTTCTGGCTTCGGTATCAGACTGTGTCTGACCCTATGCAAATTCACGTAGGCTTCGTTGAGCTTAGCTAGTTTGGAGCACATCTTCGTAGGAGGATGAGTCGACAATGGATGGTTAGACTGGGAACAAACCGGTTCTTAAAGTTAAAGCGCGGACGTGAAGGAAAACATCCCCACACGGTTTTCGAGCCGCAACGTTCATGAGAGGGATAGTAAGAAATGAAAGAGCATCAATCCAACATTCTTATAGCTAAACAAAAGACAAAGGCATTTTTTTTCAAAACACAACATTTTTTATTTAAAAATCACTTAACACTAAACAACAACATTTTTAACAATAATCCAACACTATAACATCCAACAATTTTCTTCAAATCACAAACATTTTTTCTTCAAATACTAACTACTTTGAACAAGGCTGACAACGTTGTGAATGAAATTGTGATTTCCACTGTTGGAAATCATTAGGCCATTGATGGACACTACGTTTCCTAGCTTGAGACAAAAGATAAGCATACTGGTCACAAAACCATTGGTCTACTTTCACATCGTTTCTAGCAGAAGAACGAGGATCGAAATGAGTCACTAAATGTTCTAAGGAATAGCCCAGGCTGCGATGATGCAGAAAATACACACAATATTGTCCACACACCAAGGAATCTGTGCCTTGTAATTTCACATTATTGAATCGGGTGGTTTGAGCATTTCTTCTCATAAAGTCAATGATATCGTCTTCCAAAGGGGGCAATCCGTACGAATCGAAATATTCCACACATCCTTCTTGAGGAAAGTAGATGGTTACCCAGTGGGTTCCTGGGAGATGACTGTCGTCCGTGTTGATCACGTAAGCTTGATGGTCTTTAGGTTTGCGATGAGGGAGTTCATCTTTAGCACAGACGACAGGATTCCAAGAAGCCGTATACGAACTGTGGTTCAAAAGGTAATAAAGTTCCCAGGTATCCATTGATTTGTGTGTGCTTTTTTCTTCTTCACAGGTAATAATAAGTTGTCAATTCGATCCTGACTTTTTGCTTGAAAATGTCTGACGAATAAACGGTTATTCGTTCTGTTTCCTCACTCTGATTCAGGAGAGCTTCGATACGATGGATCTCTTGGGTGGTTAATGGTGGACAAGAATGTTCACGCAAGTCTTTATACCACTGGTGCAACACGTCTTTGTTTGAGATGAGACTCCAAGCTTCGTCCAGATACTCGTCCAATTTTTCTTCTTGACTTAACATCAGGCATTTATCGTGTTGAATTTGACTGGGATGATCGTTTTGACATCCATAGCAATCTTTCTTGATCAATTCCGTCATTTTGTCGACCAAGTGTTTGGCAAAACAGGAGACTAAATGGGCTTCTTGTTCTGGCCATCTCGATTTCATTATGATATCTTCTTCGTCTTTGTCTTGAGATTCTTCTCCTTCCACGGTCTCCTCACATTCCATCTCCAAAGTTTCTCCACTAGGTAAAGAGGGATAACAGTCTTCCATGGTTTCTAGTAATCTAGGATGACTTCTCTCAAACTGTTGATTTCTATGGTATTATCGAATTCTGCATACAGGATGACGTTCACCGTGTCTGGTAGAGCAGTCGAAAACTGAAGTTCCACACGAATCTGGCCCGATTTTATAGGGTGGAAATGTCCCTCGTCGCTGCCTTGGTCAGGAGTGAAATCGAAAGCCCACAAAGCATAGCCTCCTGTATAATCGTCGTACTTAATACCGTGACTGGTGTTGGTTCCTAACTGTCCGGTAGCTTCGTACAGGGACAAGTACGATCTCAAGTAATTGTTCTGGGTAAAGTTAGGCTCGAAAGGCCGGGTACACAAGGTCTTGCCATCACGACTGACTTCGATCTTGGACACATTGTAATGATGAAAGTTGAAAGGATTTTCATGGTAGGCTCCGTTGAAGGCTGAATTCTTGACGATACCAACAATCAAACGTTTGGGTAACTGTCCTTGGAACAGATGATCTTGGATCATGGATCGCTGTCCAGTAGGAATGGTGAACGTTTTCACTTCCACACGTCGGATCGGATACTTGGCGGTTGTTCTGCTCAATGTCTGACTGATGTCGTTTCCCACTTTAGGTAACACTTCCACACGACGCACGTAGAGTCTGGCTTCTTGGATGACGGTTTTGTAAGTGGCATCACGATCAGCCATCAAATTGAAAGTGACATTGCTACGATTTAGTCTCAGGCGGACATCCACCCCGTTCAGCAAATACTTTTCTTGCAACCACATGTCCAAATGCAAGCGATCCATCAGTTCTAAACTACGACTTAGTGCAATTTTCGCTCGTCGGTCTACAAATCCCTTTGAATGTGAAGCATCCGCAGCAAGTACAATAGCGTTGAACTTAGTCGCTGGGTCAGGTCTCCATACCACGCAAGCATCCAGATGACTGTCCTTGGCATTTATTCCGTACGTCAAGAGATTTTCCAGGTAGGCACGGTAAGGGTATGTATCCATGCTGCTGCTGACTAGTTTGTTATTCAAGTACAAGTCCACCTCGCTAAACAAGGAATGCATGAAATTGTTGACGGGAGCTACTGCATCATCATTGCCTATGGGTTCGTTGTTCGCTTCAGTTACTTTGACTTTCAAGTATAGGTAACTGCTATTCAGATCGATGTAATCTTCGGGCTGTCCTTTGATTTCAAACTCGATGGGAGCAGAATCGGTCAATGAGGAGACGGGATGAAATTCCACCCACTGGGATTCTTGCATGGTCATCATGGTGGGGGGCATGGCAAACAGATCCAGTTCCGTCTTGGAACAAGCGCAAGACTCTCGGTGCATCATTTTTTGTTGCTGTGTCTCAATAATCGAAAACGTCTAAGTCTCGAACGGTTCTTCTTTTCTTAGCCTTTCTCGCTTGAAGTCTGGTGAAAGGGTGTTTTCTTCGTCGTCTCTTTCTGCCTTGTCCTTGCTGAATGCCTGATTCGGTAGCGTGCAGGGCATTTATAGGTGTCTCTCGTCGGCCTAAAATGTCTTTACCCGTTTGCAGCAAGACATTTTTGCCTGCCCTCATGAAGGCTTCTTTAGGGTTTTGTTTGTCGATGATGACATTTTGGAGAAATTCTTTGCCTTGTGTCAGTGCCGCATCTTTCAAGGCGTGCAATCCGCGTGTCACCATCGGTTTCAACACCGGGGCCACCGAACGAAAGGCCGATTTTAACATGTCTCCTAAACCGTGTCCTCGCTGTCGAGCAACCCCTCGGTACACTGGATACATGACTTACTTACGAGTCGTGAGAGAACCGTTTTCGAAAATGGAGTTTCACCGTGACTTTTCCTTTGGTGAATGGAATATTTTGTCCCAAATCTCCTTTTATAGTAATGTTGACCGTGTCCAAATACGACTTGCTGACCGGTAAATAGTGAGGATGGACAAATTCGCGGTGAACGTGGTAAGTGTTTCCACCTTCCTCGTCAGCGTTTGCGGCAGAATCCACTTTGAAAGGAATGACACGCAGTAACGGTACGGAGGTGTGTCCCACCACGTTGTATTCCACCACATCGGAGTACACGAACATCAAATTCAGTCCTTGGTTCAGTTCTACTGGGGTATGAAAATACTGGCCAAAAGACTCGTTGTTGTAAATGACTGATAATTCCTTTTTTTCTTGTTCTATTTTCTTCCTCATCTTCATGTTACCGCCCAACATGTCAAACAATTCATCACAGAAATAGAAACCCATGATTTTATCCCCCTCAGGAAATTTCATCAGGAAGCGACGAGCTGTTTTGTGGTATTCTAGGGTGACACTTTTGTTCTTGACAATGTCAAAAGCTTTCCCAAACACACCATTAAACCTGGTGGCTATGGTGTTGACCAAATGTTGGCCACTAAAATAATAACCTGGGGGAATGAACAAGTGATAGTCGGTCCACTTTGGATTTTTTGTGTTAGGGATTTTATGCTTATATTTGCTATTGGTATCCATCCATTGTTGCAATGGCTCGTCATAAACTTCCACCGTAAAAGTATTTTGATTGGGAAGGACATTGAGGACTTGGGTCGGGTGAATCATTTCTACTAAAGCCACTTCCCAATGGGCTTCGTGATCTAAGGGGATGGCTTGAGGTAATTTGGCCGTGTAACAGCACAACGTGTTGTTGGGAAACACCTCCATGGAACTGTCACTGGGTAAGGTTAAGTAAAATTGGTTTTGGTGACTCATAATTCCAGAGTTCTGTGGCTGTCTGAGGGAATATTAGTGGATGTCAGAGGTGTGTCTCCGCCCAAAATGGGGTTCTGGTTGTGGTTGTTGTTGGAGTGGTGACTGGCACTGGCACTGGACACAACGTTCCCGTTCGAGGAGAATTTCAGGGAGGGATTGGGAAGCAGGTAACCGATGCAACTGCTCAATAAAATGGTCCACAATTGTTTGTCTCCTTGTTGCAAACTCAAATTGGCGATGGCTGCCCCTATGACACAATACACCACGAAAATTTGGCAGAAAAAGACGATTTGCGTTTTAGGCACACGTTCTCCACACCACACCCACAAGGGTTGTTTTTGTAAATCTTGCACAGAAGAACTAGGGGAAGAAGGACTGGTCGACGTAGCTGCGTCTGATGTGTGAAAGGGCATGATGGTCACTTCTTCTTTTTATAGTCGATGACTTGCGAAGCGTCGATCCAAGAATCGAAACTGGGTGGATATCCTTTCCAACGTACTTTGACTTCTTTGACACGTCGTTTGCCCACTTTACGGGTTCTGCGTTCGAGAATGCTTTCGATGTCGTACACGTCGTCTTCTTTTTTGGTGACACGTTGTAACTCGGGCAAATAAAACGTTCCTTTGAGTACTTCTCCGTTCATGTCTTCCAATTTATAGACGGCAGGATGACGGCCATGCACTCGTCCAGTGACGCGAAACAATTCGGTCGTCCAGTTAGGTAAGTAACCTTTGTCGAAAGTGCGTTTGGTTTTGCCAATGCGCACCCAATCTCCTACGGTCAACTCTCCACTTTTCTTGGGGACAGCCCTCGTCGGGGACGTACCAAACAGGCGCTCAAACACCAGCACTTCGTTGTCGGGTGTCACGTCTTGCGGGGCACGTCCGATGCTTCGATGGTAAGATTGGTTGTACGCTTGCACCAGGTGCGGTAAGATGTCGATGTACTTCAGAGTGTGGTGATGCGTAAAATATTTCCACATGCGTTCTTTCAAAGTGCGTTGAAAACGTTCCACGATGCTGGCTTTGGTTTCGGGATTCTCGGTGGTAAAAAAATGAATGTCACGTTTCTTTAATTCTTTTTGGAAAGCTTGGTTCAGAAATTCGGTGCCTTTGTCCGTTTGCCATCGAAGAGGGCGACGACCGCTTTGTTTCAACACCCGTTGCAGGGCTCGCACTAACTCGCTGCTGGATTTGGAAGTCAAGGGCACGACCCAGGCAAATTTGGAAAAGACGTCGATGACACAAAACAAATATTTGTAGCCGCGATTGTAGCTGGCCAAATGAGAGACATCGGCTAAATCGGCTTGCCATTGATGATCGATGCCTTCCACTCGGGTGCGACTTCTGGCAAACTTGCGTCGAATGGGTTTGTGTAAAGTGTAGGTAGCTTGTTCTTGTAACCATCGTTGTACTTGAGGTAAACGGAGACTTTTCAGTCGCGTTTTGGCAGCACGATACAATTTTTGAACTCCTGCGTAACCTGCAGGATGGGAGGGATCGTAGTAAATGCTGGCTAAGACTTTTTCCATTTTTTATTTTTTGTGTTGGTGTGTTAATAAGTCACCCACTCTTCGGTGATGCTACTTTGGGTGGGTCGAAAGGGTGGTTTGGAAACGGATTTACGTGTCCGATGGGCTACGGGAGTAGAAGTCAAAGGTAGTGGTGGTGGTGGAGGTGGCAATGGAATGGCTTTGGTTTTTTTTTCTTTTTTCGCTTCTGGTTTCTCTTCTTTCTTTTTCACTTCTGTCGAAGGAGGAGTGGACATCATCTTTTTAACCCAAGCTTTCATTTCTTCTCGTTGGGGTGTGGGGGACGGGGTCAATAAGGATGCTGCAATCTTACTCGAAATGGGAGCTGCTGACGGTGTTTGAAACACTTCGCGCGTCTCTTCTTCCTCAGGTCTTCGTGGGGTAGCATCTCTTGTGACGGTTGGGGATGACAGTGGTGGTGGTAATGATGATGATGGTGCTGGACTTTTCATCAAGGTCTTAAAATCTTTCAGAGTGGGTAAAGCTGTTTCGTCTAAAGCTTTCTGGTGAAAGAGTTGCAGTCGTTGCAAGAGTTGACCGTACTTTTGCGATTTTTCTGTTTCGGACAAATCTTGGCGATCCATCAAGGATTGCAATTCGTGTTGTAACTGGGACATCTCGCTCAAATTGGGATTGGGAGGTAAATGCGGGGTGCGTTGTTCTTGCCACCGATGGTATTCCATCCATCGTTTGTAAGGCACTAAAGCTAGTTTTCGTCCTTCCATGGGGTTGTCAGGGGTAAATTCTGAGATCTTGGGACTTCCGAAGGCCTTTTTATCTTGCTCCCACCAGTCCTCCCAACATGGTTCCCAAGACTCCTTTCAGTATGGGGCCTAACAAGAGAGGTAAAATGCCTCCACGTTGGACCAACATCTTCTTTTTTTGACGAATGGGAATTTTCTTTTGAACCATTTTCCGAAGAACGTGACGATGTTTGCCTAAGCATTGTTTCTGGTGTTTGGACAAAGGGATCGTGCCTTTCAAGACGTTCAAACAACATTCGCACACGGTATCGATGACCTCTTTGGAGGCCGTTTGAATGAGTTTTTTTCGTAGGGGTGGAGAAGCTTTGGACAGGACAGATAACATGTCCCCATGTTTGGCTAAACGTGGTGGCAGTCCTTTCCTTTTTTTTCCTTGGGGTTTTCTGGAGGGTGACATCTTTGAGTCTTTAGGAGCACCTAAAAACACTGATACTCTACTCGGTCACAGGCCTTTTTTATACTGGAACGCGTCGCCACTGATTGTCTTTACGGCGTATCAGTTTGAGGACAGGCATGACACGTCGTGCAGGGGTACGTAACGGACTAAATCGAGCCAGTTCTTGCTTGGACAAATCCAGTAAACTTTGTAACATGCCCGATCTTTCATGGACTTTGATTTTGGGAGAAGGTACTTTGTGAGCAGCAGCCACTGCCGCTAAATTGGAAGGTCCTGCCACTGGGGAAGTTCTTTTGGGGGTCATCAACGGAGAAGTTCTTGGTGTAATCAACGTCTCCAAGTACTCTTCAGTTCCTGGTGACATCAACGGAGAAGTGGACAAACGTGAGGCTACCGGAGACGTTGTGGCAGGTCGTGGCTTGCGAGTGTAAGGTTGCGTCCTGGCCGAAGTGCCTCTCTTGCGACTAGTTTTCTTCTGTGGACTTTTCTTTTTCTGAGGACTTTTTCTCTGTTTCTTTTTCTGGGGGCTTCTTTTCTTTTTCCGGGGTGATGGTGGTGGTGTCTGGTCAGAGGAGGGTCCTGCCACTGGAGAAGTTATTCTTCTTGGGGACTTGGTCTTTTTCTTTTTCTTCTTGGGGCTTCGTTGAACTTTTGTCTTGGGGATAACTTTGGGGGCATTAGGATCCCATCTTAAGAGTGAGCGAATGATGACCCCTCCTAGAGTACCACTCCCTCCAGGTTTCAAAATGATTTGTTTTTTGGTTTGAGTGTCGATGCGGGGATCGGCCAGTTGGACCAAAGCGACTTTGTTTCGATCGAAAAAGCGTTGGGTTTGATGAGGAATCTGAATGATTCCTTGGAGTAATTGACGTGCCGTCACCGTGAACCATCGTAAGACTTCTTTGAGACTAGCTTCTAAGACACGAGCTCGTGTTTGTGGATCTTTTTCTCGACTGATGCCATACAAGGCACGAATCAATTTGACGGGAAGATGCGACTGAAGGGACGTCATGTTCACACTGTGTGAGACAGACGAAAAAGGGTCTGAGGTTTTTATAGATTTTTTTCATGGGGAGTGAAATGAAGTCGAGGACGGAGACGTGTACAGGACAGGCCCTCCGTCTTGGCACCAGTGGTGAAACAAGTGGGTACGAAATCGCAAATCCTCGGGGGTCGTAGGTTTCAAATCGACGAGTAAATAGGCGTGTGGAGTTTGAGTGGCATCGTCGTACGCCTGAGTCAGCCAAGGCGTTCCTAACTGTTTGGCTAAGACTTGCACTTGCGATTTATCTCGAGGACTTTTAAACAAGACCACGTAATGCGCATTGAGACTGATGGTGCGATGGGCTTTACTTTGTTGAAACAAATTTTGGGTGATGTAAACGACACTGGCATTATGGTGATGCCCTTTGCGCGTGAACCACAATTTAATTTCTTCTTCGTCTTCTCCTAACATGTCGTCGAAAATGACCAAATGGGTTAGACGGGAGTCAGAGACGATGCCGTCGTCTTCTTTAGGAATGCCTTCCACAAACACGATGGAATCGCCTTGACTTTCTCGCAAAAGGCTGTACGCCGATTGCCACTCTTTGTAACACCACACGATCCGTTGAGGGGGCCGATCGATCAAATGATGTTTATCTTCGATCAAACGTTTGACGAATTAGGTTTTGCCAGAACCGCTAGGTCCAGCAATGAGCATGTTAAAGGGATGGCGAAGATACAAAGCCTCCCAACTGGCACGATCTAAGTGTTCGTCGATGACTTTGACAGTAGAGGAAGAGGGAGCAGAGACAGCAGAGGTAGCCATGGTGTGAGAAATGTCACTTGTGACACGAAAAACAAACAAGACAAGAGTTTATATACTTTTTTCAGAACACGTTTATTGAATGTTTCAAATATGAACACGAAAGACAAAAATACATACAACCCAAATAGTGATGTACAGGAATATAAAACACAGCAAAGCGATCAAAGTGGAATATAAACAAGTGTCTGTACAACATGTTTTGGGTAACGAAGATGTCCTAGGGACAGTGTGTAATGTTCTTACAGTCTCTACATGAGGTATTGTCACACAAGTGTCCTCCCGGAATGACCTTTCAGGCCTGTCCATGACAGTTCTGTCCTGAAGCGAGTGGTTGTTCTCGGTGACGGGTTCTTCTGGCACCGTCACTAACACAGGTTGAAAAGTAACTTTTTTCCTTGAACAACTCTTGTGCATACTGGGCCACTTCTTGGGTCCAAACCTCAAAACCCCCCTTTTTCCAGTCACGAACATCTGTCCAATGAGGGTGTAAGTCACAAGCTACACACACATCGTCATACACGTCTTGGGTAGCTAAAAGTTGACGAATCTTTTTTTCCTGTTGAGGTCGAGAAGTATCCAGATGAAACCGCAAGGCTTTGAGCAAAAGGAGTTTTTCGTGACCATTTAAGGCCATGGAGGTGGTAAGTACTGATCGTAAAGAGTCCACAAAGAATCGGCTGGTAAACGAAATCCCAGAAAACAAGTCACTAAGACACACACCACTTGTCGTCCAAAATTGAATGGATACAGTTCTTGTAATAATTGGATGGTAATGATCCACGGTTTGAATATGGTCATTGAGTTCCTTCCACGGAATCTGTTGGATGACATGTGACATAAACCGTGGCATGGCAGCCTGTTTTTATATTCTCTTTTTTTCGGATGCAATAGACGTACTTTCTAGCCAGAGATCTTCGTTCTCCAGTAGGGAATCTAAATCTTGCATACTGTAACCGAAACGTCAGAGTTCGTTTAGGTGTTTCCTCTTCCTCTAAGTAGATTCCACGTAAAATATGTTGGTAATCCTTTAACTTGTCTTCCTCAATGCATTGCACTAGGTGAATCTCGAAGTAACCATAATCATGAACATGTCGATCATTAGCGACCTCAAAGTGTTGAACAAGGTCTGACCATTGAAAGAATTTCTGACGAATCAGTTCTCTTATACCATTCAGGTACCAGTGGTTAAAGATCTGGTGACGTATCGGATGCAATTGTTCTTTACGTTTCACTTGTATTTTCACCAGCTCTCGGTAAATGCGTTCTCTCAACTCCACAGGCAAAGCACGAATGTTCTCTTGTAAAGTATCCATGAATAGGTCATACTAAATCCTCTTTGGTCTGACACAAGAAATGTACTCTTTGCACAAACATGGTTTCACTTCAGTGTCGAATTTAAATCGTTGAGTCACTAATCTACACATTACAATTCGTTCAGAAGTTTCCTCTTTCACCAAGTTGACATTGTGTTCAAGATGTTGGTAATTCGTTAACTCTTCCTCTGGAATTCGATGCAGTACGTTTACAATGTAGTAGATAAAATCGTCAATACCAAACCATTCCTTTTTATAACCAGGAGGTCGTTGATCAATGTCTGTCCAATGGAACACTTTCAATTGAATCAGTCCTTGTATAGCCTTCAGGTACCAGTGGTTCAAACACCGGTGACGTAACGGATGCAATTGTTCTTTACGTTTCACTTGTATTTTGACCAGTTCTCGATAAATGCGTTCTCTCAACTCCACAGGCAAAGCACGAATGTTCTCTTGTAAAGTATCCATGAACAGATTATTATGGTAAGAAGTTACTTCAATGTCTCGGTCCCACTAAGGGTAAGTAATGACAATTCGGTGACCATCGAGCATGTTCAACGTAGGCTGAATCTTGCGGTTCCCAGTGGTGAAGTGACACACCGCAACTGAAGCACTTGACTTTATCTCCTTCGCCCAAGTAGAAAAATCCGGCTCTGGCTAATTCTTCGGGGGTCGGTCCTCCCAGATACTTTGGCCATTTTCCTTTGAACGATTGAAGACGATTTTCAAAGTCGCAGTATTCCGACAAACGCACAGGGAACGAATATTCGTCTTTCACAGGTTCGTTTCGATGAGGGTTGAGTGACATGGGTAGGAGTTTGCTCAGGGCTGAATGACATCCGTAGGGGGGTAGACGTGAAGGTGAACATTCCCGTTTAAAACGAAACCCAGTAAAATGTCCAAGAGGACGAGCGGCATCACTTTCGCATCCACAGGTTTGACACGCACAGCATCACTTTCCATGATAGGGGTAGGGGCACTAAAGTTCCCATGATGCTTTACGGCATCGCTCAGGTCACAAGGTACAGCATCGTACCCATCGCAAGGCTCACAATCGCATTCCACTTCCGAAGCCTCACACTTGAATTGTGCCCTTCTAAACAACTTGTTCTGTGTTTCTCTGAAAGTATTCATCTTGTTCGCTCGGTCTTGGTAGTCACAATGAACTATCGATTTTGCCTAGGGTTCCTTTTTATATACAGACCAATACCGACGTGACCGTACGGTAAGGTGAAATGATTGGGAAGTCGAACTCGCTTCTGGTATACAATTTGATAGATTTTTTCCAAGGGTCGACTGACGATGTGGTGAGTGGGTAAACGTACAATCTTGTTCGGTTGATAGGTGGTCACTTTAAAGTTTCCATCCTCTCCCGATTGCAAGGCTTCTTTCAATACCCCAAAGTTGACCACTCGACTGGTACGATAATTCAGAGTCAGTCCTTTCACTTTGCACGTCGTGTGCACTTCTCCTTGTTTGTCCCGGTATTCGTAGCCGTAATTTTTGGGACCGCCACTGACGAAACTTAAAATCTTGTCGTCGGGATGCTCGTCTGTCCAGGCTCCTAAACGGTCTCCTTCGATGTCAGGGTGATGTTGAATCGGGTGATGGATGTAAATGCAGCTGTCCGTGTCAAAGTACAGGACGCGTTCCCCTAACAGTTCTAAAGCCTCGTACAATTTTAAGCGAGCATGGGCTGTCACGTAAGCCGCAATGATGACATTTCCAAAAGGGTCGTCTTGTACAAAGTCCAGATCTTCTTCGTAATTGACCAGGATCAAATTCTCTCGAACGACGTCCACGTGTTTCATGTATTTGGTTTTGTCGTGAATCATCTGGAAGTAGCGGGAAGGTTCTGTCAAATATTCCGTCTTGGGTAAACACGGGCGTTGTGCCATTTTACCCCACAAGCAATTTAATATCACTTTGGCAAACGATCGCCTGCCTTCGTTTTTCTCGATGTGGTCTAAAGTGATGCCTTCTTGTTCGTAGTATTTCTCTTTGAATTGTATTTGGTCTTCGGGAGTGTGACACCAGGACGGATAGCCGCTGGCTTCTTGTTTCAGTTTCAAAAAGGCATCCACGTAGTCGGCGAAAATGCCTTTCTGACTGGGGTCACCCTTGCAGTATTGTTGTGTCTTGGGAAAGTGGCAAATTTCGTACACTTCTAACAGTTGGTATCCCATGTCCAAAGCTTTGAACAATTCCACGCTGACCCAGGTTCCCGTCAAGGCCCGTTCTTCCTGGGTGTGCTGACAAGCTTGGTCTTGGTTGCACGTTTCGGCACAAGTACGGCACAAGGGAAACATCAGTTTGCCTTGACAATGGTGAGGTAAGACGGGATGGTAGAGGTTCGTGGGAGGCAAAACTTTACACTTGATCAAGCCTTCGTATTGTCGAATATTTTTCAGGTCAATGTGTTCCGTCAGCAATTGTGGGTGCCCTACGGGAAAACGACAATATTTGCACACGTAGGGATACAGCGAACACACGTCCAAGTATTTGATTTCTTCTCCTTTCTCTTCGTCGGCTTGGTACAGCAAACAGGTGGCATTGGTCCTTCCTCCGTACAAACTATCCCTCGGGTTCAGCGGGTCCACGAACTGGTAACTTTCCACGAGGCGTTTAAACTCGGGATCGGTTTTCATACGGTGATCGTACTCGTGTTCCCACATTTCCACCACTTGGTATCCTTGCTGTTCCAACTTTAGGCGCCGCTGACAAGTGTCCTGGTACAAGTCTTCCATGGTTCGTTGCAAAAACTGATTTTTAGTGCCACGGTCAGGGTAACAGACGGGACATCCGTGAAATAAGCAACCGTTAAACTCGTACACGATCTTGGGGTTTTCTAAGTCCCAGCCATCGACCGAATACGTTCCGATGGTCTTTTCGCCCCCTCCGTTGCGGGCATGCTGAATCCACTTGTCTTCCTTGTCGCACAAGTAATGTAACCAACGTAGGGCTTTGACCGAGTATTGACGTTTGACAAAGTGGGTCGTTTGAGGACTGATGACAGCCACGGTCTTTTCAGGCATGAATCGTTGTCGATACACTAAGGAACACGCTTTGGCAATGGTGCAAGCTTCTTTCAAAGGATCGACCCCTCCGTGTTCCATGAACAGTTCTCGAAATTTTCCACAGCAACGCCGTAAAATGTCCACGTCGGAACGACAATACTTTAGCATTTCTTCCTGAAAGTCGAAAGGGTCCGAGGCGTGAGCCTGGTACCAAGCGTAGAAAGCTTTTCGTTGTTCGGTACGCATGTTGTCGGGTTCGTAATAGTGAGCCTCAGGTAAATGGGGTAGAACGGCGTGTTGATTGGCTTTCGTATTGAAAAAGTGTGGAAAGTACCCTTTAGCCATTTCTGTCATTCCAAACGTTTTAGGCATTCGACTCAAAGGCATGGCCAAATAGCTCATCGAATCTTTAAACTGCACTTGTCCCACTTGCATGAAAATGATTTTGGCTCCGTTCAAAGTCACTTTAGGACGTTCGGTGCCTTGTTCCGTATAGTACCTCAAAAGAAACTGTCCATCGTATCCGGAGAAATTGTGAGCCATCACCGTGGCATGACGATGACAATCTCCGTAACGTTCGATGTCCTCTTGGCTCCACGTCTTGTCGACGGGGTCTAAGACCCATTGGGCAAAATCGGCTAACGTGTTTGGTCCCCGAAAGATTTTTTCACGCCCTCCGGGTATCTTGCTGCAGTGAGGGCAATGACTGAAGATAGGTTCTTGAATGCACTTCTCGCACGCTCGATGAGCCACGCAGAAATTAGGAATGTGAATGCCGGTCTCTTTCATGCATTCGAAATCGAAAAAGATGAAATTGCCTTTCTTCTTGTGACCGTCCTCTTTCTCTGGTGGGGGTTGGTATTTTTGCACGTAACATTGGTGTTCCAAGTCCACGATGTGGTGACAAATGTGACATTTTTTCTTTCCTGAACATACGTGTGCCTTGGTATTATTGGTACGTATGACTTGTTCACACGTAGAGCACAATCTTAGCAGTTGACAAGCGCATTTCTTCTGTGAACCTTGCGTTTTCAGATGTTGTTGGTAACAGGTAGGGCTGACAAACGTGCGCAGACAAGTTGAACAAGGCACTGGTTCTTCGCTCAGACAGGGTGAAGAGGCCAAACATCCTGTGCATTTCGATCCACAATGCTTGTGTTGCTCTCGATTGTTATAACCATGGTCACATTTCTCACAGTAATAACTGTATTTCAGGAATCCGGTGATACTTGTAATGGTATCGAAATGTTCATCGTGATGATAAAGGTGAATGTATTTTCCGTCCTTAAAGTCTTGACCTCGAAACAACAGAGGTCCGCGCACTTCTTGAGGGTGCACTTTCAAGGTGTATCGTGGAGCTAGGGCATCTTGCAATTTTTGCATCTCAGGAATACCACAGGGTGTGTCTTTGGACAGGCGGGCTTGTCGTAACAGGAGTTCTGCTTCGCTTCGTTGTTTGGCTCGATAGGAACGTTGAATAGTGTTCCAGGTTCTTTTCCATTCTACCGTGTCGTTCTTGTTGGCATAGGTTCGTCCCACCACGATGGCACGGGCTAAACACATCTGGTCATGAGGATTGTGAATTTGGACAAGGCTACGCTTAATGCTGCGAAGCTCGTTCACCAATAACATCTTTTTGCGTCCAGTCCCTTGAGGAGGAGAGACGTGGGTCATGTCCAATGTGGCTTTTCCATCGGTGATGTCAAACTGGTCATTAGATTGTTGCACGTGTTGAATCTTGTCCATGACTTTGGAAGCGGTCAATTCTGCAGGGGTGCTAAACTCGATCCAAACAGGGGATTTCAAACCGTCGTGTTGTATGGAAAGTCTCAAGCGAAAGTCTTCTTTGGGTTGACATTGTTGCTTGAGTGCAGTGAGCAAAGAATCCCACACCTCAGTGATGAACACTTCTGCTTTCTCTAACGGCACTTCAGCCTTGAAATCTTTAAACTTCACCGTGTATTTGTAAGCCGTGGTTCTAAATTTTCTAGAGGAGCGCTTTTCCGTCTCTCGAATGGAATAGTATTTTTCAGGGTTGACTAAGGGTGGTGAACTTGTTTTAGAGGGTTCTGATTCTGGTTCACTCATGTCCTCTTCAAAATCACTGGCATGAATTTGTGCCAAGATTTCAGCTCTGGTACGAGGCGATAGATCACGTTTCTGCCTCTTACTTTCTTCTTCTTCTTCCTTCTCAAATGAATTAGATCGTTTCATCTTGAAAGCAAAAAGTCAAATGACTCAAGTTCAAACACCATAAACTACTTTATAGTCATAGCAGACCAGCGTATATAAAAGGGTGTGTGTCTTGTCCTTTCACTATTCATTTCACTCTCAAGCCGAGCACAACGATGGAAGAGACTGACCAGATGGAACGTTTCGTTAGAGCTTTGCGAGGGGTCATTAGAAAATTCTCTTCAGACCAGCCGACAGACTACTCTCCTTCCTTTCGAGATAAAAGTCAAGATACCTGCTATATCTGTCAGAAGAAAGGGCATTGGTCTTCAGAGTGTCCAGACCGTCAAAAAAGAACAAAAACAGGGACTAAAAAAGACAAAAGTCAAGATACCTGTTATTATTGTAAAGAAAAAGGACATTGGTCTCCAGATTGCCCAAAAAAGAAACAAGAGGAGTCAGAAGAAAAGAAGGATTCTTCAGAAGAAGAGAGGGATTCTTCAGAGGAAGAGAGGGATTCTTCTGAGGAAGAAAGAAGACAGGTGAAGAAAAAGAAACAGGAGAAAAAAAGAAGAAGGGAAGAAAGCGAGGAGGAAGAAGAGGAAAAGAGTGTGACGGTGAAGAAATTCAAAAAACAGAGAGACTAAACAAGGAGAAAAGAAGAAATCAATGAACTTTTTATTATAGTGTTGTGATGTGAATTGTGAATTGGATTGTAAAAAATGGAGAAAATAATAAATGAATGATATAAGGTAAGAGTCTTTGAGTTTTGATTTTAAAATAAGAAGCTACACTCACGCACTCATACACAGACACGTACTATAAGGGTAAAAATGGGTAGGGGTTTATTTTTGAGTTATTGGCAAATTGAAATTGTATTTCTTTTCGAGAAATGTGGGTGGCCCTGAAAAGGGCCTTTTTTCTTTATGGTGCAGGGGTGAGTTTAAGCAATCAATTTTAACTGCCTTATGCCTTTGCCACGGCCAAGGCCTACTTCTGAACTGCGTAATGCTGATGATGATTGGGTTGAAATCACTAAGGGTGGTACGGTAGGCTTAGTCACAGGGTTGACGTGTTTAGCTCGGGAAGGTCGTATTCTCTTCGGTCGTGATAATGAAGTCTGATACATTTGTTTCAGACTTCTTAACTCCGCTAAAATGTCCAACAGTACCGTGACCGTTTGATTTTCACCCTCTTGTTTCTTTGCTGCTACTACTTCTTCTTGCTGTTGCTGCTGTTGTTTTTTTCTTACCTCTTCTTCTTGTTGCTGTTGCTGTAGGAGAAAAGCCTGTTCCGCTTCCTTTTGTCGTTGTATAAATTTCTCCAATTCTTCTTTTTGTCTCTGTCTAAAATTTTCCACTTGCGGTAATGAAGAAGGTAACGCAGGTTCCGGAACAAATTCTTGCGAGGAGAGAAAATCCACAAAATCCCAATTCACTTCTTCTGAAAGTAAGTCCGAGTTCCCTTGGGCAGTCTCTCCTGCTGGTGCACCCCAATGGATCGTTTTCTGAGTTTCCGTCATGTTGAATCACTGTCGCATAGATTGACTGCACACAAGCGCTAGCGAATCTATATAGACTACGTGACGTCACATACTGCACTCTTACGATTGGATGCGGGCTGACTGAATTCTGTAACGCGTGTTTGGATTGGTGAATGAACTCAATCCGTTTCAATCCTTCCTGTCCCTATAAATAAGCGCCGTTCACTGCATTGATTCACCTATTCTCGGAGCCTCAACATGTGGACAGACGTTGAATCTTCAACCCTTGTGTCAACAATGATGTTCAGGACGGACATGCTCATGTATGTCCGAGCCAAGTGGACCGTTGTCCACAGGACCAACAGCAGCCTGTGGATAAGAAGAGTCTATATAGAGAGACAAGGTTGCCTCAAGAGGACTCTGATGTATGGCCCTGCTGTAAGACGAAGTTTGAGGAAAAGAAGATGTCGCAAATGCCCTCTATGTTAAGGGCATATTAACATAAACCAAAGGCCCTTTTCAGGGCCAGCCATATTTTCTCGAAAAGAGATAGTCTTTTGAATTGCCTACCCCTTTTTTAAAAATTTTTTTAAAAAAAAATCCCATGTTAAATTCCCCTTGTCCCTAAACAAGCCCAAACTCTATTCCCATGTTAAATTCCCCTTGTACGTAAAGTGCCCCACGATTTATTGCCATGTTAAATTCCCATTGTACGTAAAGTGCCCCACGATTTTTCTCCATGTTAAATTTCCATTGTACGTATAGTGCCCCAAGGGTGTTTTTAATGCTAATTCCCATTGTACGTATAGTGCCCCCCTTCACTACTAACAGCTGATGATTATTCCTTGATTCACAAAGTTTCACTTGTAAATAAGTCTTCTTTAAAGCTGTTCTTTTAGTACAAAAAAATCATCTCACTATCATATGAGTACTTCCAGATCTCAATCCGGCACAACTTTTAGAAATCAAACATTTGATAAGACTGATCAGAAATCCTTATCTCTTCTTACGTGCACTAACTGTAAACAAAAAGGGTATGCCATTTCTGATTGTTACAGGTTGAAATATAAACGACAGAGTAAAGGCAGAGCTATTCCAGATGCTCTTACTGTATGGCTAAATTGTGTGATCCTTGTATAATTCAAAAGAAAGTATTTTAAGAACATACAATCGTAACACAGAGATAATATTTAATCAGTGCCAGTCTAAGTGTTTTATGCCTGTGTATGCCTATGTCTTCCCTAAAACTTAAATCTCATAACCTTTTTGTTTGATAGTATTCAATCTCCAACCGAAACGTTTACTTTTGCTGTCAGTCTTTGGCACAACAAAAAAATTGTATCCAAGGCAACATCAAAAAATTTAAACGTGCAAATCAAGAAATGAAATTTTAAAAAATCTAATTTTGAAAACGAAAAATTGTAAAACACTAACACAAAGCTATGTGGACATAAGGTAATAAATGGCACGGCTTCTGCAATTAGTGTTGCATCAAAATACGTTTTTGTAAAAGGACAGTTTAGAAAAGCCCATTAAAAATCCGTATCCTGTGGCCCGCAAAATGATTAGCGTCACAAGGTGTCCTGAAAGATAACACGGGTGGTCTGGCCCTTGGGCCATCGAAAATGCCCTCATTGAGACCCCTAATTTACAGACTTTGAAAAGCAAGCAACGATTGTATTCTAAACGGTATTGGCGCCTTAACCATTAGTATCTAACTGTTATAAATGATTGGTATCTAAATGTTATAAATCATTCGTTTCTAAATGTTACAAATCAATAGTGTCTGTTATAAATCATTAGTATCTAGATGTTATAAATCATTAGTATGTATATGTTACAAATCAATGGTATCTAAATGTTATAAATCGTTAGTATCTAGATGTTATAAATCATTAGTTTCTAAATGTTATAAATCATTAGTATCTGTTATAAATCATTAGTATATATGTGTTACAAATCAATAGTATCTAAATGTTACAAATAAATAGTATCCAAATGTTATAAATCATTAGTATCTAAATGTTACAAATCAATAGTGTCTGTTATAAATCATTAGTATCTAGATGTTATAATTCATTAGTATCTAAATGTTATAAATCATTAGTATCTAAATGTTATAAATCATTAGTATATAAATCATTAGTATCTAAATGGTATAAATCATTAGTATATAAATGTTATAAATCATTAGTATCTAGATGTTATTAATCATTAATATCTAGATGTTATAAATTATTAGTATGTAAATTTTATAAATCAGAGGTAGATAAATGCTATAAATCATTAGTATATAAATTGTATAAATAAGTAGTATCTAAATGGTATAAATCGTTAGTATCTAACTGTTATAAATATCGTGTGTGTGTGTGTGTGTGTGCATGTGATTTGGATTTTAACGTAGCTTTAACAATTTTCAGTCATATCGCTACGATGTCTGCAACGTGGCAGTTTATAGTGATGTCGAGCACTGGGGCATCATGCCGCAGACATGTAGCATGATGTCCCACCCAGTCACATTATCCTGACACCAGGCCGACCAATCCTAACACAAACCTCTTAATGCTGAGCGTCAAGCGAGGCAGCTGTTTGTACCATTTTTGTAAGTCTTTGGTATGACACGGCCGGGGATCGAACCCACGCCCTCCCGCATCCGAGGCGGACGCTCTAACCACTTGGCCACTATAAAGCGGTTATATAAACGCAGACTGTGCTGAATAAACGCAGACTGCAGTCGCAAGACCTACATTTCTAGACACAAAATTATTATTGTCACAAACTTTAAAAAATAAATTTCCAGCTGTCACAAGTATATTTACCTTCGGGATAAAACAATGTCGATCAGTGCATTTATCACTCTATAGTCCGACTATACCTCCCCGTTTGTTTGTACCCCCCCCACCACCATTTCAATAACGGTAACCCTTAATGTGATAAAAAGTGATCAGAACTTAGTCCATTCATTTATTGATATGTAATTTCTAAGCTAAATATGACCAGAGTGGCCGTAACACTGGCATTGTGTGCGTCTTTCATGTTTAACGGACTTTCAACAGGAACACTACGCCACTATGTTGCGTACACTATAGGCAAGTTGATTTTCTCAGAAAACATTGTGATGTAGTTCGTCCTATTCAGCACCTGCCGAATAATTCCGGAAATTATCATAATTTTGAGAGCTTATAGTTAATCATTTCCACACATTTACATAGAAATTTCACCGCTTGTTAAATCCACGTGAAAGACAAATGTGTAGTTGTCATTCTTTTCCTTTGCTTGATTCGACAATGTAAATATCAGAAGCAGACGACATAGTATTTTCCTTCTACGTACATACTTGTGTAGTCGTGCATACTGAAAAAGGACTTGTCCAGGAAAGGGATCTCGACCATGGCCGTCTTTAATATTTAAAACTTCTGTTAAGCATGAAACTCACAGTCAGGTTGGAAATTATTAATCAATGAGTGAACTAAATAAGTTCTGCCCATTTTTGATCTAATTTATACTTTTCGTTATTGAAATCGGCAGGTGGCTACAAACAAACGGGGAGGTATAGTCAGACTATATAGTATTCTCTCACATTCCAGTTTGGTTGTAGCACCTACCGATTTTAAAAACAGAAAGCATAAAGGATACAAAAACAATCCCCAAAACTTAGCAAACTCATTCATTGATTGATAAATTCTAATTTGATTATCGCCACGGGTTCTCAAACACTGTCAGCTTCTTGGCGTTTCGAATCAATTGGGAGTTTCTTTAACAACACGGTCGCCATAATTGCTTGGACCAGTCTATGTTTTCAAACAATAGATGTGACGATGTTCACCGACTTCGAAAATATCAATAATTCCAAAAAAAAATTGGATTTACATCTCTTTAAAAATGTGTATATAAGAGTTCATCCTATTTCGTTGTTCAATTTGTTTTAGAAATATTAAAACTAGAAATTGCAAGTATAGGATGCAGACGACACAGTTTTTATTAAAATGGACTATTCTTGAAAGCAGAAATGGACTGCTAGCTGTGTGTTTGCTTGCTTCCGTTTGTGTTGAAACGCCAATAATATGACACTGTTTGTGACCCACCTTTGCGCCCAGCAGGTTACAAATTATAAATCGATGAATGAAATGACTGAATTTTGTGCCCTTTTTATATCCTTGATGTTTATAGCTTTTAAAATCAGTAGGGGGTTACAAACTAAACGGGAGTGTGTGCTAATATTATTAGTAATACCTTTTTTTTTGTCTTGCTTAAATTAGTATCGATTGTAATGAATTGTTTGACCTCACTGTAAACTAGGAGAATTGTAACATATTTAGAATCAAGCACAAGTTTCTGCCAGCTACTGTAACATAGTTTAGAGCGCAGACCAGCTGTTCATTTTTTTATTTTAACTTAATTTTAACAAATTTCGTCATATCACTATGATGTCTGCAGTGTGGCAGTTTATAGTGATGCTGCGGACATGTTGCATAATGTCCTACCCTAGCCCGAGTTTCCTCGGACCCTTGTCACACAATTTTTTATATCAGGACATTTATGTTGGGGTGTAGGGTCATAGTCCATTCCCTATCGAAGAGTTGGGGTAGGCGCTTACTAGCTAGGAAACCAATGTAGCCCCTGACCAGCAGTATGCCCTCAGTCTATCTCAGCAGGATGTTGTAATCCCGAAAAGAGAGGTTGCTCTTTCTACCCCTGCATCAGAGACTTGGTAAATACACCAATTGATCCTCGGTTGGGTGGTGTATCCTCGAGTAATACCCAGTCTCCACCTACCTCAGCACCCAGGAGGCATAACAGAGACAGCAGATAATAATTGTTGTTGTTGTAGGGTTTAACGCCATTTTTCAGCACAAGATAGGCTATACATGGCGGCCAGTATTAATGGTGGAGGAAGAACCCGGGAAAACCCCGGAAAGAACCACCGACCCACGAGAAGCTACCGGCAAGCTTTCTCACATATCAACATTGACCGAGCCCGAGACTCGAACCCACGCAGACAGAGGTGAGATGAGAACTTTGTATAGCGCCTAATCTTTCGAAGCTCTAAGCGCTTTACAACATTGGACAATACCTACTATATAAAAAACATATAATGATTACAAAAAAAAAAAAAAAAAAAAAAAAAAAAAAAAAAAAAAAACAAAACAAAACACTATAAAACTAGAAAACATAAAAACATGCTGGAAATATTTAAGGTCGGAAGCATTATTAGGTCTTTAAGTTTGTTCTTGCAGTCGAAATAAGTGAGTTTTAAGAGCATTCTTGAATGGGATCACTGTGTCTAAGTTCAGTTGGCAATTCGTTCCACGTTGCTGAGCCCTGGTATGCAAAAGAACGTTGTCCATATGACTTCGTTTTCATAGTGGGAATAAGTATATTGATGGTGTGTACACATGGGTGAGGTCGGATAGGTATGTTGGAATGGAGTTCGTCAGTGAAACGTACCACAGAGAACAAATTTTGTGTTTGATTCTGGTTCGAACGGATAGCCAGTGTAGGGTACAGAGCAGCGGGGAGATGTGCTCTGATCATGGTACTCTAAGGATGATCCTCGCAGCTGTGTTTTGAACTTTATGAAGTTTCTGGAGTAGATATTGAGATGAACCAGACAGAATTGAGTTACAATAGTCCAGTGCTGAAAGTACTAATGAACACACAAGTGTTTTAGTGGCATCAACTGAAAGATATTTGCGAATGGAGCTGATGCGTCTCAGCTCCAGATGTACAGCCTTGCATATGTTCATGACATGTTAGTTCAGTGTGAGAGTACTATCCAGAGTAACACCTAGGTTTCGTACTGACTGTATCAATTTAATGTTGGTGTTGCTGATATTTATTGTTTGAGGTAAAGGATGTGAATGTGAAAGTCTTTGTGTTGTGATCAGAATGGCCTCAGTTTTATCATCATTCATCTGCAGCTTGTTACATGTCATCCATGATTTTACATAAGAAATGCACATCTCTACACACTGGATGGTAGCATCAGCTTCAGCTGGGTGGCTAGATTTGTATATTTGGGTGTCGTCAGCGCACAATTGGAGAGACACTTGATGATGATCAATGACACTTGAGAGAGGCTGAATTTATAAAATGAAAATAACAGGTCCAAGAACAGCCCCCCTGTGGAACACCACAACGTAGATCAACTGGGCTGGAATGTATTCCATTTGCAGACACAATTTGTGTCCTATTGACCAAGTAGGACCTGAACCACAGTAAGACTGTATCACAAATGCCAAATGCATGCTGGAGACGGTGAAGTATTATTTTATGGTCTATTGTGTCAAATGTTGCAGAAAGATCAAAGAGGCTGATGACTGTAATCTAACCGCTATCCGAAGCAGAGAGAATGTCATTAACTACTTTTAGAAGAGTAGTTTCAGTACTGTGTCAAGGGCGATATGCAGACTATGCATTGCTAAAAGACTGTTTGAATTCAGATGAAATACAAGATGGGATAGAGCAACTTTTTCTAAGATTTTTTATATGAATGGGAGATTAAAAACTGGGCGGTAGTTCTTTAAATCATTATACTAGAGTGTTGGTTTCTTCAGCAGAGGCTTTACAGTGGCAGCTTTGAAAAATGAAAACCACCAAACAGGTATGGAGAATGGGTATTGCCTTTAATCATGGCATTTGAAGACACAGACCAATTTAAAGCAATTATTTTTATCTACAAAAAAAATATTTTTTAAATTTCCATTTAATTAATATTACATGTTATGATATGTTTCTAGTATTTCAAGCAAATTAATACTTTAT
The DNA here is from genome assembly GCA_028554795.2 of Sinohyriopsis cumingii. Classification (NCBI taxonomy): domain Eukaryota; kingdom Metazoa; phylum Mollusca; class Bivalvia; order Unionida; family Unionidae; genus Sinohyriopsis; species Sinohyriopsis cumingii. The sequence goes on from CM068827.1 coordinate 26,722,340, forward strand.
ATTTCTATTTTATTTCAGCTTGATGAAGAAAGGAAACATTCTTCATTTATATGTATTTTATAGCTAGCATAATATACTATAACAATTATATGTGATATCTCAGGTATTATATGAAAGCTGTACATTTATTTGTGATTAAGTTATTAAAGAATAGTGAATAAATGTGATAGTAGTGATATTCTGGGGTAAATCGATTCGAATCCCACAAGGGATGATCTACTAGATCAGTCATGGTAGTATCATTAAGGTAGATAAAGGTATATAGTAACATAAAATTGTTCTTGTACGAGCATTAATGTGATATCTTCTTGCGATTTTAATTTGATTTTATTTTTAGAATTTTATAAATGTTGGAACGCCATTTAACCCAGCCCAGGAGTATGTAGCAGGGATCATGCTACCAGGCGAAGTGGGCGACTAAGTCGCCTAAAAATGTAAACCTTGCCTTCTTTTGTTAGGAAAGCGAAAACAACTTGGCCCTGTGATTTTGTAAGAGGTACGTTGACTGACCATACTTTTTGAAATGCCCTCTCGCTTTAGCCAGGTTAATTCTGTTCATCAAGACATCAGTAGCTAGGCCTAGTTTTGATATCAATTACGTTGACAAACAAGCATGTGTTTTGACAGTTGATTGACCATTAACCCTTGGAGGACCATGGGGTGGCTTAAAGCGCTCACCGTTACGGATCAATGCCTTCTCACCTCTGTCCTCGTGGGTTCGAGTCTCGGGTTCGGCTAATGTAGATATGTGAGAAAGCTTGCCAATAGCTTCTCATGGGTCGGTGGTTCTCCCCAAATTTTTCCCAGGTTCTTCCTCCACCATTTATACTGGCTGCCATGTATCACCTATCATGTGCTGAAAAATGGCGTTAAACCCAACAAAAAAGTCAACAACAGCCATGAACCATTTCCTGAGTAAGGCACAGGTGCTCAACGCGAGCTTGATGTTGACAGAGAAAAAAAAACATCAACAATAATCTGAAGGAAAAAAAAATCACACAGAGTGACAAAAATACCTTAGATTAACCCCATGACCCGTTCTGACGACATAGGACCCTCTCTATCGTACTATATAGTATGATAGAGAGAGTTTGATAGAGAGGGTTCTTTGTCAGGGGGTAATCTTAGGTATTTTTGTCACTCTGTGATTTTTTTCCCCTTCAGATTATTGTTTTTTTTCTTCTTCTCAACATCAAGCTCGCGTCGAGCACCTACCTGTGGATAAGGTAGCAACTATCACTGCCCAATTTCCGCATGATATACTTTGATTATAAAAATATACAAACTTGTGTTTCGAAACCTTAACAATAGTGTGTAAATAGTAATTTGCGTTTTAAGATCAGAATTGGTGATCTGGATATATATTTATTGCTTCATGTACACTATTTTGTCAAAAAATTAGCTTGAAACTGTCAGTGAACCAGTAACGGGAAAACAATGGCAGACATCGCTAAATCTGGGATGTACCAATTTTTTAGACTGTCTGTTTTCGTAAATCATCGGGAAAATATATTCAGAAAAATATACAATGGATTGAAAGCAAAGTCTAGGTATTATTTTATTTAGCTTTAAAATGAAATTATATGGGTCAGAAACGTATGGGACAGTGCTATGTTGTGGAATTTGCGAGATGTCATAATGTTATAGTTCATTTGTACATGAAATATCATCCTACATTATAACTACATTCTCTCCTTTTTCTTAACTTTGTTTGCAGATTAGTGTAGATTTTGGCTGATTTGGCTTATTTTATGGACCTTTACAAATGGGCCTTGTCACCTGATGTTTATATAACATCATTCCTCTAATAAAGGTTTGCTTATGGCTTAGACATCAAGGACAAGCTAAGAAATGTGATGCAGCAAAGGTATATATTCCACTGAATATATCAACGATGACTGTATCAGGTATATAGAATAATATGAAGCTGAATTTGACTGTCCCATACACAGCTTGACTGTCCCATTCACAGCTTGACTGTCCCATTCACAGCTTGACTGTCTCATACACAGCTTGACTGTCCCATTCACAGCTTGACTGTCCCATTCACAGCTTGAGACAAGAAAAAAAAATAGCCATCTGAAGTTGTCTGCCATATCTCATAACATGAGATACATTGATGTGTATAAGGGGAAATATTGTTCATTTTGTAATAGAGTGAGAACATTTTAATTTGTCATAAAGAATGGCACATTTTCCTTTCCTTAAGCTATGGATGGTCATTTTTTAGTTATACATTATTTTGTAACATTAACAAGAAAACTGAGTATCTGTGTGATTACTCCATTTGACAATTCACTTAATCATTTAACCCTCTGTGAGAGTAGTAAATGGGGTGAGATTAGCGACAATGGGAATTAGCATTACAGAGACCCCTGGGTCAGATTAGCGACAATGGAAATTTAACATGGCGAAAAATCGTGGGTCAGATTAGCGACAAGGGAAATTTACATGGGAATAAATCGTGGGTCACTCTAGGGGAATTTAACATGGAACTATAGTGTGGGTCTGTCTAGCGACAAGGGGAAATTAACATGGGAATAGAGTTTGGGTCTGTCTAGGGACAAGGGGAATTGAACATATGGAAATTGAACATGGTGGGTCTGTATAGCGTCAAGGGGAATTGAACATGGTGGGATTGTCTAGGGACAATGATGGTAGAGGGTCAAACACAACAGAGACAGAAACATACATACACTAGTACAAGCGTGAGATTTATATATAAAGCATTACCAAGACCTGAAATCTTGCTGGGGTGTTAAAAAATTTGCATAATTGTAATGATGCTATAAATAGCTATAATCAAGGAAATGCTCAACGACAAAATGGATGTGACTAAAAGTAACGCTAAAATGTCGAAATTGTCCCAGAATTTAAAGGAAAATAAACATATCCCCGAAAAATAAGTTACAATGGTTTAGACTAAAATGGATAAAATTAGTAACTACTTACAATATCAACTTCTGTGACGATCGTGAATAAATTCCTATTTATCTATAATCAGCTGAAATTCCTATGAAATCCCAATATCTATTTATAGCTCCAACTTGTGGGTTTTTCCTTTGGAAAATCCCTCTATCTTTTTATAGCCTCAGCTTGAGTGACGTTCCTGTTTATGAATTCTAGTATATATGTATAGCTACAAAATGTGGAAATCCCCAAGTCGATATTTATAGTCTCAAAATTTCCAGCGTCAGTGACGTCACTGTACTGAACACTAGGGGATAAATGTCAACAGTATTGCAAGTGGCTGACCTGAATACGCGCTACTGTAGGTAGCTAGGTAGAGTGTATCTGATAGGGATAAAGTGAGTTTTATAGGGACAAACAGAGACCAATACACACACACACGCACACACACACACACACACACACAACATACGCGCGCAGACACACACACACACACACACACACACACACACACACAGAGGGAAGAGGAAAAAACAAACCCCAAATATACTATCAATACAGAAGGGAGATAACACAAACCCCAAATAAACTATCAACACAAACGTACGCGAACGCATACAAACCCCAAATATACTATTCACACAACGTCGCTAACGCATACAAACCCCAAATATGCTATCCACACTCGGGAGGAAGAAGAAAAAACAACCAAATATACGATCTACACAACGTACGCGAACACACACACATACACACACACACACACACACACACACACACACACACACACACGCACACACAGAGGGAAGAGGAAAAAACAAATCCCAAATATACTATCAACACAGAAGGGAGATAATACAAACCCCAAATAAACTATCCACACAAACGTACGCGAACGCATACAAACCCCAAATATACTATCAACACAGAAGGGAGATAATACAAACCCCAAATAAACTATCCACACAAACGTACGCGAACGCATACAAACCCCAAATATGCTATCCACACTCGGGAGGAAGAAGAAAAAAACAACCAAATATACGATCTACACAACGTACGCGAACACACACACACACACAGACACATATACACACAGAGGGAAGAGGAAAAAACAAACCCCAAATATACTAGCAACACAGAAGGGAGATAATACAAACCCCAAATAAACTATCCACACAAACGTACGCGAACGCATACAAACCCCAAATATACTATTCACACAACGTCGCTAACGCATACAAAACCAAATATGATATCCACACTCGGGAGGAAGAAGAAAAAATCAACCAAATATACGATCTACACAACGTACGCGAACAAACACACACACACACATACACACACACACACAGAGGGAAGAGGCAAAAACAAACCCCAAATATACTATCAACACAGAAGGGAGATAATACAAACCATAAATAAACTATCCACACAAACGTACGCGAACGCATACAAACCCGAAATATACTATCAACACAGAGTGAAGAAGAAAAAGTTTTTTGAAAGCACCTAAGCCCTCACCTGCAATGACCAACTCTGCCAAACACCTACACCCCACTCCCCACTCCTAACACTACAAAACCCATTTAACCCGTTATTTTATGGCATCAGTGTGTGATTTAGGAAACATCAAGACACAAAATGATGGATGAATAGACTGACTATTGTTTACCGACTTGCATGCCTAAAGAGCGTGCGTGAAGGAAAACATCCTTCCATTTCAATTCTAACTAAAATATGATCCAGAGGGATAGAGAGAGGTGAAAGAGCACAATTTCATAAAGTGTGAGCAAAAACAAAACACGCCATCCTTATTATACAATGTCAAGACCAAGAGACACCTACGTTTTCTTTCTGGTCTATTCTCTTTTAGAAGGTAGTATGAAATTTCACATCAGGGCCAACGCATCGGCTCACATTGTCAATTTTTCCATTTCCATGTCTTTACTGGCACAAGTTCTTCATCATCTTCAATTTCTTCTTCTTCTGAATCCCTCTTCTCTGTTTCGTCTTGTTTTTGTTTCTTCTCTTTTCTCGTAGGGCACTCTGAATTCCAGTGTCCTTTCTCCTGACAACGATATTAGGTATCTTGACTTTTGTCTCTCTTTCTTAGACGAAGCAGGTATTCTGGAGACAAATACCCATTTACCTTTGCAGATATAGCAAACTTCGTTAGCACTTACACACTTTCGTATGACTCTCATCAAATCAACGATCAAAAGAGTAAGTTTTGTTGCCACTTTCGCATGTGAATTATGCTTTCGTATGACTTTTAGCAAATATTTGACCAGCAGGTCGATCTGTGCTGACTCTTCCATCTTCTTGATCGTTTGAGAGCGGAATGAATACTCTGACGCTAAGACACTCTCCTTATATACAGGGACCTGCTGCGTATGAAACCTAGACAAATGTAATTTTGCAATAAGATGAAACGATTTCATTGAGGAAGTAAAAAGCAATGATGTACCGTATCGCCTCACACAAAACCTGAAGTTTTAGTTCAAATCCGTGTCAGCGATTTCGAAGACGACATAACTGAGCTTTAATCAATGCTCGCCAATTATGCCACAAAACCACGAGTCCTGATTCACGCCAAAAGAAATTTCGTTCGGTCCATAAAAAATAGTATCATATCTGAGAAACGCAAAAAGGAACTTCCAGAAAACTGAGAAAGACGGCTTACACCTACAACGTAAATGTATGAGTTCAAGTAGTGCGTAAAACTTAGTCAAATTAAATTTTTATAGTCAAGACGAAACGATCTCTTTTCAAACAAGAAAACAGACACCAAGCGACAATGGCGATCCGTGTCACACAACACTTTTCAAAATGTATATTATCAGAGGTTTGATCTAGCGATCTGCACGGTTAAATTAAATGTTGATGTATTTTGCAATAAGACGGACACAATTTCCATGGGATCGCCCATGGTACGAATGTTCGTGCATTAGTTTAATTTTTAAAAATATTTTTTTATATATAAATCGCCTATAGGATAGACCCAGTAAAGCATGGCCATTCTCGTCACTGTCTGAATAGCTACTCAAGTCAATTCGAAGCGAACGCGGTAAGAAAATAAGTATAGCCAATGAAATGGCTTACAACGGGTGATGCATTGTTTTGTTCTAGGACTGTGTGGCATAATAATCCCTATGTTCTTGCGTTGTTACCATTACAGTGCAGACAGACTGAAATGTGAACTTACAAGCCCTCTTTGTGTGTGTTGTACCATTTCCTCTTACCACATCAAAATACTGAGCGTCACAGTATTGGTTCGCGTTTTCAAACTGACCATTTTTTTATATCTCACTTAAACATTTCGACATAAACACTCACACTCACATCGGTAGAGTCAGAACAGACGTGTTACAGTATTGAGGGGCATGTTATCTTTTCGTTTTCAAACTAATAAATTTGGGGCTTGTATGAAGTAAAGAACCGAAAGTACAGTGAAACTCAAGGATGATGACCCAGTCTGTCTGTCTATTGATGCGTGTATTTACTTAAGAAGAAATATGACCTCTAAAACACAAAGAGATACGGCAAGCATGATTAGATCAAACACAACGATGTTTCCTTCACGCCCGTGTAATTTAGAGTTTCAATCGTCTTTGAAGACAAACTTGGTCTCCTTTTGTAGGGCTTGAAATAATAAAAGAAACTAAAAAATCTTAAGCACTTTGCTATAGATAATTTCATCAACAGACTAAACAACA